>CM043120.1:16148755-16434919 GCA_023701765.1 Hylyphantes graminicola | reverse complement strand
TAAATTTAATTTAAAATCTATATAAAACTAAATAAATATATATCGTGAGTATTTTTTGTGAGTAATGTTCTTTCCGAAAATTCTTTTAAAAGCTCCGTTTAACAGTGTTAATAAAAATGCGAAATCTCGTAGATAAAACTGTCTGCTTAATTTAGTGAAAGATTTGATCCATGCTGTTATGATTTTTTTATGTTGTTAATTGATGTCATTTTTAGAAGATGACATATCAAGAATTTCTTTAGATCGATAACGAAATTTATTTTTATGATAATAGCATCTATCATCACAAGAGCTTATTTAGAGATAGAAGATTTATTGATACTTAGTGAACATAAACATTTATAATAAACTATAGCATATTATCAACTTTTTGGATACAAGTGAAGTTGAAGCGATGAATGAACTCAAATTTTATGTCTAAAACCTTCCACTTAGATATAAAAATGAAAGCTTCTATCTTTCAACTTATGGTACTAACTGACTTTCGGGAGAATGAGACCGAATGACCACGGGTCTCCAAACTAAAGTGCATCTTTTGCTAATCCAATGGACATTTTTCTCTAAGCTACATTTCTCAGCCTGTAATGAATATTTTAACTAACTGCTATTTTATATGATAAATGTAACTGACTGGCAGGGCTCTATAATCCCACTTTTGGAAATTGGTTCAAATATATATATTTTTAATTTTCAACAAATAATTCTAATAACCAATATTAAAAAAATGCACAGCCCATGTAAATCTACTTCATTTATCATATAAAAACACAGTTTGTAAAAATATTCAATACAGTTTTAGAAATGTGGCTTGGCTTAGAAAAAAATTGCCATTTGATTAACACAGAATAACTTAAAATTGGAGGTCATTTTGTCTCATTCGCTGTTAATCTACTCTGATGAACCAGGTCTAGGATAAATAACTTGCGGGAAAACAGCAAGTATCCTAACCGGCGCCCCACTCCCGCCACCAATCTTCATGGGCAGCACATACAACTTAGCTCCGTAAATGGGAATATCCTCCAGATTAGCGACGTTCTCAAGCCAAAAATCCCATGTCCAAGCAGTATCCTATGCGCCGGGAAATCAACCGTGGACCCTTTGTCATAGGCAGGGTATCAATACCAATACCAACAATGTCCCTATTGTCCACCAACCACTGTGCCGCATTCCCGGACAGTCCTGGAAAGTGTAGGTGCTTTGGATCGTCCTCCAGTCCCATTGGAGTCCCGAAGAAAGCTGTCCGGTTGCCCCACTTCTTGCCCCAACCGGTCCTCAGCATTAGAATCGTGCCGTTGAGGCTCTGGCCCGTCACAGATTCCCAGTGTAGCAAATCCTCTACGGTGGCCTCAACATCTGGATCGAGTTCTGCCTTGCTGGTGATGTCCACCACTGCAGCAGGGGCGATGAAATCGGTGATGTCAAGTTGCTCGATGGTTTTTCCGTCTCTGACCACATCTTTGGGGGCGTCCATGTGGGTACCCACGTGTGTGGCAGAGGAATAGAACTCGTATTGGATCCTGAAATTATTATTTATGAGAAAATTGGTTGGAATTTAATTGAAAATGATTACGATTGTCTATTTCTGGTCCCCTTAATTATTTTCCTGAAGGAATGTTACCCGAATACTTCATTTATAATAGTTCTTTAGAGAAGTTACAGTATCCGAAGCTTTAAATAAAACCGAACGATAGTAGAAGCGTAAAAAAAAGTCTAGTTTCTGTTCTCGGCTATGTGCGTTTTGGCATAAAAACCCACTAAGTCAGCAAATATACGCTTTGTAAATATAAGCAAATAATAGTACACAATCAGAATTCTTTCCAATTTTGTTAAATCAAACTTGAAACGGAATTATGATTTTGTACTATTATCTGTTTCTAATTGAATTTAAGAAAAATTCTAAATAAAAGCAAATTCAGTTGATACCGAAAACCATTTTATTCATTCATTTATTTTAAATTTGTTTTAATTTAAAACATTTTCAATGAACGAGAAAATGAAAATTTGTTGCAAAGTATTTTTTTATACATAGTCTATTATTATTATTTGTAAATATCTTTAGCAAACTGTTTTACGATTTCTTAAATATGGTTGTATAGTTTGTATGTACAGTCGTGGACAAAAAAAAGAGAACAGACCTCACTGTTTGGGCACCATTTGTCGGAGGTATAATTGTGATACGTCATTTTATCGGGAAAACAACGTTCTGAGTTGATTGGTCAACACAGAAATTTCTTAAGGGGTCGTCTTCATATTGAAATTAATACCAACTTTAAAATTTCCAATGGCAACATCCAAATTTTTTGTTTTAGAAATGTTCAGAATCGTCAAAATACCCCAAATATCAATTTTCATTGCCAGATTCCTTTATAGTTTAGGATTTATACAACTAAAACTCGTATTTGACCCAAAAAAATGGGGGACATCTCCATATATATTAATGTATTATTTATAGGTCCGCATTTTCCCAATATGGAATTTTGCCAAATTTTTTCCTTTCTGTGAATTTTTTTTGCTTGGGTAAAGGGTTTGGTTTGCAAGATGAGTGAATTAACATCCCACTAGAGCTTCAGAAAGTATATTGGTTTCGGGCTAAAATATTTTAGACTACTACCAAGGAAGGAAACCATTTTTTTTTACTTTTGTGAATATATTGATTTTATTTATATGTTGTTTTATGGAGAAGATTTGGTTGAATCAGTGCTATATGTAGTTTAAACAGTGGTCAAGTGACGCCAACATCTGAGCTGGCACTCAAAGCAACTAATGACTTCTTACGTGGGATCACGCCAGGACTTTGAGCCACGACGTATTGAACTTGAATCAATTGGTGTAGTATGCTATTTATTCGTGGAACAATTTTGGTCCAGCATGATTCGTTTATAGGGCGACTAAGGCGAAAACAGAACCCTTAACGGTTTAATCCGTGGCATGACGCCTTAACTAATTTTGCCAAGACGGTGCCTGTTAGCGAAAAAATATGGATTAATATTAAAGATTTTTGAATAAGTATTGTAGAAGATTGTGTGTGTGATGATCAAGTTATGTATATATAGAGTTGTATAACGAGTTGAACTGTGGTTACTTTTTGATAATAACCGCGTTTTCAAGTAGTTTTTGACAAAATATTTTTTTCTTTTGGGATTTTTATTGTATGGTATTAAAATGAGAATTGTGGTATGGTATGGTATGGTTACATTTTATATTCCAGCTTGTGTGCTTGTTTTTTCAGAGAACCGCTTCTAAGCTTTCGTCCAAGTGGGGACAGACACAGAAAGAATTTTTACAGCCATTAAGAAATGAATAACACATAGACAAATAACAACATTTATTGACGGTCACAAAACATACATGCCTGACCGGGATTCGAACCCGACCCCAGCAGCTCCAAAGGCTAGAGTCCTAACGATTGAGCCACCGGGGCGGCAGAAATTGAGGTAATTTATGTAAAGTTTTAATAATTTCCTGCTGTCTATTTTTTCTAGCCTCATCCTTCATTTGCTTGATGCAGCCAAGTACCCCTAGCAATTTTTGAACCCTGGTCAACTGACGAGATCGACACCTGAGCGGGACTTATATACTTGATTTTCACTCACTGACTGTGGTTTTTTTCTAAAATACGACGTCCGTCGCCAATAGCCCTTGTGTAGCTCTAGTGCGACGTTAATTCAAACCAAACCAAACTTGATTTTCAGTTTGGTTTGGGGACAAAATTGAAAGAACTTCGCAGTTAGGGTTACAAAAGGCTCTTGAAGGCTCTCCACGTAAATTTTTTAGCCATGGTAAAATGACGAGGCCGATATATGAGAGGGAACTCAACGAAATCTTTTTTTTTTGTGACAAAAACCATTATTCTATGCAGCTAAATGATAGGCTGTTTGTAGCAATCTTTCTGTTTTTTTTAGCGTTTTTCACGTTAATAGATAGCCGACACCTAAATAAGCATCCAAAGCAACCATTAAGGGTGACATCGTACGCAGCGTTAGGACTTTGAAGGACATTTAACGTGCACTCCTTTACACGGGGTATTATTCGTCGGACATTTTTTTGGCTTGCACGGACCGTTTATAGGTCTTCAAATATTTTGGCGATGCCCGGACCCGAACCTGAGACCTTTCGCATGCTAGGCGACTGCCTAACCGACTGGGCTCCGCAGCCCTCTCCTTGTAATTAGATTTTCTCGCCAAATATGTAGCAAAATATCCCCAAAGTCTCTCGTTCTTTGCTTGAAAAACCGGCGAGATTATCGCCAATAAGAAATTAGTGAAATATTAATTATTTATTCGTAGAATTTTTGTTGTTAGTTTTGTTTTCCAACTGTTTAGACTAGGATTATGTGAATAAATTTTTAATGACGTTTCAAATAGTTTGTGACCAGGATTTTCGTTTTGTCGGGAGTTGAGTTTGCATGTTATAAAAGATTCTTGATTACATTTTTTCAAATAATTTTGTTGCTCATCCATTACCGGCCAAGTACGGATAATTATTTGCTGATTTTAAATATTTAATGTTGTTATAAAATTAAAAAGTCTCAAGTTTTATTGTAATATTATAATTATAAAATAATTTTCAATGTTAACTAATTTTTTTCCAGTAGGGAAAATTGAAAAGTTAGCGTTTCCCTGGTGTGGTGTTGTGTTGTGGTGACTCGGAGGGTGCCTTTGCAGGTTTTGTTCTCGTTTAAATATCCTATATGTAGCTGCTTATGCTTTGAACTGCCTTTCTATCTTTCAGGTTTTCATTTTTTCCCCATTTAAAACGTTTACCATCAGTTTGTAATTTTATCGGTTTTTAATACACGAATTCAAACAAAATAAATAATTATAAAATAATTTCTTAATATATTATGGAAGATTTTATTTAGAATTCGATAATAATATATCGTTTGTTTTTTTCCCCAATCTATGGCACAGGAGTCGCCGAGTTGACACCTCCACCAGACTCGGTTGCGATTACTCTGTGTAGATGAGTGTTCCAATAAATAGAGAACTTGAATAACAACTATCATTTAAATAACATCAATAAAATAGCAAGTGTAAACAGAACTAATAATTAATTAAGCATAATGAAGAACAAATGCGGCTGCAGCGCTCGCCCGACGAGCGGTTTCGGAACGGCAGCGTTGCCGCAAAGAAGAGAAAGAGTTCGCAAGGCAACAGTCCGTTTTTTGGACGATGTTGATCATCAAGTTGTAGCGCAATGCCACCACAATCGAAAGGAAATTAAGAGTTCCCTACAATTATTAGACATTGTTTTATTTGATTAACATTTATTAAAGACTTTTTGCTTTGAATTTAAAACACATAAACTTTTTGGGAAAATAACTTTTACATGATGCAACAATAATATATCCGCAATCTGTTCAGTACTTGATTCAATTTTACTCAATTCGACAACTTTATCTGCATTTTTACTCTAATTTAATTTTAACTTAAAATTATTTGGGAAAATGTGTATGCAAAACCAATAATAACACTGTTCGACAAAAAAAGCAATTGTTTGTCCCGAAGCTACTATGGCGATTTTTTTTTGCTCCTTTGGTGGTCCAATGATGGAGAAATGACATTTTTAGCCCAAGTTTAATAGGGGGATTCATCAGAGATCAAAAAACTGATTTTTAACGTTTTTTCATAAAAAAATGCCTTTTTTGACGTTTTTTTTTTTTTTTTTTTTTTTTTTTGGCTACAAACAACCTGCAACTGGTTCTTACCTCTGGGTCCATCGGTACTCACTTAACACCCATATAGAGGTAAGAACCAGTTGCAGGATGGCTTACTGGTTGTTTGTAGCCAAAAAAGTAACCACGCGAAAAAACATGAAATAACATCAAAAAATGGAAATCGCTAATTTAGACAGTTTTTGGAGTGGGAGCGGATGTTTGAGTTCCAAAATGGCCCATTCGAGTACTCACTTAACACCAATTTATTTAGGTAAGAACCAGTTGCAGTTTGTTTGTAGCCAAAAAAACGCCAAAAAAGGCATTATTTTTTTTTTGAATGAAAAACAAAAAACGTTTTAAAAAATCAGTTTTTTTTAATTCTGATGAATCCCCCTATTAAACTTGGGCAAAAAATGTCGTTTCTCTATTATTGGACCACCAAAGAAGAAGCAAAAAATCGCCAAAGTAGCTTCGGGACAAACACTTGCTTTTTCTTGTCGAACTGTGTAATAATAATTAGAGTCGTAACAAATTAATTGAATTGATTGAGGACTTTTCATCGAATTAGTTTACACTCTGAATTTTGTTCTAAAAATCTTATCTTCTAGCAAGAAAAGTAATTTTGAATACAAAAAAAAATTTTTAATACCAAAAAGCATTAAGAATCTTAAGATTAATCTGGCGGTAATTTGTGGGGGGGGGGGGGGGGGGGGGACCTGAGAGCGACAATGCAGGAAAGGTAAAAAGTAGTTATAATCTTGTTTAGTTTATTATTAAAATATTTTTCTGATTAAATTTATTTGATCCTTGTCATTGTGTTAATTTCATAAATAGTGGGTAGTGCTTCGCATTGTCACGCCCCACAGTTCCAGGGAACGAGTCCCGGAGGACCAAGCATGTTTTGGATCTAAGCACTGGGGGTTCCCGTGAGGCTGGCCACCTTACCGGGAATATATGCCCGTCACCAGAGAGCCACTTGGTCAAGAAAGCTGCAATGGGCCATGGCAGGCATATTAACGGGCTGTTGCATCGAGAAGTTTTATTAGTTAATTCATAAAAAAGTTATATTACACTCTTGAACATAAACTGTATTTATTTTATGTTTTGCATCAAATGCATTTCAATTAAATTTTTCCCCTATACTTTGCATAACCTAACAACGTTTATTTGGTAAAAAGCACTATAATAAGAACGGTATATATTAGAATAAATATACTGAGATTCTTCGTTTTCTTACTTAAAGGTTCATAAAATTAGTCCTTTAACTACTTTCTATCATGGATTACAAACACATTTTTTGGTGTTTATTGTTTTAAAAATAAAATTTTTTGTAAATAGAACATTTCTTTCTCGAGTTTAATTTCCAGTTAATACTCGATACTCCACCTACTCTTTTAACGTTATAACACTTATAAAAAAACCCCAGATTGATACACGAATACCTGTAATTAAATTTAAAACTTCTTTTTCAAGACTTTCCAAATCCATAGAAAAAATTGATTATTAATTTAATTTGCAGAAAAAGAAAACTACTTCATTATTTTTAATCACCAGAACGATCGGTCCAATCTTTATTATTGTTGTCGATTCTTTCTCTCACTTTTATTTTATAACGGTCCCCAATTTCAAAATACAAGCTTTTATTATCATCATACACTCAAATGTTATGCTAGTATAGTAGAATTACGAAATTTCGGTACTTTTCATTAACTTTTGACCCTGAATCCATTTCTGCAAAAATATTAATGGGTTTGTATTCAAATTTTTTCGAAAAAATTATGAATATTTTTTTTTTAAAATATTAAATATTTCTTAAATTATATTAAAACTATTTCAACTTTGTTTGGAAAGTTATAAGTAGCCACACAAAAAAATTTCGTCTGGCTACGCATATTAATTAATATAGGAGATATGATCAAAAGTTGGAAATCTCATTTAACATTATGATCCATAAAATTTTCTATAACCCATATCTCAACAACTATGAGTAATTTTGCAACGAAAATTGATATTTGGGATATTTTGATGATTCTAAACATTTCTATAACCAAAAAAATTTGGGTGTTGCCTTTGAAAATTTTAAAGTTGGGTATTAATTTCAATATGAAGACGACCCCTTACGAGATTTTTGTGTTGAACCAATCAAACTCATGACGTTATTTCCGTTTAAAATGACATTTTCACAATTATGCCTCCGACAAACGGTGCCTAAACAGCGAAGTCTGTTCTCTTTTTTTTGTCCACGACTGTACAAACCAAAGAAAAGTAAGTAAGCGGCGGTTTTGGAAAAAAAATTTGGTCGCCATATTACATGCATGCAAGCATCTTTGCCAATATAGAACATAAAAAACTCTTACCAAGGATTTTCTGGTGAAACAGAGCTTTCGTTGATTACAGTAGTTTCCATCTTGAATTCTATAGAAGTAGGATAATGCAGAGTGGATTCATCAAACGTATGAGTCAGGTCTACAATACGTTCCGCCAATGGTGCACATCTCATAAGAGAAATCATGCAACAATGCACCAATACAATAATTACTAATAACATTCTTCACCAAAATATTTGAACTTGTGCAAAATTTGTTTCTATTAAAGTTCTATTTACTTTCACGAGTTGATTTTAATAAAAAATCTCGTAATGGAATTAAATCGGAATCAAAATTTTAAATTCAAACGATTTAGCAAGTAATTTAAATTCGTTAACATAAATTACAAAAAATACGATTTTCAATTATTCTTAACTTTTCTAAATACCGACGATGAATTTTGCAGAAAGTTCGACTCTAGATATATATAAAGGAAATCTTTTCGATTTTAATGGATGAAAAATCCGTAATGACTTGCCCGATATTAAAACTTTTAATTTGTTGAAATATTAAGTACCATCGGGATAAGGTTTTTGAGATAACTGAAGGTTTTTATTTTCTGGAAAAAACACAGATAAGATAACTAATATGGCTAAATGTGGTAAAGGGTATCAAAATGAATCGGTTGTTTGAATAAGGAAATAAATCCAAAAATTCGATTTTCGGAAATTCAAAAAAAAAACTTTCTTAATTCTTTATATCAGAATATTTTACTATTTTTAAAATGACTTTGAAAAAGCTATTTTGTTTTAAAGAAAAATTTAATTCAAACTTGAAAGTCATGGAGTTACTTTTTTAATTCCAAGTAATGATATCTTGCAGTTTTAAAACTTAACACTAATCCATTTTAATGCAATATTATCAGTTTCATTTGCATTTTAAATTATTAAAACAATAAATTGAGTCGTCTTACCAATTTAGTTTATGTTAAAAGAGCAAAATATCGTCTGCACGCAATCTTAATTATTTTTCTTGAAAGTTAGAACAGTTTTCTGTAGTATTGCTGTCCCAGTATTGTTATTTATCTAGAATATTGTTCTTTAGAATTGAAGTTTAGTTGAATTAAAATTATTATTCATTTTATTTCTAAGTAGCAGAATATATCACAAATATACATGTATTCACAAAATAAATGTCACATTTGTTTTCTACCTGAATCAGAAAAAGACAGTGTTAATTTGATTCGATACAAAAATAGCGTGTACAAGTTTGCAGTAAAAAACAACAAAGAATTTCAGAAGTAAGTTAGTTAATTATTTTTTATATTTAATAACAAACTATGTAAACATATAATAGATTTAAATTTTTGTTTTGGAATAGGGTTTTACAAGCTTATAAAGATGTAATAATACAGAACGAACTTGAGGTAATAAGGTATTATAATTATTTTTACTATTAAACATTCTTATTTCATTTTAATAGCAATATAAATGATCAAATAAATACTAGAAAAATTTCGATTTAAGTACTTGTTGTAAACTATTGTATTAATAATTTTTATTTTTAGAATATTATTACCCATGCTTTGAACTCAGATCAAAGAGATAAAGAAGAATCTACGATCTACACACCTTTCTTTGGAATTCGAATTAATATCCTTTTCAAAATTATAGGAAATATTCATTATAGATATAAAGTTATGGTGAACAAAATATATTTAAGATTTTATAAAATATGTAAAAAAAATCCTTTCGTATCAATATTTACAAAGACATAGCAATTATTTTTTATAGTTAATGCTGTTATTGTAGGAAAAATTGATAAATATCGAAAATTTTTATCAGTCATTATTAATAATTTTTTTATATTCTGAAATCCATTCTGTGTGGTATATTTCTTTTAAAATAGTTTTTAGATGGATACGAGATCAAATATTTTCTTATGAATATAGATCTTATTAAAACGTCATATTTTATTGCTATTTTGTAAGAGAGGAAATTAAGGTGAAATTCTCTACAAGCATTGTATTCGTCCCCAGTCTAAAAAATCTCAAAATTCTAACTTACTGATATAACAGTCCTACTGACATTCCTTGCGATGAAACTTACTATGAGTCCTATGAGCATTATGGGAAGTTCTTGTTCATTGCTAATATATATGAATAATATTCAGAAAATCTATATACCATCGAACTTTCTATACTTACATAATTCGGACTCTGGTGAGCTAATTTTCTTCATAACAAAGTTAGTCCTAAACAATTTAAATAGTTATCCCTGGCAGGTAAGTAATGAAGTATGTTTCAAAGCAGCAGGTGGCATCTTCTATTCTGCAGCAAAGCAGCAATTTGTGATAACTTTTATCATGAAAAGCGTAGGTAAGGAACCCTTTTTTCCAACTAACAAAATCTTCTTCTAATAAAAAGAAACGGTTGAATTAATCAAGGTTAAAAATTTAATTGGCGAGAAAAGCTCTTGTGTGCTTTGGAAATTATAGCAACTCTTGGCTAAAACTAGAACACTGACTAACTAAAAAAACATTTAAAAACTATAACACTGACTAACGATTTTCGAAAAAACAAATTCATTTTTTTTATTACCTATAGGGTCATATGGGTCGAAAAATCACAACATCCAATTTTTTTCTAAAGTGTGAAAGATAAAAATATTTAATTTTGCATGGAGTAAGCTTAAATAATTTAGAATTTCTTTAAATAATCACTTTCCTTAAAATTTAATTATTATTACTTTTATTTTAATTATTGAGTGACCAGGAATTACCCCGGGTTCGGGCAATTATGGGTCACACATGCGGTAATTAGGATTCATCCATTTTTTTTATAGTAATGAATGTCAAAAGTAAATTAATATTCCAAATTATATCATTTTGATCATATAAAAAGATTTTTTAGCACATAAAAGTAATGAAAGCGAAACTTGGCACATATTTTTATGCCAAGTTAGAATTCTCTATGCATCTTTCCTCATACATGTATAATGAACCATCAAAAGAACTCTATTTTGACCAAAAAAAAATCAATGGACTATATTACAGCAATCCAAACTGAATTATATCGCACAAATAAATATTCTTTCAAAAGTTTTTATTTTAAATATAGTTTCTCGTAAGTTTAACGCAATGGCAACAGTGAAAATATTGAATAAAAGTAGAATTTTCATGCTATTTCAATGTAGATTGAATTTTTTGTTATTTAAATTTTAAACAAAATTCTAATTTGGATTTTTTTAATGAAATTTGGAATGCAGCCTAATCTGATTTTTTGCCTCAAAATTACGTATACTACTTAGCCTAAAAAACCTAAGAAATCAAAAAATATCACTGACCCAGAATTACCCCAGTGACCAAGAATTACCCCAGTAAACCTAGAGGAAAAATCACTATACCTTTAAAACTATTTTAAAAAATAATAATGAAAAAATTTATATAGGAATGAAAAGTTTAGAGCTATTGAAAAATAGCACCAACAAAAGAGTTACTTCAAATATGTTTCTCCAGTATGGATCTTAAAAAAAATCATGTTTTTCAAAGACAATCTTTTTTGAAGATGTTTTTATAGTAGTGTAAAAAGTACTTTTTTTCCTATTATTTTCTGCAGAGTTACATTGTTTTTGAATTTGATATAAGAAAATAGAATGTATAAGGATGACTTGGCATAATTTATTTTTTTCTCTAAATACATTTTTTAATTCTTAAAACTTGGTGATTATTATTTAACCCGGAAAGAGAGTGACCCATAATTTCCCCATGTGACCCTATGCATTGCATTTTAATGACACAGCAGCAACATAAAATATATTGGCCCAGAGGCAAAAAGTTTATTGATTACTCCTTTTTGTCAGATAATCTTGATTTAAATTTGCACGTATCCAATATCGAATCCCACACCTATAGCATAAAATGCAAATTTAAAATTTAAAAGTCTAATAAGAATATTAAGTAAATTCTCATTAAATATCGGTTTTTAAACGTAATGGGTTTATAAGGACTTTAAAAGACTACAAAAACTCTTGAATATAATGAAACTAGATCTTGAACCGATTTGTTTATAACTTCGAATATAGGTAGAGGTATTTTGTTTTTTAAGCTATGATGAGAAAATCATAATGACAAAAATTGTAAATTTAATGGTTTAAATAAAATATAATTGAAACAGCAAAAATTAAAAGATTTTTTTTTTTAACTTCATCATAGATAAAAAGACACAAATGCTAATTCAAAATGAAGAAGAACGGTTGAATAACTTGTTTAATGCAAATACGAGTATTTCGGAAACAGCAAAAGACCAAGTGTGTTACAAAGGAAAAAGTCAAGAAAATGGTTTGCTTGTTCGCTTTTTTAGGTAAGTAAAAACACTAGTTTTTAAATAAAAACAACGAATTTAAAATCAATAATTTCTAAAGTTATTGGACTAGCAAAATTTTTTTTTATAGGAAAATGATTTTTATTAGTTAAATTTTTAAGTTGATGAATAGCATATACTAAAAGTTTACAATACCCCTCTTGTTTTCATTACTTTTTTCTTCAGATAAGTCAGTATTTATAAATACAATGTATAATAATAATGCAACTAATATGAGCTCTAATTTTTGCCATAAATCAACGATATTTAGTGCTATTTATAAATGAAATATGCAGGAGAGATGTGTGCCTTGCCTAGGGCTACCATGTACCCAGGTTCGCCACCCTTAACTTAAAAAATATTAGGTTCAAAACTCGATTTGATTTTATTGAAACAAATTTGAATTATTTTTTAGTTAAATATAAAACATCAGTTACTCGCTATACTCTCTTACTATTGTTATTACATCAAACGTCAGTCCCAGTATAAGAATTGCATATAGAAACTCGTACAGTGAACGCGTTAACTGTTGGCCAGTTGTATAGTTACAAATTATTTAGATTAGAACATATCTTAAGGCTGTGTGAAGCCGGTTCTCTAAATGAATTTTAGTTTCTATATCGCAAAGCAAATAAACTAAATTACAAATATTTCTATGTGTTAAAAGAATTTTATCTATTCATTCTAATCACCACTAATTTTTATTATTTGAATTACAGATGCCTTTTTAGATTATAAAAGCATCAGCTTTCTTAAAGAATATATTAAACGTTAAAAAACCAACGAAAAAAAAAACCCCATGACTATTTTAATAACTGTGAAAAGTTTCTTTCTTTATGTCTTTACTATGTTGCTGAACTTACGTTCTATATAATGTTATTAGTTTAGGCGATTTATCTATTTAAACTTTATTTGTATTACATAAGTTAAAATAAAATGTAATCTCAATAACATTAAATGGATTTTATGTATCTTTAAAACTTGTTTTGTGTCATCGTATATCGACAATATTTCATTATAAACTTAATTATATTTTAAATGAAAACGTCATTTATTATTACTATAAATACCAGAATTCCGATTTCAAAATATGACTTTTTAATAATGATTTAATCTAATAAGAAGTCTCAAGCAAAACCTGTGTTTAACACTAAATTAAAATAACATAAATGACATATTTTTTTCGTTTAAACCTTCTTAAACTGCAATAAGTAACTGTAATTTTTTAGTGTACAAGCTTATGTATATTACCAAAAGGAAATGCATCTTAAAAATTAAAATGCAATGAAATATATAAATACTATTTTATTAAATATATATGCATGCAAGGGTACTATTATTTCGATGCATGCATTATCTTAATTGCTTTGTACAATAACTTATCTTGACAAAGACGATGAGTTAATATTCGGACAAGATTGAGATAACAGGGTATTTTGCCTCTCAGTGTTTAGGTAGGTACGCGATTTTTCGGAATCGGAAAAATCAGGAAGAGCTGCTACAGCTTCGAGCCAAGAAGTTTCGTCAGTTTCTGTACTTGTGCAGCTAAAAAAATAATGAAAGAAAATATACTCAAACACATTGCATCATCACCTAGGCTATATATAGCATTTAATAATCACTTTAAAATTGCCTTCAACAATAGCTTAAAGGATTTCCACTATCTGCGTGGCCTTTTTAAGCCACTTGTTATACTCATTATTAAGCATCAATGTACAGCAAGATTATTATCTACAGTGCGACTTTGAATTTGTACCAATTGTAACGATTTCCATGTAAGAAATCTTTTTAAAATAGCGGAAATAATTAATTGCAAAGTTGTGAAACATAGTTCTGAATTTTGGTACATTATTGTTTAAAAAACACATCATAAAACTCGAAAACGTGTTATGTATAATAATGTCTCGTCAAAAACGCTAATAGCGATGAAATATCTCTTCAAGACAAATAATTGGCTAATGAATACTTTTGAACTTGCCACAAGGGTCAAGGTGATGTAAACAGTTTCATATTAATCAAAATAAGTGGCATTTTATCAGATAAAGTGTGTCATTTTATCAGATAAGGTTTTGTGGCAAAGTAGTGCAAATTGCTACAAAGTACTAGAAAGTGTTCGAGTCTCAAGCAGTTTCACAGCGTAGTTCTCTTACCACATAGATGAGAAAAATTTCCAATTTTTTTCGGATTCCTCCGCTTCTGCGATAGTCTGTGACAGCAGCTTGCCTTTAGTTTCGGGTAAGAAACTGGAACTGACAGCAGCCACAGCCATCAATATGGAGAAGACGAGAAACGGGAAGTGTGCACCAAACTTGTACTGGAAGAGAATTCAAAGATAGGATTAGATTTCAGCCATACAATTTCAACTATACGAGAGGTCCGAAGTCGATGTGCCTTAAAATTTTTAAAGATGGTGGTCAAATGATATGATCGTCATTTGAGCTAGCTAAACACTTTTAAAGCGATATCATAGGACTTCAAAACACGGCTGATTTTATATGCTCCAGTTCTATTTTACTTATATTTCATATTTGTAAAGTTTTTTTCCCTCTTGCACAATCTATTTATATAATGGCTGTTGCGAGGATAGAACTTTCGAAGGTATTATCTACACTCTTAAAACAAAAGAGTGAAATCCAATCCAGTTGGAGAAGTGCATATTCGACACTGGAAAGGAATGAATATTAACTCAGACTGAGTTAAAATCACTCATTTGGAGTGATCCTGTCGGAGGTTTAACACACAAAGAATCCACTCCAAAAGGAGAAGTGCATTTTCCAGACTGGAGGAGTGAAAATTAATCAGACTGAGTTAAAATAGCTCGTTCGTTTTAAGAGTGTACATCGTACATGGCATAAAACCATTTCGCCTCAACAGACCAAGCCACAAAGGCTCTATGACGTAGGTTTTTTAATAAAGTAGTTATTTGGCATTTGTAATTTTAATAAAAAATCGTATTTTTTCCTTAGTATATAAATGTTAAACTTTCATTACCAAATATACGATGAATGGGGCCACTATGGAACCACACACGCCAGCAGTGCAGCACATCCTTATGGCCTTAGGTCTCAGTGTGTTCGGGAATAGTTCAGAAGCCTGTATGTTGAGAGTCATGTAGGAAGCGCTGCAGGCAGCTTTGGCGAAGAACGTAGACACAATGCCGAGCCGTTTAGCATCTGGAATGAATATTTTAGAAACTATTTATATTTAAAAAAATGTAACTTGATCATGCATATAGTTTTATTCGGTTGTGGAATAAAGCAATCACGCAAACAAGCCAAATTCGGACAAGATATATTTCTCTTTTAAAATCATAAAGTTTAAGGAGAAAGTTTGAAAGGAATGAGTGTTTCAGAATAGAAAAAATTGGGTCGCACGCAGGTGTTGAGTTTCAGTAGAAATTTGTAGTTGATATACTATTACTGGAATTTATAAATATGATTACCAATACGAAGTCAGTTCAATTCAAGCCGACGGCGACGGCTTGTATACACTCCTGGCCAACCTAAGTTGGGTAAATAGAAATATGCTATAGATAAGATCCTTCTGCGCCTGTAAAGAGTTCTACAAATCATTTGTGAATCCATTCAGAAAACATGTTTAAAACATTAATTTCGTTTGAGTTCTAACAGATTTGAATATTATTTGCAAAAATTTGGCAATTTTATCAGAATGATAAGTGTATTTCGGTTAAATTGTATTAAGATAATTTTGTATGTAAATATTACCTTACAAGAGTTTCCAACGAACGGACAAACCGCGCTTTTCCCTCTGCTTTTTTACTCTTTGTTTTTACCCAAGTTAGGTTGGCACGGAGTGTAGTAATGACTGCAGGAATACAAGCGATTGATCGAATGGAATTTTTAAAAAAACCTTTTCTCTAAAGGTTATCTACTTTGAATGTTGAGTGAGCGATTTGTTTAGGGGTTACTCCCCAGTTTTCTCTGGCGGGTTTACCTTAGTTTGCGTCAAACATCTCCATGTTCTTCTTAACCCTTTCAGTCCCAATGACAATTTGGCAATATCACTTTAGACATGTTTTTATGATCGTTTATAGTCATTTATGATATCGAAAAGCACATCATTCGATTCTTCAAATTTTTTTCGATTAGAAAATATTATTTATTATCCCCAATAGATGTCAGCCCTATTATTTTTTTTAAAATTATGATCAGAAAAATGATGATGCCAAATGAAGAGTACAGGAGAAGAACCGCTAAATTTCGTGGAAGGCTTTCCTTAATAGCCACTTTGGGGATGATAGCGAGAAATCGCCTAAACTGGTGTAAAGAAACCAGTTACTCGATTTGTTATCCTTCGGATTCACGCCAGAGATCAGTGGATACGAATGAAGAACCGAGAGAAAAACCAGTTTCCGGTGGCCCATGTCCGCCAAGCAGACACAATTACGGAAAGACTCTAAAGAAATCAAGCGGTTCTTCCCTTGATCTCTTCAAATGGCACCACTGGGATTGAAAGGATTAACGCTATAAACCAACCTCGGAAGATAAAAGGCATGAAGCAGGCCACAGAGGTGCATGCCAAAGCGAGCACTGTAGTCCATCGCCTGCCCAATCCCTCCATGAGGATGAATGTAGCCAGTTGCGATGGTATTTCCACTATGGCGGCCAGGAAGTAGTTGAGAAACGGATCCCCGTCCAGGAAGCGGGTGTTCATCATCAGCCCATAGTACGGCATTGAGTTCAGCATCCTAAAGGAGGTATTGAATGTAATCGGCTTGTTACAAGTGATTGCATCCAACTTTCATTCAACTCCTTCACTCGGTGCTCTGTTCTCACGCGACATTGATTCACCAACAAGAGAGGCTCAAGAAATAATTTATTTTTATTCAGCGTATGTGTCTCTAAAGACTTGAAACATGTTCATTGGATACTGAATGCAAAATATATATTTCATGAAGTATTCTTATGTGGTTCGGATTTGAAACTGAATTTCTTAAATGGAAGTTTCCTTTTTTTCTATGAATAATTCAACGCAAGACGCTATTCGGTCATTATTCAGTTAGGGGTAACAAGAAATCTCTTAGCAATGAACAAATTGACTTAAGGATTTCGTGCCTGGTCCATTTACCCATGGTTTGGCGACTTCACTTCGCAATTATTGATTTGCTTTCAATAAATATAAGATCTTTGATTATTTCTTTGACCCTGGTCGTTTTCACTTTCCTTTCGAACAATAGTTCATTCAACAATTTTTATGCCTTTTAACTATTTCGCTGAAGATGATGTTTTAAGGCATCTAAAAATATTTATTAAAAAAAATTATTCCTACGATAAGTTACGCAGCAAAAAAAGCTTATTCAATTTGCATGTTTCATATACAAGATATCTGTGCATATTTTAAGGCATTCTTATTTTTAGTTCATGTACCTTGATTAGAAAAATATGTTTAAGGATTCTTGTATAGAAGTCCTGTCCAACAGGAAACTGTGTATATTAATAGGTTGTTTGTACATCAGTTTTGATGGGATTTCAAAAATTTAGCCAAGCGATGCCCCTTTAAAGACATTTATCCCAATTAAACCGAACTAAATCACTTCCACGTGCAAAATATTAACTGGTGACAGGATATAAACTTTGCCCAAAATGGGGTAATTACTATCCAGCTCTAGCAATCCTGACAAACGAAGATTTCGTTATACGTACATTTGGTTTGTTTGGAAATCACGAAATTTCTCGTCAATCAAGTGTGTTTCCTGGCCAAGTGTAGAGAAAAGACTAGTAAAATAAAATTCTTTACCAGCACATTGATAAGATCAACAATCTTCTTCTGATACCAGGGTGACGGAAAAATTCCACATGCGAAACATTTTTCTGTTCTTCAAAAAACGTGCGACAGTCCTCTCCAAGAAACTAAAATTAAATCATTAGTATTATTGCTATCAATTGAAGACTGAGAAAATAAGCATCATTCAAGATATTAAAAAAAGTAGGTTTGTAATGTAATACAATCTGTCACTTAGCCCGCTTTCACACAATATTTGTGTTCAACAAGAAAAAAAAGGGCCAAAAAATTAATTTTAGATTTAACTAGGCGAAATATGGTAGATTCATGTAGAAAATATCCTACCCGTATCCTGTTCAGCAGCTGTGGATCTTCGTGAGCGGTGCCGCCGTTGAGCCTGCTAATACTTTTCACTATTTCTACAGCCTCTTCGTGTTTATTTTTATACATTAACCAGCTTGGGGATTCTGGGATCCACCTGCACAAGTAAAATGATTTAGTAATGGGTATTTTAGTAATAGGTTAGTTTTACTTCTCTTCTAAATATTCTGGATGGTTTCAATAAAATTTGTACAGCAATAGTCTTATAGATAGCAATTTCAAAATTGCTAATTAAATATTTATACATTTCTACACCGATATTGATATCTTAAAAGCATCATA
The DNA here is from genome assembly GCA_023701765.1 of Hylyphantes graminicola. Taxonomy (NCBI): domain Eukaryota; kingdom Metazoa; phylum Arthropoda; class Arachnida; order Araneae; family Linyphiidae; genus Hylyphantes; species Hylyphantes graminicola. The sequence goes on along the minus strand of CM043120.1, from coordinate 16,416,192 downwards.
GATGACAGCATCAAAATTAGTTGATTAAAAACATTGTAGATGGCAGCACCACATGTTTCTTATCAAATGTTTCATTGTCGGGACTACACAATTCGCTCATAAAAGTTTTCACAGATGGCAGCACCATAAATGTTATTTTATCATCTAAACTAAACAAATGAGGATTTGCAGTTTTCAAAGCAGAATATATATTACGAACTCGTAGTTTATGCCTTTTTTTTAAATAAAGTAAAAATATAAGTATCCCCACCTGAAGTAGAGCAGTAACATGGCAGCTGCACACACAGAATTGAGCCCGCAGAGCTTACGCCAGTCTGCAGTTAACCACGCCAAAAATGGCACAGTACTGGAGCCGGCAGCCCAAGATATGGTAGAGATGCCGTTTAGCCGTGTCCGCAACTTAGGGCTCACCAGTTCTACCACTATAACAGTTAAGAAATTAAAACATACTGGGCATTCAAAGTATTTTTTTATCCTAAAAGTTGCACTGCAAAACAGTAATTTTTTAAAAAAAAGTTTCATATGAAAGGGAAGAAATACTTAAAAAGCATGTCATAAATAAGCTGCCCGAAAATATATTTTTTTGTCTGGTTCGTAGAAGGTTTACCGACGTACTTGTCTTCGACGGGATTGGCTACTGTAGACACTAACTCTACTTCAACAATTTTATTATGTTATTAAGTCTCGCTATTCTTATAGTTCTTTCCCATTCTAACCTCATTTAAGGTATGTTTAAGATAAGGTTTTTTTTGTGTTATATATTATATCAAATAAATTATATTATTCAATAAAAATGAAAAAAAAAATCCTGAGATTGATAAAACTAAACTACAAAGCTTTGACTGCAAAAACGTGACCATAAATAGCCTTAGCATGCGATGGATAAAGTTATGCACTTACCAATGAGGTATGTGGTGCTTTGTATTGTAGAGACAGCAGAACCTCCGAATATCCTCAACAGCACAAATAGCGTGAAGTCGGGGGAATATGCAGACCCAACCTCCGATATGCAGATCACTGCAGCGCTCACGAAGAAAGTAAGTCTATGTCCAAACCTGGTTAGAAAGAAAATACACGGCAGTAATAAATGAGGATTCGGATTTAAAGTGAGTTTGAAAATAAAACTAGGGGTGTGTAAACTGCAGGACTTCCATTTACCACTCAATGAATGAATGCATTTAAGGCGCGTTTACATGAGCCATCGAATCCATGGAATGCCAAAATCCCCATTAGGGGAATAACAGATCGAGCAGGATTTCTAACCCATAGTCTGTGGCCGAATCCATGGTAGTAAACATCAAACCCTCCTTCATTGGAGGGTTTGCGAAACCCCTCAATGAACCCGGCGATTCCGGTTCGGTCCGGGAGAAAATCCCCAATAGGGAAAAATTGCTGTTTGCTCTTCAATCCATGGATTCGATGGCTCATGTAAACGCACCTTTAAATTAATAGAGGTGGAGAAGCTTTATGTAAAGTTACACTACAAGTTGTTGAAGTTATCGGTTGTTCTGAAAATGGAAAGTATAGTCGGTCGAGTGCGTTTAAGCTTCGTACTTTTTCTTCGAAAAAGCCAACATTCTGAGCCGGATGGATCATGTGACGTCATGAAGAGCTTTTGTGGCCTTAAAGTTAAGTTGGCCATGACCTGATCAACTATTTTGCCTGATTCCATTGCCCGATTACTTCGTTATTACATTGCGTCATTACCGAAGATGTCTTACAGTTCTGTGAGTGGGATCTTTTTTTTATCTGAAGATATTGGAATATAATAGCAATGCTTGCTTGTTTATCATCAATAATCAAGGCATGTGCTACTTAAAATATTCCATCTTCAAGAACGCATACTTTGTAGTAAGGGTCAAGTAACTATAAAAAGGAGATGCTGTCTAATTAAGTAATACTATGAGTTAAGTACTCTTGATATTTTTTTATTAGTTTATGTAAATTAATACTAATTATTCAACTGATCTAGAAAAATAGTATTACCTTTCTGAGAAAGCTGTGTAGAAGGGTGTTCCTATAAGAACTCCGATAAAAGTAGAAGCAAGGATAAGGGGTACGTATATATCGTATTGGCAAACCATATTCCACTGGAAATACACATTAACAAGTTATTATATTTTAAAACTAGAAATTTAATTCCTACACTTCGCACGGGATTACAATATAGAATTCTCTTTGTAGTCAAATATGTGTATTTGAAATTAAAACATCGATATTGAACACTAAAACAAATTTAGCCAATTTGCCGACTTTGGCAGGTAAGTGTGCTAGTCTGATGTAAAACTTAAATTCTAATCATTGAAGTTTTATCGCAGTTTCTATCATGAACATAATTTTTCACATAATCAATAGTTGGCACAAAGAAATAATTTTTTTATAATCTTATTTATAAACCAAAATTTGATTTGTATCCCAAACGTATCTTTTGCCCATTTCCCTAGTTATTTGGCTATTTTAGTGTGATTGAGATCTTATTTTACGTGAATATAATTTTTACATCTACAAATTTCCTGAATTTTTACCGCTATTTTCACTGTCACCGTAATTCTTCAACGTTCATGCATCCTAATACTGCTAATTGATCATCATGCTTATATGTTACTTTTTTTTAAAAAAAAATCTGAGGGGAAAAACACAATTGGCTTATTTTTGGATTCGCCAAATTTGGGCGCATTGGCCCGATTCTGGGTGTTTCCTTATCTGCTTTTTTTCCAAAATAGCCAATAAAGGGAAACAAAAGATTTGAATTAAAAAGTTCTTATATCAGAATGTTCTATGTTTGGCGACAAATTTTAATTTCTTAACGATCTAATAAAAGACTTTAAAAAAAAATGCAAAAAAAAATTCGCCAACAAAAACTGTACACTACTTTTCAACTATTCTTATACAAATAACTAGACATAAAAACTTTCTAAAAATATTTCTGCCTTACCCTAGTGGTTGATGTCTCTACATATGTCGACTTATCAAAGGCCCAACCTTGCTTGCATCGTATCGTTGGCGTATGCGGTCCAACATTCAGTCTATGAGTCCTCAGGACCTTTGAATAATCCACATCGTACATTGAACACCTTGATTTGGCCCCAGGTTTGATAAGTTGCTTCTGCGCCTCCAAAGATAAGTTCGATTTGGCCATTATTGGAACGTAACACCAATGGTCCGGAATACTGGTAATGAAGATAACGTGCATGGAGAACCAAGGAAAGATGGTAAAACATGGGATGAAGTAACCGATTAGTAAAGTTTTCTGGTATCTTCCGAAGCCACCAGCTTCTTCGAGAATCTTTTCGAATGTCATTTTATTTCCTTTAGTTGAGCTACTTCAGAAAATAGGGTTATTCGTTTGGGGGTGGTGTTAAGTACAGTCGGCGCTTGTGAATTTCCGTTTAGACGTAGTCATGTTTATTCACTTAGTTTCATTCTTCTTAAAGACAATGACTGGTTTTTAGTCAGTTTCATCAATGAAACATAATAAGACTTCCGATATAACCTTTTTTTTAAAAATAACATAAACAAGCTAAAAATTATTAGCATTAAGTTTGATTTGAAGTGCTTAAAAGTAGCTTAGTTAATGTATGTTTATAAACGTATGTATATCATGGCACCTAGGTTTGGCCATAGATTAAGAACACTCTCATAGACAAGTATTCTTTGTCTATGGGTTTGGCAATCTATAAACTATATGTAGATTGCTGCAAATGCGTTTCATTAATTGAATCTACATCGTTACTTATTAAATTTCTTTGTATTTACAATGTGTGATTGATCATTGAATGAGTTTCAAGATTTTTCAAAAAATCATTCCACCAAAAGTTTTCCAAGTCTATAGCATATCTATATTGATGAGGCTTGGCTACATAAAATAAAAAGCATGTAGCATCATTTGTATAGCATTAAAGTTGCACTTTCATGGCATTGAAATTACTAACAAAGAATGACTGAAAACGTTAAATACTTTTTTTGATATGTTAATCCAATGTTTTATAGTTTTTTTACAGTTCAATGTCAGTGTAATTTTATTTTCATTGGAATAAGTATAGGTACTTCATTCTTTCTATAATTTATTCAAAAGTGCATGTCTTTAGATAACAAAAAAAGAGCCATTTATTTCAAGCTGACTGTTTTTATCTTACTTTTGATAACGTGTCGCATCACGAAAGTTTTTCTTTATAAAAAATGTTCTCACGTATTCACTAAACTTGCAGTCGCTTTAAAAATATTTGAAACCAATTCAAGATACATTTTTTGTTATATTTATCTTCAAAAGAGAGTATTAAAACTTTACATAACGAAAGACGTACACTTCGTAAGTTTTTTTTTTTTCGTATTTGTTTGTAATTAAAAAAAGTAAGTGATGCCATTTACTTAACACAAATTTAGATTATTAACTAATTACTTTTTAACGAAGACTAGCTTAATATACTCGGAGTTACACGGGTATACTCTTAGAGATAAACAGGGCCGTCGCTATGGGGGTGAAGGGGGCGTCTCGCCCCCCCCCGCCCCCCCCCCCCCCTAAGTTTTATTTTTAAATGATCATTCGGCAAATTTGAGAAATGTTTGTCATTTTTATTTTGATATCGAAGTATAAAATATCTAGTGAAACGTGTACACCGATCAAAAACTGAACACAACGCAAATGCCAACTCACAGAACTCCTAACTAACTACTATTAAGTCATTCGGCAAATTTAACAAATGTTTGTCATTTATATTTTAGTGCCGAACTATGAATTTTTGTTTAGTGAAATGTGCTTTGTGTTCATCTATCTAAATCCGAACACAAAGCAAATGCCGACTCACAAAACTCCTGACGAACTATTAAGTCATTCGGCAAATTTAACAAATGTTTGTCATTTATTTATACTTTAATGCCGAACTATGAATTTTTAGCCTACTTTTCTTTTTTTTTAATTCGAAGAATTAGAAAAAAATGAAAAAGTAGGTATTGACATGCGGTCGATGTCCGTCCGTCCGTCTGTCCGTCCGTACCCCCCTTCCAAAATCAGTTCTAGCAATCCGATCTTAAAAATTCTTTTTTTATTAGAAAGGTATAACCTCAAACACCCAACTTTCATACTTTTTGTCCGTCTGTCTGTACGATAGGATGGACATAAATCTACTATTTGACGACGAATTTCCCATTGAATTAGCATTGAAATTCAATTTCGAGTCATTTAAATCGCTGAATTTAACTACAAATGCTACGGACAAGTGAGATACGTCAAAAAATTCAGCGCATCGAAATAAGAATACATTGAAAATTTCAGAAAATAATTCGAATTTGAAGTACTTCAATTATTTAAAAAACATCAAAATTTAAAACTCATTTAAAAAGCATAGGAAGCCATTTTTAGCCTACTTTTCTTTTTTTTTAATTCGAAGAATTAAAAAAAATGAAAAAGTAGGTATTGACATGCGGTTGATGTCCGTCCGTCCGTCTGTCTGTCTGTCCGTCTGTCCGTACCCCCCTTCCAAATCCAGTTCCATCTATCCGATCTTAAAAATTCTTTTTTTTATTAGAAAGGTATAACCTCTCAGACACCCAACTTTCATACTTTTTGTCCGTCTGTCTGTGCGATGGGACGGACATAAATATGCTATTTGATGACAAATTTCCCATTGAATTAGCATTGAAATTCAATTTCGAGTCATTTAGATAGCTGAATTTAACTACAAATGCTACGGGCAAGTGAGATACGTCAAAAAATTCAGCGCATCGAAATTAGAATGCATTGAAAATTTCAGAAAAGAATTCGAATTTGAAGTACTTCAATTATTTAAAAAACTTCAAAATTTAATGCTCATTTAAAAAGCATAGGAAGCCATTTTTAGCCTACTTTTCTTTTTTTTTAATTCGAAGAATTAAAAAAAAAAAAGAAAAGTAGGTATTGACATGCGGTCGATGTCCGTCCGTCCGTCCGTCCGTCTGTCTGTCTGTCCGTCCGTCTGTCCGTACCCCCCTTCCAAAATCGGTTCTATCCATCCGATCTTAAAAATTCTTTTTTGTTAGAAAGCTATGACCTCAGAGACCCGACTTTCATACTTTTTGTCCGTCTGTCTGTACGAACGGACGGACATAAATCTACTATTTGTCGACGAATTTCCCATTGAATTAGCACTGAAATTCAATTTCGAGTCATTTAAATTGCTGAATTTAACTACAAATGCTACGGAAAAGTGATATACGTCAAAAAATTCAGCGTATCCAAATGAGAATATATTAAAAATTTCAGAAAAGAATTCGAATTCTAAGTACTTCAATTACTTAAAAAATTTTAACATTTAATGCTCATTTAAAAAGCATAGGAAGCCATTTTATTAGAAATAAATCACCATTGCCATGGCAACAATCGCTTGAGAAACTTTAATTCTTTTAGACAATGAATTAAAATAAATTTATTTTTGCGACATCGATCAGTGTGAAATGACGTCAAATATATTTCACTTCAAGATTCTGTATGTAGGTAAGCAATGTTTTCATTCTATTCAAAAGAGAAAAATATTACATATTTATTCTTTTAAATATAATTTTTTGCAAACGATTTAAGTAATAATTATTTAATTCTCGAAGTAAAATAAATGAAACTAGCTGAATTTAGCTGGCAAATGTTTAATATAGAATTAATGCTGTGTTTGGCGCCTTTTTACCTGTTAAACACAACTGTTGTTTGGAAGCAGGTTAAGTGACAGATTCTGTTACAAACCTACTTGTTTATTTACATTTATTATTTTAAGTGCATTTTGAAATAGTTTTATGGGTTTTTTTCTACGAAAAATTAAATATTTATTTATAACTGCAAATAAATCATGCGGACGATAAGTAATATTTATTTTATTGGTGATAGAAAATAAATGAAAATAATGGCTTTACGAAGTTGAAATTATAGCTAGATGCTGTGGTTAGTGAAATTTATTCTTTTGTATATAAATTTAATGTAGAAACGGTTGTTGATGTCACTTACTGTAACGATCCTAGTTTTTTCAAGATAAGAATTTTAGTAAGTATTTAAGTAACAGGAAAGTAGGCTATTTTAGTTCTTTTAGAACTTCTTGTTATTAGAATTAAATCACCATTGCCATCGTAACAATTGCTTGAGAAACTTTGATTCTTTTAGACAATAAATTAAAACAATTTTTTTATAATTGCGTGAAAAAAAGCCGACTTTTACATTATAATTTCAATATCAGACGCGTGCACAAAGCTAGACTTTTTGAAACAGTGAAAAAAAGTACTTTTTTTCACCCAAAAGCAGTGAAAAAAAGACTTTGTCGCACTCTTTTTATAAGATACCAACATTTCAAGTAAAATTTCGATTTGATAATATTCATAAAATCCAAAGATTTATCGATCTGCTGTATTTAAAAATATTATGCGCGTGAATTATTTTTGAATCAATGAATTTTTTTCTCGCGATGGGAATATTTCTTAAGTCACGCCCTTCGAACTGCGAGTTCATTGGTTGCTTTCTTTGACCAAATGTTGAAACACGCTTATTGGTTTTTTATAGCGTCACGCGCTCCGAACTGCGAGATCATTGGTTGTTTTCATTGACATCTCTTAGTCTATTTTAGTCTAATTAGCACGTGAATTATTTTTGAACCAATGAGATTTGATTTTTTTCACGCAATTATAAAAAATAGTGTATGAAACACGTGCGAAAAGTAAACTTTTTAAAACACGTGTCTTTATTTCACTCGCTCGTACCTCGCTCGTGAAATAAAATCCACTTGTTTTAAAAAGCATTACTTTTCGCACTAGTTGCATAAATATCTATTTTTTTGAGACATCGAACAATTTAAGATGACTTCAAATATATATTTCACTACGAGATCTTTGTATGTTGATATAAATTGTTTTCATTCTATTTTAAAAGCGAGGAATATTACATATTTATTCTTTGAAATACAAATTTTTGCAAACGATTTAAGTTATAATTATTTAATTTTCGAAATAAAATAAATGAAACTAGCCGAATTTAGCAAGTAAATGTTTATTGAGGAGTAGTTTTTTGGTTTTTGTTCTACGAAAAATTAAATATTTATTTATAACTTCAAATAAAGCTGTGTTTAGTGAAAGATGCTGTGATTAGTTAGATGCTGCGTTTAGTGAAATTTATTTTAAATTTAATTTGGAAAAACGGTTGTGGATGTCACTTACTGTTACGAACCTAGTTTTTTTCAAGATAAGAATTTTAGTAAGTATTTAAGTAACAAGAAAGTAGGCTATTTTAGTTCTTTAAGAACTTCTTGTTGTTTAGTGAAATGTGTACACAGATCAAAATCCAGACACCAAGAAAATGCTGACTAAAATAACTACTGACGAACCAATAAGTCATTCGGCAAATTTTACAAATGTTTGTCATTTATATTTTAATGCCGAACTATGAATTTTTAGCCTACTTTTCTTTTTTTTTTAATTCGAAGAATTAAAAAAAATGAAAAAGTAGGTATTGACATGCGGTCGATGTCCGTCCGTCCGTCTGTCCGTACCCCCCTTCCAAAATCCGTTCTATCGATCCGATCTTAAAAATTCTTTTTTTATTAGAAAGGTATAACCTCAGGCACCCAACTTTCATACTTTTTGTCCGCCTGTCTGTACGATAGGACGGACATAAATCTACTATTTGACGACGAATTTTCCATTGAATTAGCATTGAAATTCAATTTGGAGTCATTTAAATCGCTGAATTTAACTACAAATGCTACGGACAAGTGAGATACGTCAAAAAATTCAGCGCATCAAAATTAGAATACATTGAAAATTTCAGAAAAGAATTCGAATTCGAAGTACTTCAATTATTTAAAAAACTTCAAAATTTAATGCTCATTTAAAAAGCATAGGAAGCCATTTTTATTAGAATTAAATCACCATTAGTCCAGTAAATCTGTCGTGAAAAGGGGGGGTTACCTAACAAAAGGTCAAGTAGTTCTGATTTTTGGATATGTTTTTAAAATTGGAGGTTTAATTAAGAATCCAAGTTTGTGACCTTGGGGCGCCGCCGCTAGCTGCGCCCCAAGGTCAAACGTGGGTCTTTTTTTAGTTTTTGCAGATTTACTCCATGAACGGTCAGCTTTACGAAAAAGTAATAAATGTAAGAATTAAAGATAGATAAATACGCTACAATTTGGGTCCAAACTTGTGTTTTTAAGCCTAATAGTTCCCGAGATACAGCTCCTCAAAGTTAGTGTAAATTGGAAAAAATTTGCCATTTTCAAAATTTATCAATTTATTTCTCCAAATTATTGATTTAATAGCAAGGTTATACCAGTGCAATTAATTTGTACACGTTACCAAAGGGTAATTTAAGGTATCGGATGCTTTTTTATGTTTGTGTTTCATTTTTAAGATAAAAAAAAAGCATTGCCACCGCGCGTGCGCCCCAAATGGAAAATTTGGATATCGCGCCTCAATGTTCAGTAAATCTGTCGTAAAAGGTTGTTACCTTACAAGGGCCAAGTAGATTTTATTTTTGGATATATTTTATGTATTGAAGATTTAATTAAGAATTCAAGGTTTTGACCTTGGGGCGCCACCGCGGGTGGCGCCCCAAGTTCAAACGCCGGACTTTTCAATAGCCAAGTAGATTTTATTTTTGGATATATTTTATGTATTGAAGGTTTAATTAAGAATTCAAGATTTTGACATTGGGGCGCCACCGCGGGTGGCGCCCCATGGTCAAACGTCGGACTTTTTTTAGTTTTTGCAGATTTATTCAATGAAAGGCAGGTTTTACAACAAAGTAATGAATACGACAATTAAACAGGAAAGGATATGCTTATGAAAGGATATGCTTTTAGGCAGGTTTTACAACAAAGTAATGAATACAACAATTAACCAGGAAAGGATATGCTACAATTTTAATGTAAGTTGGTTTTTTAACCCCTGATAGTTTTGGTAAAACATCTCTTCACAAATTGGGAATTAGGAAAATCTGAAATTTTCTCCATTTTGGTGGATTATTCCCCTGTGAAATTAATTTTATAGCGCATTTATTAAAGACTAAACATTCTGTATGAGCAAACATAGACTAATAGTCAAGCAAATGTAATAGTAAAACAAGCATTTGAGGATGCAGACGTACTAATTGTTTCATTTGCATCTCAGTATGACAACATTTCTATAGTTGGGGACATTGACCTATTAGTCATTCTAACGGGATTAGCTCCAATGATACAGAACTTGTACTTTCGGAAATGTGGAAAAAATGGAATGCCTGATGTTATATACTCTGCATCTTCATTTAAATACAAATGCAGTGAAATGATACTTTTCATCCACGCTTTCAGTGGGTGTGATACCACAAGTGCCCTCTTCGGTCAAGGGAAAGTTAAGTTTTGCTCACTTCTTGAGAAACACCAATTTCTGCAAACTGAATTACAAGTGTTCCTCAGCCCTGAAGCTACTAGTGATCAAGTGGCAAAGGCAGGCGAAATTTTCCTAACTAATTTGTATGGAGGTATTTCTAAAAACTCCACTTGCGATCTTAATGACTTGCGCTACCAACTTTTCACAAAATCAGCTACGAAGGCGAGGTTCAGTCCTGAACGCTTGCCTCCAACAAAAGACGCAGCACGGTTTCATGCCTTGCGATCCTATTTTCAAGTACAGAACTGGTAGGGGCATGAAAGAATTCCTCTTGAATGAGGATGGGAACGCATGCGATGTGGTCTATCCCCCCTCATAATGGAAAGGGATGCAGCTCCCGAATCCCTCCTTAAAATGATATCTTGCAACTGTAAAAAAGGCTGCAAGAATGCTTGCGGTTGTCGAAAAGCAGGACTTTTATGTTACACCTATGCAGCTGTGAAATGGGAGAGGCTTGTGAAAACATTGCGGATATTATTGTGCTTGACGCCGCTGAAAATGAGGAGAACGATTCAATGTCCAATGAATTTATATATGAAGATGTGGAAGTTATCTCTATTTAATTGTTTCTTTCAATTTTGTAAAACTACCCTTTTCGAAAATAAATATGAAAAAAAAAGAAAAGTTTGCCGTTTTTCTGATGTGGAGCAGCCAGCGGCGGCGCCCCAAGATCTAAACTTGGATTCTCAAAAAGACTTCCAATGCATAAAACATATCAAAAATTCGAAACTACCCGAGCCCTGTAAGGTAACCTACTTTTTTTTTACAACCGGTCTACTGAACGTTGGGGCGCAATATCCAAATTTTCCATTTGGGGCGTGCTTTTTGTATACCACCATTTTACTGGACCATGGGGCGCTACCGCGGGTGGCGCCTCAAGGTCAAAATCTTGACTTCTTAATGAAACCTTCAATACATAAAATATATTCAAAAATAAAATCTACTTGGCCCTTGTAAGGTAACAACCTTTTACGACAGATTTACTGAACATTGAGGCGCGATATCCAAATTTTCCATTTGGGGCGCACGCGCGGTGGCAACGCTTTTTTTGATCTTAAAAATGAAACACAAACATAAAAAAGCATCCAAAACCTTAAATTACCCTTTGGTAACGTGTACAAATTAATTACACTGATATAACCTTGTTATTAAATCAATAATTTGGAGAAAAAAATTGATAAATTTTGAAAATGGCAATTTTTTTCCCAATTTACACTAACTTTGAGGAGCTGTATCTCGGGAACTATTAGGCTTAAAAACACAAGCTTGGACTCAAATTGTAGCATATTTATTTATCTTTAATTCTTACAGTCTTTACCTGTTTGTAAAACTGAGCGTTCATGGAGTAAATCTGCAAAAACTAAAAAAAGACCCACGTTTGACCTTGGGGCGCAGCTAGCGGCGGCGCCCCAAGGTCACAAACTTGGATTCTTAATTAAACTTCCAATATTTAAAACATATCCAAAAATCAGAACTACTTGACCTTTTGTATACCAACATGTTTTATTTTACTGGACTACATTGCCATCGCAACAATTGCTTGAGAAACTTTAATTCTTTTAGACAATAAATTAAAATAAATTTATTTTTGAGACATCGATCAATTTGAGATGACGTCAAATATATATTTCACTACGAGATCTTTGTATGTTGATATAAATTGTTTTCATTCTATCTAAAAGCGAGGAATATTACATATTTATTCTTTGAAATATAAATTTTTGCAAACGATTTAAGTTATAATTATTTAATTTTCGAAATAAAATAAACGAAACTGGCCGATTTCAGCAAGTAAATGTTTATTGAGGAGTAGTTTTTTGGTTTTTGTTCTACGAAAAATTAAATATTTATTTATAACTGCAAATAAAGCTGTGTTTAGTGAAAGATGCTGTGTTTAGTTAGATGTTGCTTTTAGTGAAATTTATTTTAAATTTAATGTGGAAAAACGGTTGTTGATGTCACTTACTGTTACGAATCTAGTTTTTCAAGATAAGAATTTTAGTAAGTATTTAAGTAATAGGAAAGTAGGCTATTTTAGTTCTTTAAGAACTTCTTGTTGTTTAGTGAAATGTGTAAACCGATCAAAATCCGGACACTAAGCAAATGCCGACTTATCTCTTGACGAACCATTTAGACATTCGGTATATTTTTAAAATGTTTGTTAATTATTTTTTAATGCCGAACTATGAACTTTTGTTTAGTGAAATATGTATACAGATAAAAATACTATGCACTGCATAGGGGCCCGTAAAAAGCTTAAAGGGCTTTATTTTCTTCGATATTTTTTTCGTAAATTTATTATAAAAAAAGTATTCGCAAAAAATCTGAAGTAACTGACTCATGTGGTTCCAGAAATTTTATTCCACGATAAAAGACAATGCAGAAAGTGTACTTAGTTTTGTAAAATTCGTTATCATTATTTATATATTTTAATTGGACTTCTCAACATTTTTTTCAAAAACGTCCTTTTTCCTTCTTTGAAAAAAAAAATACTGAATATGTGAAATTTTTCAATGCAGTAATATTAACTGGAAGGGTCCCTGGGAGATTCATAGAGCATAGAGGATATTAGTTTTTACTCAGATTTATCAACGGGCTCCTTCAGACCATGCCTAGAACCACCAGTAATTTAGGAATTTTAAAAATTATTTTATTAAAAAAATATTGCAGAAATAAGAAATGTTTTCTTCTTAAAACTCAAAAATTATCTAATTTAATCCTCCTAAAATTGAAACCGAAAAATTGTTTTTTCTACATAAATAAATTTCACAAGAGGGGCCCTTATCAGTTCCAGGTTATGCCCCAAAGGCAGCAAATCTGAAGGCGTAAATTTGGCCGATGAGAAAAAATATTGATGAGTTTTACAGATCCAGGCCCAGCTTCATGGCGACTGAACCAGATTTGTTTAATAGCATTTTAATTTTAAAAAATCAGATACATCCATATTTTTTAAAGTTGAGAATTTCATCGTTCGACAAGAGAAGATTCACGAAGGAAACGACGTAGATTACTGGCGCAAATAGTTTATTCAGTATCTTCTTTTTTAATGACGAGAGGTGCGGCTGTAAAACAAAACGATATTGTCTAATATTTTGTATTACCACTAATAGATATTTAAAAAGACATCTTTAAAAAAAAGGTTCGATGAACTCTACCACACCAAAAGAAAATTGAAAATAAAGAGCCTCAACAGGTGCTCCCAGCACATACACTGCTCAAAACAATTAGGGGAGCACTTTTTAATTCCAACTTTAACTTCACTCCCAACTTTTTAATTTTTATCCTATAAATCTGAAATTTGTTAAATAGGTTCACTATGCATTCGAAATGAAATAGTAAAAAACAGGAGAAAAAATCTTAAGTTTTTAATACTTAAATTTAAAGCGGGGAAATGGAATAATAACTTTTTAATAAATTATAACAATAATTTTTTTCAAAACTTTTTTTGTTAAAAATAGTTGAAATTTATTTTTAAACATCTAAAAAATGCAAGCATGAAAAATTTAGGGTCAATTTATTTTCTAAAACTGTTTTAAAGTGAAGTTTATTTTACCATATTTTTCATATTTTCATTAATATTAAAAAAATATATTAAATTCTTCAAAATACGTTATTCTTCCATTAATGATGTATCTAACGATTCATAAGTTGCGAATTTAACTTAGTCAGAAAAAAATCACAAGCTGATGATTCCCAATGGAATCATTGGGAGCGAAAGGGTTTAAAACATGTGCTCCCCTAATTGTTTTGAGCAGTGTAGAATGCCGTTACATAAAATAGGTGGATACACCTGTCTAAGGGGCTGGGGAGCCCAGTCGGTTAAGCACTCGCTTAGCATGCGGAAGGTCCCAGGTTCGGTTCCGGCTAAAATAGCTGCCGACCTATAAACGGCCCGTGCAGCCAAAAATGTCCGACGAATAATACCCCGTGTGCGGGAGTGCACGTTAAATATCCTTCTAAGTCCTAACGCTGCGTACGATGTCGCTCTTAACGGTTGCGTTGGGTGCCTCTTCAGGTGTGGCTCGTCACTTGACTGTGGTTCTAAAATACGACGTCCGTCGCCAATAGCCCTCATGTAGCTCTAGTGCGACGATAATTCAAACCAAACCAAACACCTGTCTAAGGAGACCCTTCTTAGCCAGAAGTGGCCAGTTGAAGATGGGGTCTTGTTTATAATTTGATTTTAATTAAATGAATTGCATTAAATATTCCGAAAACATTGTATATTATTGGAGTGTCATTAAAAAAAACATAGTCCCGAAATTGAAATAAAGATAACGGATAATTTCCAAATAAACTAAACATTGTTTTAAGTTTTAAAAATAATTTAAAACCAGTCTATTTACCAAACATTAATGATGTTTAGTAAATAGCTTAAATAACCCTAATGAAAATGCTGATTCTAGTATAACGATAGGTATGTACATTTCAATAAAAAACTGCACAATCTGTTGTCTTGGTTTAAACTAATTATTTTTTGAAAATATCTTCTCACATTACTTTCTTAGCATAGTAAGTTTATAAAATAAAGCTAAATAGAGTCGCTGCTCAAATTATTGCAATATATTAACTCATTTTACAATCTACTAAGTATAATACATTTTAATTAGTTTCTTTACCAATATTTTTTTTACATAAAACAAGTATACTACCGCTTTCCCAAGTGGAATATTTTTTCTTTCAGATGAAGCAATCGAGCAGATTTCAGTTGTGTACATAAGTATTCTAGGCTAGAGCTAAATCAATATTGAGTCAATCAATATTGAGCAAATTATTAAAGCGAAAGACTTATTATATGCAATTGATTTTGGTTAATCATTTGAGCTTTTCATTAAACTTAAAATTAACACTAGAATTTGTTTTCAGAAACAGTTACGTTAAAGAGATTATAATAAAATTAATTTCAAGTTTAAAAAGTAAAATATTAATTAAAAAGAACTGTAGATAAAATTTTGAAATTTACAGTTATCGTAAGAAGGAAGATCGCTGCACAAAATACGGAAAAAAAAGCGGATCTGGGAGAAATGAGTAGAAATTCCATTTTCGTCATGCATTGAGTTCTTTGTCTTTTACACTATCTTTTCTTACTTTCAACTAAGTCACTTACATCAAAACCGAGCTCAAGTTTGCAGCAGAGAAATGTACTAGGCGGAGGAATCTGCGTAAACAACGCTGCTGGCGCCGAAATTTCGCCTGCTCCTATTGGTTGCTCCATTGACTCTGATATTCGTGCGCCCTGTTACGTCAAAATCGAAGGAAAAAAATAATTAAAATAACACTCTAACTGAATCTAAACAAATAAAAATAATAAATTTATGTCTTGAATTAACAAATAAATTTGTTAATTGAATGTGAAATACCTTTTTGTATTCGATTCTCGCACTCAAAAATGAGAACTATTTACCCTTTTTCTCATAGAACATTTGTATACTGCAAACTTAAAGGTCGGTTTTGGTGTACTGTCGGGAACTATTTACCCTGATCTCATGAAATTAAAAATGACTCAATAAAAATGTACTACCTCATAGAACATTTCTATGCTGCAAACTTAGTCTGCGCTTGGGTTACGCCTCCTTTCAGTGGTTTAATTGAAAAAAACAGCCTTTTTAATTAGAAAAAAATTATTAAATTCAAAAAATTATGAACACATGATCGAAAGCATTTTTGAAAGTGTCACATTTTCAAAAATTAGACTCTACAATCTACCTAGATATTTCCCGGTCTCGAAACGGCATTGAGATTTATCTTTTTTCTTTTCTGGAAGAAACAAAAATAAAATTTCAAAGAACTAAAAGACCTTATCCATTTATTTTGCTTCCTCGCGGAATCATAAATTTTCTGTAACACCATTCTAAAAAAGTACTGACAAGGGGAAATGAAATTTTTCTACCTTCAGTCTATAAGCAAGTTCATTTTCTGAATATACAGTGGCACACATAAATTCTATTTCTGATGTAGTTAAGTGATTCATAGATTTTATCTAAAGATAAAAGAAAAAGTTTTATACTCTCTAGATCTTAAATACGAAAATCTATAAATGGTCAATTCCACGCAAATACATACCACAATTGAATAAAAAAAATATTTTATTCCAGTTGAAACTTTTATATGTTATTTAAAAAAGTTTGAACGGAAAAAAAAACTGCATCAAACTATCATTGTTTTATCTGTGGCACCGCTGAAGTTTCAAAGCGACTGTTTTTTGTTTTATTGGGACCAGACTCGAAAATTTTCAAAAAAAAACACATTTTGAGATTTTTGGAGTGGAATAATATTTCAAATGTTACCTACAAAATCAATAGCCCTCGTGTAGCTCTAGTGCGACGTTAATTCAAAACCAAACCTAACCTACCTACAAAATTGTAGAATTTGATAGGCGATATGTCCATTAGAATTTTTTAAATTATTTAAAAAAAATACTTTCTGCATAAAATACTACTAAAAATTATACTTTAAACGCCTTTTTTCTCAAAATGGATATTTTAGAACAAATGTACCTTTTTCTCAGTAACAACTTAATAATTTGCTTAGATTTTTTTTCACATACACATTAGGTACTTTTACACTTCCTATCAAATGTTTTAAAAGAAATATTCCTTACTTTAAAAAAAATAATTTTGTTGATTTTTTTATGAAAATGTGATAACAAATTTTCGAAAATTCATGAAATAAAAACTATTATGTTTATTTTTTTTCCTAAAAGCATATGAAACAATGTGTAAAAGTGTTTGAGCTTTAACTGTGTTAAGTTTTAAATTAATCCAAAAAGTAGTTCTTGAGAAAAAGGTACATAAAAATGAGCATTTTAACATGGCCTCAATGGGGGCTCCGGTCCCCCTTGCCATGCGTTATGATGCTTCATCATTTTGAATTCTTGAATTTTAAGTTAAGTATTATTTTTTATCAGATATTTTGGTAAAATTACTAAAATACACTATAATAACTATCTAGAAAACACATTTTTAATTGGCATTTATAAATAAAAGTTGCTGAATTAGAAAGATAAACATCCCATGTTTTGGCTGTAGTGTAAGTCACGAAAAGCCCAAAATGTTTCTATAAAATTTTAAAATAAGGCTTTGCTTCAAAATTTTTAAGATTTTTTCTTTCTATATCAACCTCTGCATAATTCTACACCTTTAAATTTTAAAATAAAAAGCATTTTTTTCTATTTATAAAACATTTTAACTTTGGAGTGTAAGTCACAAAGTAATGTCAGTCACAGCTTCTGTTTGATTTATCTATGGTAGATTAGCTATATTATTTTGATTTAAGATGACTATATCAACATCTAAAAGAAAAAAAGGGAGCAACCCTTCTAAAAATGGTCAGTAGAGATCAATAGCAAATTTTTATGTGGAAATGGCCTACTGGTACCAATAGCAATCTCTATTGATATCTATACAAATCTCTACTGATCTCTATTGATATCCATGCAAATCTCTACTGATCTCTATAGATATCAGTGCAGACCTATTGATGTCATTTGAGATCAGTAGCTTACAGATATTTTATTTACTGGTGTCGTTAGAGCTCTATTGATATCAGTACGAAATATTATCAGTAGGTTACTGATATCAATAGCTTCTACTGATAACAATAGAGACATCCTTAGAAGTAAGTACACATCAATAAAGCTGTACTTATGTCAATAGATTTTTATATTGATCTCTATGGATCATTTTTAGTAGGGAAAGGGAAAGACTTTAACCCTGTGATAAATTTCAAACCTTTAAAAAAACGTAAAGCAAAAACCACTTTTAGGACAACAATTTAACTAAAAATACACCATATCTACTGTAATGTTTTAACCGTTAGACAACATTGAATGGAATTTCTCTGCAGCCAATGTTGGCCCATTTTTACCTTTAGTCCGGAAAAAGGAACAATTGATGGACTTGGTGATACATTGAGGAAGAGATAAAAGCAGCCACACATTCCGAGAAAATTGCCGCCTCGGTGGCTGAATGGTTAGTGTACTAGCCTTTGGAGCTGCTGAGGTCGGGTTCGAATCTCTGTCAGGCATGGATGTTTGTGAGTGTCAATAAATGTTGTTATTTGTCTATGTGTTATTCATTTCTTTGTGACTGTAAAATTTCTTTCTGTGTCTGTCTCACTTGACGAAAGCTTATAAGCGGTTCTCTGAACAAGCACACAAGCTGGAATATATATGTATCATACCATACCATTTCCAGGAAAATGGACCCACATTCTGCTTAAGATTTTTTTTTTACTTTACATAACCAAACATATAGTATTATACATTTCTGACAACTGTGTAAAGGGAGAAATACCTAGATTAAATGATATTTGCTCATCATAGGAAAAATAAATATTTCCGATTCCTGACACTCAAAAATTGCTCTGCTTTTTAAAATTAAACAAATACTTATTTAAAACTGCCTATGTTTCATTTACACCAAAAATACATTTACAATAAAATTAACATGTTGTAAAAGGAAATGCCTCTCAAAAAAATTCTGAAAACGAATTTGATGCTGGAAAAAGAACCTTTAGTTACTTTCGTAGGAAAATTATCGTTAAGTATTTGGTCTGGCAAATGAAAAGTAAAGATGCTTATTTAATAAAGCTGAAGCATCTGCAATGGTCGGGAAGTCTTTTTGCGTGGCACCTGTAGGAAGGTTTTTCAGACAATGCTATTGAAGAAAGAATTACGAAATTAACAGAAACCAGCTTTAGGGGACGTTGTAGAAGTTCTTCCTACTATGATTTTACCATGTGTGCAATTTTTAACTTACCATGTTCAAAATTATTTACATATTTTATGTTATTATGGCCTAAATTTCTATATCTGTGATACAATTCGCATGATGTAGTGTAAGTCACAAATTGAATGTAGTGTAAGTCAAGCACAAAAGTGTCAATAAATTATTTCCTATGATATTTCAATACTTTGCAATTAAATTATTTAGCTCTAAACCTTATACTTAAAATAAGCGCTGGTGCAATGTTGATTTACTTTACTATAAAGAAGAAATTAGAGTTTATAATGATAACCAAACATAGACTTTCTTTTATGTGCTGTAAGTCACATCAGGACATTTTTATAATTTTTTTAGTAAAATATTAAATAAAAAAATGTTTGTACTGATTACTAAAAATACTATATGTTCAGGAGAAAACTGACATACAATATACATATTTTTTTGAATTACAGTAAAACTTCTACAACAGACCACCTCTATTAAGCGACCACCTCCGCAAACGGGCAATTTTTCAAGGCACCGATTTTTTCCCCAAATACGCTCAATGTTAAAAATGCCTCTCGGACAGACCAGTCCAACCTCCGGTTACGACCACATTACAGGTCTCATCCGGGGGTCACTTTTCCAAAAAATCTAGCTTTCCCGCCGCTACTGGTCATTGTTTGCCCTTTTCATCTACATTAGCGCGCAGTAGAGTACACCAGCCTGAAAAGTTGGAACAAATTCAGCCCTTCCCTCCCTCTCCCCCGTTTGCTGTTAAACGGATCATTTCGAAAGACCCTTCCACGAATTGTCCGAGTTTTCAATGGGAAGCTTCTTTCACTTTAATGAAGTTAGCAATTGCTAGGTAGGGCCATCCATTATGTACGTCGACATCCCTGTACAAAGTAACGCTTGGACACGCCCTTCCAAAAACAAATCACTGGGGTTGACCATTGTCACACAAGCAAAGGGCAAACGGGGATGGCAAAGGGGTTTAAGAAACACGAAAGACGTATTAATAAATAGTCCTTTTACAAAACTTAAAAACAAATTATATGAGGTACTTTGCCAAAAAATCAGGAAAAAAAATTTAAAAAAAAATTCTTCTTATTTTAAAAGATTGTAACTTAAATAGGTATTGTAAAAAAAGGACCTTGTTCTTGGAAATAATTAAAATATAACTAAATAAAATATATGAAAATTGTATATTTTTCTTAATTTGTACTACTAAACCATTGTTTATAAAAAAAATTTTGAACATTTAAGTAGCTCAGTGATGAAACTTCTCAAAGAGACCACCCTCCCTCAACGACCGATTTTCCTCAGAACGGAGGGTGGTCGCTCCCGAGAAGTTTTACTGTAATAGAAAATACTTATGAACTATGCACACGAAATTTGTAAAATCGCCCGATGTAGTGTAAGTCACGCGTGGAAATGCCTAAATATATATGTACTCTTAATGAAGTATTGACTCAAATAAAAGTTAATTTCTGTAAAAGAACTAAAATTTATTTAAAATATCTTAGGGGATATATAAGCTTTGTTTGAAGCTGTTGTAGTTTTGTTTAATTGTTGTTGTGGTTACTACTGTTAATAACATTCTACGTTTTCATGAAAATAAAAAAAAACTACTTAATCATTTGAAAAACTACGTGACATATAGGGTGAGGCAAACAAAAGTGGACACGGTATAGATATAAGAATACGGCAGAAATGTTACCAAGTCAAAAACCAATACAAAACATGTTTGCTAACTGAAGCTATTGATCGCTTCAATAATAAGCCCAAACAAACGCTTGGCGACTTATTTACCGGCAACTACGCAATGGTTTTAGAAGTTAGTTGAAATGAAATATAAACAAGGTTTGTAGAGCTGATCAAGAAAATGTCAAGCTAGTGATTATTTCGGTCGTTATTTATCCCAGAGAATCGGACCTTTTTGTTTTTGGTAATACAAAACATTCTAAATTGATTGCAAGACACAAAATTTGCATTATGGGACGTCTTCATACAATAGGAACTAAGATCTGAACTCGCCACTAGTCTATGAATAGCTCTAATGTGAAGCTAATCCGATCCAACCAATGAAAAAACAGCCTTCAGGCGGTTTCAAGAGTTTTTCTCGCCAAGCATTTCAACGTATTCCTATCTCTAGATCGGGGCCATTTTTGTTTGCCTCACCCTGTATGTGTCACAAACATTTTAGTGCAAAATATTTATTAAATTTTTATGTTTATCAATAACAATTTTTCTTTTTCTACGCAAGTTTAAAAGATTTTAAATATTTGCATGATTTTATTTTAATATAGGGGAGAGACGGGTAATGGCGCTTAGAGGGTAATCGCGCTCACCCAAGTTGTGGCAAACTGGGCAATCATTTAGTTAACTGAACTCTACTGTCAGCTAGCCGAATGCACGTGCAATGATGATAATGGTGGCTGGAAAAGCAAAAATACATAGTCTTTCGTCAGTAAGCAAAATATAGCGTATTTTCATCTAAAAACTTCTGCAGCTAACTTTGAAGTTGGTCAACTTTGATTGCTAGTATCAGTATGATCATTATGTAGTTACAAAGCATAATAATCCTGCTATTTAATGTAACTAAATTTTTTTCATTAAATACATTTCGTGCCCAATTAGAACGCAAGAAATAAAATATGGCGCGATCGGGTAATGACGCTCGGATGGGTGGCATTACCCTCAACTGTTGGAAGAGTTGAATTATAACTAATCCAAACTGTAAATAAATATTTTCATACGTAAGTTGAATAAACCTGATATCTTTTCCATTTAGAATTATCTTATCCTAACTGGTATAAAGGTCCTCTTCTTCAGCTGGAGTGTCATTTTCTGAAACATCACCAATAACAGGCTCTTCAAGACTCCAGAGCCACTAAGATTGCTGTGGACATGGATAAAGAAAAAAACTATGTTTGTAATTATTGCAAATTGTAAAATTACTTTAATCAGTTGCGAAATATGTTGTATAAAGGATTTGAATAATGAGCCCGTCGCGGTGAGCGGCATTACCCAACACGTTCGGGTAATGGCGCTCAATGTAATATTTTCTTGTTTTTAATTTTTCAGCACAAATGTTATTGTTTTCATGTTTAACGGTATGGTATTCTGTTTAACAGTTGTTTATTTATAAATATCAATAAAAAAACATAATTTAAGTGTCGTATTATGCTTGTGGCATTCACTTTTCCTTAAGTGGGCGCAATTACCCTTCTCTCCCCTATACAAGTTATGAATAAAAGTTAAGTGGTACTTCGTGTGAAAATTTATCATAAAATTGTAATATTGTCGAATCGTTGGTTTACGTTCCGACAACTTTGCCTAATTGGATTTTTTCGGTGAGAACCTTTTATCGTAGAGTTAAGTGAAGGACCATTTTCCCAGCCTCAGTGATAGTTTTTTCTAAGAAGCAGTGTCGTAAAACCCCATTGTTAAGAAGATTCTGCAGACTGCTGTCGCCAAGAATCGTTGCAAATCATTGAGATGGACCACACAGGCTGACACGTTTATGACCTAACACTGAGGGGGGTGTCGTAAAAGATTCCAGGAAATTTTGTACGAGGGAGGGATTCTCCCAGGTTACGTTATTGGTCAAGGGGTGTGACAAAGAAAGACTGATTAACCTATCTTTGGACAGGGGAGGATTTTGTGGTTTGGGTGAACCAATGAGAGAAAAAGGGGAAGTGAGAAACGGACGAGGATATCAAGACGATTTTTTTGAAGTGGAGGATTATGAGAAAATATTCGGAGAGAGAACACATCGAGAAAAAATAAGCTGACTGCCATCATCGATTTGTTTCGGGATCGGTTTTTCTTCCCGATGCCCGCACGGACATAGGAAATTTCGGCGCGCCTCTACGTGACGCCTCGCTGGAGTCGTCTTGCCCAGCAGACGTGATGTGGAAGAGCTAGCGGACTTTGAGACACGCCCGCCCCATCAGAGGTTCGAGAGCCCTGGAGTTCCGAAGCCCGTCTATGGGAACAACGTCCCCGTCTGGAGAAACAGCGACGCCAACGTCCACATCACCCCAAGCCCGCAGAGATCCCGACACCGTCCTGATTCCCCAACGTCCAGCATGTGCTGACATCAGGCCGTCCAACATCACCCCAAGCCCCGCTACTCTGACGGAGAGATCCCGCCAGCCCCAACTGCGCTGATGAGAGACCCCACAACCGCAAGCCCCTGCGATCCCTGGTGAGAGATCCCATCAGCCGCAAGCTCCAGCGATCTCTGACTGAGAGATCCGCCGCAAGCCACAGCATCTATGACCGAGATCCCGCAGCCCCCCCCAGCATAGCACACATCAGCAGCCTAGAACTCCGATGTCATTCACGAGGTCCCGCAGTCCCCAGCATCTATAGCCGAGATCCTGCAGCCCCCAGCCTCCATCCCACTGTGCCCAGGACTATTGTAGAGACAATTTGTGAACTTTTTTTTTCCAAGGCCAGTCCTTCCGATGAAACGGGAAAGTAGTAAGTTTGGAAAAATCTTTTGTTATATTCACTTTCATGCAAGATCCCAAAAGGCAATAACTTTGATTTTTTAAATTTCGGAAGTATTTGAAGTCCTCCTCCTGTCAGAATTTAATTGGCATACACAAAGTTGTATTTTACATAACAAGTTATTTGACATAATTTTTATTATACTTTGATTTGTCTTTGATATATATTTATACATATTAATTTTTTTAATTGACTTCTAGACCCTCTTAAAATTATCTTAGTATTTTAATTATTTTTATATCATTGCCCCTATTTGAAATATTGACATAAATATCGTCCTTAGCAATAACATGTATTTTATTGTCCAAAATAAATATATGTATTTTTAAAATTGATTTGTCATATCTTTTTTTCTGTGTCATACTTAATGCTGGTTCATATTTCTATAATTTCACTACATTGGGGCTAACCCTATTACGTATTTACGGCCATTTTATAATGTTACAGAGAGAATTAAATCTTCTAAAATTAAGTTCATAAAGGCACATTATGACAATATCCACTCAAAATGATGTGCTCATTTTGAAGATGGTATAATATTTTAATATGAAGAAGGCCCCTTATGCAGATTTCGTGTCTTACAATTAATTCAAAATGTTGTATATCAACATATCAACAAAACCGAAAAAGTTTGATTCTCTTGGATGAATAAAGGCCTAAATAATCGTTGATAGCAACTTTTTTTAGCTATACCCTCTTGCGACCGTCCCCAATTGGGGATATTTTTTAAAACCTACCCAGAAACAATTAACACTTTAGTTCCGAAATTGACTTGGTCCGATGGAAGAAGATCCAAATATCAGTTTTCAGCCTTTGATTACATATATCAGCTATTTATTTCTATAAAAAATGAAGTTGGACGAGGGTCAGTGCGATTTTAGAGTTGTTAAAAAATAATTTTTTTTCAAACTTTTTAAAAAGTTATTTTATTAGTTAATTTTAGAATATTTAGAAATCAAAACAATGATAAAATAATATGTTAACTACAAATAAGTGATACGGCCTTTTTTGTTGCATTTATAAAACAAAATATGGGTATTTTAGAGTTTAAGGTGCGTCCCTAAGTAACTATATTAAACCAAAAAAAAAAATACAATTTATTTTCAAAACATACTTTTTAGCATATATTTGTATGAAAAACGTTTAGATTATATATAAGAATATACGTGTAGGTTTTTGCTCGGGTCTTAAGAGGATACATGTGACATGTTTTTTTCGCTGTCGCACAATTTTTTATTGCCCGTCGGTCGTCATCCTATAGTGACATTCGTTGTATCTTGGATCAACCAAACCAACTACGTCTTACGTCACGTGGTGTGAAAGAAAATAAAACAGTGAGTTCCGAGTTCCGTTCGCATAGATTAATTCCAGTTCCAATTGGAGTGACAGAAGGAAACATTAACTAATTAAACCCACGAACAGTAAGTTTATTAATGATATAAATTAATTCATGGAATTTGTTATTGTAACTAGATTTGATGTTCAAGGTTAATTTTAAAAGTTAAAACTTTTATGTGTATAAATTAATAAGTATAATTTTAAAGGTTTTATGTTCAAGGTTAATCTCATAAACAGTATAAATTTTTTCTGAACTTATTCATTTTATACAAAGGATCCCTTTCCTATATACAATTGCATTGCACACTAGCTTCGCTTATTTTCTTCTTACGAGTATTGACAAAGTATTTCTTAAAATCATGCTTTTTCGACAGTTAAAAGAGTATATAATAAGTATATTAAAATTAAAAGTGGCCCAAACTAATATATCCTTATTTTTAAATTCACCCAAAAATCCTCCAAATCCAACAGAAATCCCCCAAATTTTGTGTGTTATTTTCCTAGTATATTAATTATTATAATGCAATTTAATAGGGAATGTCACTAGTTAAAAAATAGCTTTTTAAATTTGAAATTGTAATCAAATTTAAAAAAAAAAGGTTGCATTATTAAGTTGCAGTAAGTGTAGATCAATTATTCAATTAATTTTAATTTTTATTTATTGTAAAAAGTTGAAGGGATGATCACTTTTTAACACACAAAATTCTTACGGTAATCCCTTCAAGGTCTTTAAATAATGCACTAAAATGGTTATTTATAAAAAAAAATTGGTAGGTTATTCTATTTGGAAGGTGTAGGGGAGAGAAGGGGAATCCCGCCACCCCTTGTATTTCTCCAGCGGTGTGTGTGGGAGGAGGGCTGTGAGCGTTGACCTGTAGCAGGAAACAAAGTAATTTGTAGTACAGACGCTAATGGCCGTGCGATGAGTTGGTGTAAAGTTATTTTAAAAAAATACGGTTTTTATTGAGGGTCATCTAATCTTGGGCCTTCTGAAATTAAGAGATAAGTGACAGTCATCTCTAAGCTAGATAAATCAGTTACCTATCATTGAAAAGAGTAATTATTTGGCTCTCATCACGTTGTTAGTTTTGATGCCAGGTAATCAACCTTCCCCTAAATAAGCCGTATATGCCATTTTGTCTTTTTGGGGTAATGCCGCCACATCACTCCGGGGTTATGCCGCCACCCATAAAAGGATGGCAGCATAATCCGTAAAATAGAAATTTCATATGGGCCCTACAACCTATTTGTTTTCGTTCCACATACCACGTATCCGAAAAAGAAAAACTGAAATGGCTTAATTGACCAACGAAAATTTTTAAAAAAATGCTCAGTAAGTTGCAAATAAAAAGTTAATAAAAGTGTAGCTGGTACCCTGTATACAATTTACCATTTCAAGGTTAATTAAACCTATTTTAGTACTATATATGTAATGCTTTATCATATAATTTTCCATTATTAATAGATTATTTGCTTTGTTTATTGATGTGACGGCATAACCCCAGTGGTGTGGCGCCATTATCCCAGGTACCGGGGTAATCCCGCCACTATGCAAGGTTTTAGAAATAAACAATTTTATTCAGTTTCTATTAAATATTAAATTTTTAAAAATCAGCACAAGATAGGTTATGAACTGAAGTATGCTGTGCTCATTACAATTTACATTAAGTGCAACCCAATTCTGCATGAAAATTCAATTTCCCTTAAGGTGGCGCCATTCCCCCGCTCTCCCCTAGCGAATGAATTTACTTTAATAAAACTTTAAATTTTCTAATGGGGTTATTTCACGTCGATAATGGCAACAGCGCCACGGTCTTGTTTACATCTGTTGCCTGGAATAACTTTTGTTTTAATATTCGAAAATGAGTTTTCTAAGAATATTTCACTTATTAAGTTTATTAAATGCTTTGGTGTGCTGCTGGTTGTTCATAACACTTGTTAAAGAAAGCCCCCTTGCATAGAAAGAACAATTTCTTTTAATCTGCATTGGTTATTTTTAGAGTGAAACCAATAAAATTTCAGTACATAGGTAAATGAAAACAAGAGCGTACATCACCTGAAACATTCAGATTGAATAACTTGAAAATGGATTGGCATATTTAATTTTTTTGGAATTTAAAATATAGTTTTATGCTTTTTTTGATGGTCGAAATTAGCGATTAAAATGCTCCTTTCTTTGAGATTTCTAATTTTAATTTGTTTAAACATATCGGTGAATTTATTTTCGAGCATAAGTGGGTAAATATAAATTGTTATCAAGCGATTACTACAAATATAAATATTGCCTACCAGCTGCTTTTTCTTTGCCCCAACTTCCCGTTTTTTTATTTATTATTATTTTTGTTGTTGTAATTTTTACTTTTAACAGCTGAGACATATTGGTGATCAGCTATCAGTTGTAATCTTTTAAGTCATATTTGATATTTCCAAATTTATTAGTTACACTCTTAAGAAAACGCGCAATTTTAACTCAGTCTGAGTTAATTTTCACTTCTTCCAGTGTCGAAAATGCACTTTCCCTGTAGGATTAGATTTCACTCTTTTGTTTTGTTCAAACTCGGACAGGATCTCCACCACTGTCCCCTAATACGCTTTGAAATTTGAACTGCGGACAAGTGGGGCAGATGACACCAGAGCTTTCAAACAATAAAAATTCGAGCTATTTGAAAATACAACGTTAGGTGTATGCAAGTTGTATCAAATATATTTTATTCTAATGAATATCATTCGTACACTTTTAAAACAAACGAGCGATTGAAACTCAGTCTAAGTTAATTTTCACTCCTTTCCAGTGTCGAAAATGTACTTCTCCTCTAGGAGTGGATTTCACTCTTTCGTTTTCAGAGTGTAGGTCACGTAAATCATCATTCAATGGAGGTCATTTAATGGAGGGCTAAGAGGGAGGGCAATCAAGTATTCATTGGGATAGACGAGAGCTGTTTTTTGTCAACCTCCGATGGGCTGTAACAAAAAGATGGGTCAAAATACAAAAAAAAAAAGATTTTTCTACCAAAAGTAATGTACAATACTGCTTATTTCTCCACATAATCACCTTGACGATTAAGGCATTTGTGTGACGGTCGAGTTGTGACGGTTTCGTTTAAAATAAGCAAATTTGGAAGCTTAACGTCAATTTTTTTTCTGTCCTCCAAGCCACTGCTAGTCCATAATTGATCTATGTTGAACCTTTGAGTCTCCCTAAACACTTGGTCAACTCGCTGAACAATACCGTCTGTAGCGACAGACTTGCTTCCTTGTTCCCCTTCTTCATGAACATCAGTATTGTTCAGCAAGTTTAGGGAAACTTGAAGGTTTACCATAAGTGAATTATTGATAAGCATAGTGGCCTGGATTGTAGCGCTTCCAAGTTGACTTCCAAAGCTTGTTTACATATATGACAAATGCTCTAATCGTAAAGATGATTATATGGAGAAATAAGCAGTATTGTGCGTTACTTTTGGTAAAAAAAAATCTTTTTTGTATCTTGACACGTCTTTTTTACAGCCCATCGGAGTTCGGAAAAAAACAGCCCTCGTAATTGAATCAAATTATTTTTAAGTTTGGAATACATTTCCTTTTTTTAACTTTATAGTAATTTACTTTAAAATTAAAATTGTAAATATTGTGTAATACTGAATTACTGAATTAAGTATAATTAATCTACATTTACACACCTATAAATAATATTTCAAAAAAATAAAGGAGCAACCCTTAAATTTTACAAAATCGCTTACAAATATTATAGAAAGAGGTTGTTTTTTGATGTTCATTGTTTGAAGTCCGATTTATCAGAATGAAATATGACCGCGCGTTCCTAGAAATTCAGATTAATTATTTTTTTCTAATGTTGTAGGTGTTATCTTGTCTATGCAAAGCTATTTCTATATAGGGCCAGAAAACGTTGATCATGAGATTTTTTTCAGCATAAAGTGTATACTTTAAGAAATTACTATGTACACTTGATGACTTATGACTTTCTTGGTGGGGGGCCAGTTCGCCGAAAGATACACTTGTCAGGTTTTTTTTTTGACTGGAGCTTTGACTTGAATGAAAATTCAAAACTTTTACATGTTAATACGCATAGAAAATAGGACGTATATTATTAGTGGCTTCATTTCCTCATAAAGTTTATATTTTAAGAAATTAATGGATACACTTGCTACTAGGAGGTATTTTTTTAATAGCTAAGGCTTGAATGAAAAGGCAGAACTTTTACATGTTAATACGTTTAGAAAATTAGAAGACAAAAACTAGGGTTGTGTTTACTATCACACGACTTTCACTTACCACGTAATACACATAGAAGACAACTGCTGTGTATCCAATTTGAAGTCGGTATCTCCTTTCGTTACAATCGTTACGTTCGTCGCAATACCTTTTTAGAACTAAAATGTTACTATGGCAGCTACCTTTGTCCTTTGCACATGAACGTCTGACAAGTGCATTTCTCTGTTAGTTGGAGCTGTAGTGTGGTTTCTGACAGACAGAAGGCCCAATATTTAAAAAAAAAAAAAACTTTTTTTTTTTGAAACAGCAACCTCCAAAACGTGTGTAGCATCTTAAACGTGTGTGTGTGCGTGTGAGTGTGTGTGCTTTGTCTGTCTTTCTTGACGAAGGTTTATAAGCGGGTCCCTGACCAAGCACACATGCCCGATAAAATATGTCTACCTACCAACCAAATTGTGTCAAAAACTCTGTGTGTGTTTATTGTTGCATGTGTTGTATTTCCGATTTTCGACCACCATCGCAATGCTGTAATTGCCTTACATTTCACATTATAGCACTGCAAGTAATTTAAAGTATAGTCCGCCTGTCACAACTTGGCATCCCAAATATTTTGATTGTGGAAGCGTCCACTTTGTAAAAAGGTAGAGAAGCTAAAAGAAAAAGGAGGCAGGGTTGCTAATCCCATGGTGTTTGGCAACCCTACGGATTTGTTGGGTTAGTTTGGTTGGAAATAATGTGGCACACTAAAACTACATATAGGTTATTAGTGAAAGGAGAATTACAGTTAATTGCTGAAGTTCATCCTTAATTGCACGTGCATTACTTTTTTGTCTTGAATTGATTGTTAATAGATTTGCATCTGTAGTATGTATTATTTTTCTTATTTAGTATCACTTCGGGGAGCGCTATAAGTTTTTTTTTTTTTAAATTGCTATGCAATAATAGTGGAACCCATGCAAGTTCGAACTTCTCTTCAGTTGAGAAACTATTTCTAAACTTAAAAGAAATATATGCACCTGCAAAAGCAATGAATCGCCAAATATTGTAACTCCATCTGAAATCAAAATCTCCCTTATCCCTTTGCGTTTAACAAGTGATAGTTTGGACTCGTCTAATACAAACGTCATAAATGCTAAGAAGTGGTGGGAGGACTATAATAATATTTCATTTCGATCCTGTTTATCCAAATATATGGTAGAAATGAGCACACTAACGATCTATAATCTATATTATATACTGGATGCACTTCTCCCGTGCTAACGTATCTCAGAAAGCAATAGCAAAATTTCACCTCCCTCAAAATGGCGCATTCATGCACAGTAGCAAATAATATAGTTACTTAGCTGCACATTTAGAACATTATTGTTAAATGATTTTGATAAATGTTTAAAATGATTATTAAAAGGAGCCAAACAACAGCGTCGAAATTGAGGAAGTAACTAAATTGCTGCCTCCAAGTAAACCTTGCGTCGATCGTGTTTTTTAATACATTCAGTAAATATTACAGGTCGTTGGAGCACCATTTGATCCAATAAAACGGCTGACACCATTTTCCAGGAGATTAAACGGATCTGCCAGTCTTGTAGAGCTAAGGCTTTAGTTTTAGAATCACAACTTCCGCAGAAGTAGTAGTATTGCTTTGCCATTTTAACCCTGTTTCCCCAGGTATATATCAACATATATTATCTAGTCATTTAATTATATATTTTTGAAGTTTTAAAATGCTAAAAATATGCAGCAGACGGCGAAACAATTTTAAAACTTATCAATGTATAATTAAATAACCGGATTATACTTTCTTTTCAACTTTATTTTAAATTGATGTTGTGATGATTCCCATACCTGGTAAAAATGGGATAACATTGCAAAGCATCCCTTTGCAAAAGTTGTAATTTCAAAACTAATGCATTAGCTCTATGGGATTGACAGTAAAAAGGTTTATAGCACGTGTCAACAGATAAAATGCAACTGAGTTGAAAGTACCCAATTCTGAATGATTTCAACGTGCTAAACACGAATATCACCTTAAGAAATGTAAATCAGCTCTTGTTTTTAAGTTACGGTCCTTTTTTTCTTACATAGAATACGGCGAAATGCATGGGCCCACAAAACGCAAAATTAATTTATACCAATTTCGTTTACAGAAACCCTCCGAATTTTTGCTCATATATACGTTTTATTTTATATTATCAACATGTGGGGTGGGAGGAAATGATAACTTTCAAGATTTTTGCAACCATAGTAGCCGCTTAATACCCTTCTAAGCAACATAATTGTTCTCATGTCTAGAGGTGCAAAACAAAGAGCAATAAATCCCTTGTAACGAATGCCATTTCTTTTAACTAAAGGTCATTAATTAAATGTCATTTTATGATCAGGAGAGTTCCATAAATCAGAATAATGAATTTTATTTCTGCATCATCTCATTAGTTAACCCTTTATAAGGCCATTTTTTCTAGTAATGTTACGTTAAAGTATTTCTGGGATTGAGATTGATTTATAAAAAGAAATTCATTTAGCTCATTACCTAAAATTATTTTTTTTGATTATTAAGACCATTTATTTCGGTGGGAAGTATGTTTCCCATCGCCCGCTGGGAGCTATTCAAACGTATCGTCCATAGGAATCCTGCATAAGTAAATCTGTTTGTGTTTTCTGAAGTTATCAGGAGATGGCAGCACTAATAAAAATTGATGAAGTTGCTATGAAGTATACTTCCCACAGCCTTACAAAGGGCTGAATGAGGTGTTTTTTAGAAAAAGATAACAGTTAAATAGCCTAAAACTACTTCTACTCTGCGACCGGTCCAACATGACAAAGGAGATTGCTAAAAAGTCTCCAATATTTTTTGTATAGTTTTAATGAGGATAGCAGTCAGCGTCTGCTAACTATGCTACAGCTTCTAAAAACAACCATGACGAAATGCGAGAAGTTTTTTGCTCTTTTTTTTTCTTCACCTCCTGAAGTGAAAACAATTGTTCCGTAGTGGGGCACCTTTTCCTTACTGAAACGCCCCAAAACGGCCGAACAACTAAGGATTCGAAAATGTTTTTCCTATCAAATATTACGAGGAAGAAAAAATCCTTCGTATCGAAAAGGTTAAGCAGCGGATATGGGTGCAAAATCTTTGAAAGTTATCATCTTTTCCCACCCCCATGTTGATAATATAAAATAAAACCGGTATCAGCAAAAATTCGGAGGGTGTCTGTAAACAAAATTGGCTTTAATTTTGCGTTTGGTGAGCCCATGCATCGTATCCTATGCAATAAAAAACGACCGTAACTCAAAAGCAAGAATTAACTTACATTTCTAAGGTCATATTCGTGTTTAGCACGTTAAAATCATTCAGAATTTGGTACTTTCATCTCAGTCTCAGTTGAAATTTTGTTGTCCAGTGTAATGATTTGTACGGTTGTTGATATAGAGAAACAAAGTATCGAACTTCCCTCATTTTATATTTCAGGTAATAAATATTTTAGGCATGAAGTGCAATTACCGAGAGGTATTCCACTACACATTCCAAAAAAATAATAAACGACATCTTAAAAATATCTACGATTTTAAAAAGAACGTATACTCTATGACCTTATAAGATAATGTTCGCTTCTCGTACAATTTAACTACGGTGAAAGAATATCTAAATACTTTTGTCTAAATTCATATACGTACAATAAAACCTTAAGACATAGGGTTCATAAATTCTTACATATCTCTTGATGTTTCCTTCTCCTGAAAATTCTCTTAAAAGATTTAGAGCGGCGGAAGATTATATTTCGGTTTTGGTATGCTTATCTGCGACTGTTGTGTAATATGCTTTCTCGGAACTACAAAGACAAGTGAACTTAGGGATTATTCTAGGTTAAAAATATATATGTGAAATGTTAACTGTCGGGCTGTAAATTAAACGTCAGTAGGTGTTGTTTCGTCGTCTGGCCAAGAAACTAGAATACGTCATGTCAGTCATCAGTCATGTCATTACAGTTTTGCGTTTATTGATTTTCAATTTAGACAAATGCTTTTGCCAAAGCCAGCCTACAATATCAACCAATATATTTGTGGTTTTTATGACAAGCTTTGTAAATAACATTCACATATGAAGAGTACATCAGGGGAAGAACCTATTGATTTATTAGGCGGACGTCCGCAATTTTCTGCTTGGGGGACATTGACTTCAGAAAACCGGTTTCTCTCTTTCTTCTTCGTTTGGTCCAAGCGTCGGGTAGTCAATCGCCTGAATCTTGGTAGCTAGGAACTACAGAGATAGTAGTTAAAGTATTAGAGTGGAAGATCATGTGACTTACAACACTGGCTTCATTAGGGATCTTCTGGGAACTCCTTGTGCGTCCCGTTGTTTGCATTAGAGGTCACTTGATATGCCACTGTAATACTTTAACTATGAACTCTGTGGTAGGAACTGCTTACCTTACACAAGTTTAGGTGATCACTCGCTACCATCGCCAAAGTGGCCAGCTAAGGAAACTTCTCTACAAAATCAATCGGCTTTTCCCCTGTACTCTTCATATTCGGTTCCAGCACATTGTTTAGCGATTACACAAGAAAAAGTTCTGTAAAAATACAGCACATTTTCCGCATATCATATTCTGCTGCATCAACTTTGTATGCAGCTGGCACTTCAAAAGAAAATTATGCAGAACTTTGCTGTAATAATTTCTTAGCTTGCATATATGTTAGCCTGTAAACAAGTAGAACAAAACAAACAGAATACTGAACAAGGTATCGCCGTGACCTTGGTCAGTGTTCTTTTGTACCATTCGGGAGTTCAAGGTGGATATTAGTTGGGATACATGTGCTTAAACATTACAGCACACGTAAAGGAGTTACGTTTACCGGTTAAAGTGCAATATTTTCAGAGTGTACAAAACGAGGGAAATACCTCATAACGGCATTTCCTTGGCATATCAAAGTAATAACTCATTGAATAAAGCGTAAAAAAGTCAGAAGCATTTTGCATCTTGTGGCGTGACTTATTTACGTTCCAATGTAAGGTTAATTTTCAAAAATTTTGTCAAGTGTACCTTTTCCGACTGTCTATTTCTAGCTTGCGACACATTTTGAAAATGCATAAAGCCTATCATTTCTATAAATCTTACAGAGAAAAAAAATGGACTTCGAGGACATTTTAAGCGAAGTCGGTGGCTTCGGTCTGTACCAGAAACTCCTTGTGGTCACCTTCATGATCCCCTCCTTCGTCGTCATTCCATGGTTCTCGATGAACTCCATCTTCGTCAACAACGTCCCTGACCACTGGTGCCGGGTCCCAGACCTCGACCACTACTACCCCAACCTGACCACGGAGGAATACAAGAGCATGGTCCGACCACACCACCATTCGTCCTGTACCACTTGGGACGTGGATTGGTCTGCAGTGAACTGGACTGGAGTACCAGATCCGAACTGGAAGACCAAGGAATGCGATGCCGGGTGGGAGTACGACCAGACGAATTATGATGCCACGTCTGTCACCTGGGTATGATGTCATAAATACTATAACAATACTATATACACACACGACATAACACCATACCACCTATTACGAAACATTTTAACATTTCAATTAGAAAAACCTCGTGTTTGGCACAGTATGGCTTTCGATGCCCTTGCGTCATTTAACCCAAACATCCATCTACCCATACTTCCGACAAAATTCGGAAGCAAACAATTTATTTCATACCTTTTAAAATTTTGAAAACAAATGTTATATCTTAAGATTTTACGAATGGTGAACTTTTCGGAAAAAGATCGATTGAGGATGGAGGTTTTTTTGTGTTTTTTCTATTTGTTCCAGTCACCATTGAAAATGCCAGTTAGTAGATCATTGACAGTATCTTTCACCTATCAGTATAAAAATATCCTGGCACTTAAACCAACATTTAAAAAAAAATTGCCAACTCTTACTACTTCAGATATTCAAAATGTCCCCGTAAAAATTGTAATCAAATTCAAAACTTGAATACACTAATTTCTGAAATCCTAAAAAATGAAGTAACTGGCATTCATTTATTACCACGTCCATATTTCAAAAGAGAGTTAAAATTGGTACTACTCGCACATTTTTTAGTACGTACGAGTTTCAAAATTGAGTCTAAATTTGAAAGCATTAAAACACAGGTGTTAGGTGGCATATGACACTTTGACCTTTCACTACCTTTACACTCAAAGTATTAAATTTGAATGATTGAGGCAGGGGGTGAAATTAAAGCTGACGTAAAAGTCGCTCCGATTTCAGAATCAAAAGCTTAAGACATATAAGTATGATAAAAACTTCAAACACTTTAAATGTTACGCCCATACCATCAAATCAATTCGTTTTTTAAGTTTAAGTAAATAAATCAATCTCTGAATAGAAGTTTTGAAAAATGGAGTGTATCTTTTCAGTGGAATATGGTGTGCAAAGATGGCCACTACAGCAGCCTGGTTCTTAGTTTGCTGTTTGTTGGAGATGTCGTCGGAACACCATTTTATGGATGGCTATCAGACAAGTATGTTGGCACATTTTGTAACTTATGCCATTACATTTTCAAACGTTCTTCGGCTTATACTGTTTAAAGAAAAACATTACCCATAAAAATAAATTTAGAATTTTTCATTTTTAAATGGAAATCTTTATGTTTTTAGATTAAGTATTGCAAATCTAATGTAATCGAATGTCTAATATAATGTAATATGATGTATATCTAAACATAAATGAAAAGAAAATGTATTTAAGGGGGGATCATAGTAAACAAAAACCAAAAAATCGAATTTTTGAAACCAATATTTTCTGATAGATGGAAACCCAATCTATCGAATGAGACCAATTTTGTATAGATCGGTTAATTATTTCTTATAAAAAATTAAAATTATAAAAATAAACAAATGTACCACGCCCCCTTTGAATTACTAATTGTATGCTTGTATTATTTATGTATTACATTATAAAATATGATTTTTTTGTGTTGATATTTGAAAACCAACCACTGGCTCAATGTAAAAAAAAATTCCCGACGATTTACATGAAATTCGGTTAACAAGAAATGTTTCGGTGGTCATTTCGAGTTCGTGTTAACGGGATCGACTGTATTTGTTTTTCGCGTTTTACTCAAAACTATAATTTTCAACACTTAGGTACACTTTTCTCCAAACCTATCGAATATTTTTTAATAATTTTTTTTGTGTGTTATAAAACCATTTTAGATCTATTTAAGTCACCTAATTTAGTCTTACAAATTAAAATAAATATTTTATTATTTTACACTTTTCTTCGTTGAAAATCAGAATTTTTATGAATGTTGAATATAATGTTTTAAAAATAGAATTTAAAAATTATTTTAGGCAAAAAAAATAGGTGACTTGATTAGATCTAAAATGGTTTTATAACACACAAAAGAAATTATTCAGAAATATTTAATAGATTTGGAGAAAAGTGTACCGAAAAAGTACTTGTATTTTTGAAAATTCGTAATTGTATGTTTCAAAAGATGTCTTTTTTCAAAAATAATAATTTTTGAAAATAAGATTCTTAGGAGTAAATATAATAATAAAAGTACAATTTATAATTTGATACAATTTTTTTTATTGTACCATCATTTTTAAATGATTTAGAGCCTTTCGAAATCAATACTAAGAATTGGTCATTTTTGCTGTCGCTTACTATGATCCCCCCTTAAGGAAGAAGAGCATATTTAAAACGTTTCTGTGTATTATATACATTTGATAGTTGGGTTGTTTTAAAGTGTTTTTTCTATTTAAATTCTGTGATTGCGACTAATATTCTGGCATATACTTGCAGATGGGGACGAAAACCTACTTTTCTTTTCATGGCTCTTATCATAGCTGTTACAGAGATCGGCTCCGTCCTGAGTCCTAATTTCGTGGTTTTCCTCTTGTTGAGGACCATTAATGGATCTTCTATGTCCACTGTTTACGGAGTTGGCTACATTATACGTGAGTATTTGACTGCATCATTTTATTTTTGATTACTCATATGAATCAAAATGATACTCTCCATTTGTTAAAGAAATAAAATTAATTTAATGATATACTTACCTTATCCTAATATTACCAGTTTTAATTGGCATTAATTTTTGAAGTGGGTTAAGGTTGCGGCAAACATCAGCAAACGGCTATACTTTGAGTAGGGGAGAGTGTTGTACCTTGGGACAATTTTTACATTTTAATTTTTTTCTTCGATAATTATTGTCAAAATAAAAATTTCAAAGCAGCATTTCAACACACCAATATATTCCTCTATAATATATATTTTTAAATTCTGACAGCTTGAAATTAAAAAAAAAATTGCCACTCATTTAAAGTAGAGAGGATAAACTGTCCCAAGGTACAACATCATGTTGTACCTTGGGACATGCTTTATAATTCAGTCAATAATCATACACTTGAATTAATTTGTGTCAGGAAACAAACTTTATTTCAAAATACATCAGAAAATGTGCTCTTTATAACATTTCATCGCATGGAAGGAAAAAGATTTATCAGGTGTTGCCAGAATTATATTTTCAAATTTCAATCATTATAAAATGTTTCCAAAACAAAGCTGAGTTGTATTTTACATGTTTTGTGGAATTGCTCTTAAAATAAATAATAAAGATATTTTTATTTATCCAAATTATTAAGAATTTAATCAAATTATTAATACTGTCCCAAGGTACAACACACTACATGGTTGAAATAAAAGCAAGATAGTGGCCAATCCAAATGCATTATCATTATTTTCTCATAACCAAAATATTTTAAAATCTTCTCTTTTATGAAGAAAATAAAATGCAGTTGACTTTTTGTAAGAGTACTAAGAGAAAATTATATTAGAATGAGAAAAATATTTACTTTGGGGTAATGAAATATTATTTTTTGTCACCATTTCATCAATTCAATGATGCTAGTGTTAAATTTTATTATGATGATGTCTGTTGGTTAAGGCTACTATTAGAAATAAACAATGTATGAATATTGCCAATAGATTCTTAGAAATTATCAGTGTCCCAAGGTACAAGCGTCCCAAGGTACAACACTCTCCCCTACTCGGACCCACGACGGAAGGATCCACTCTGAGCTTAATGCGAGGGATGTAATCCTACTGCACTAAAAGCTATCGTCGGTAGAGAATGCACTGCAAAAAGTGTGTTGTTTTTACAGAAAAAACTGTCAGCTGGAGTGACCAAACTACTTCCAAGAACTACTAAACTGCCAAACCCGGGGCTTGAACCTCAGACCTTTACTCTCCAACACTCTCCCAACAGCTGTTTTGACACATGAAGTTTCCATTAACGCTGTTGAAATGTTTCATCGGTTGTAGTTTAAGCTCTTTACGAGGTTGAAAACAGAATTTTTTTTTAATTACAACAATTACTTTTACCGAAAAAAACTTTTAAAAGGAAATATTAGCGATTTTCTAAATATATGGTATTCTGTAAAATTAACATATTTTTTTTACATTTGAGGTTGTTTAGACTTTAAAATTTTATGTGGCGAATCACCACCAAAGAAGCAGAAATTGGTACATGTTTCATGTTTCTTTCTTACAGTGCTGGAATTAGTGAGCCCAGGCATGCGAGCAAGAATGAACGGAGTGGCCACGACATCTTGGACACTTGGCCTGTGTCTCTTGCCACTGCTAGCCTACCTTGCCAGAAGTTGGATCAAGCTCAGCATAGTTACTTCTGTCACTTCTGCCGCGCTACTTCTCTACTGGAAGTAAGCTTTTTCTGGTATTTTTCAAAGACTCTTTTACAACCAGAGTCCGTCTCGTTATTCTGAATCGACGAAGATTTTACTAGATGGTTTCTTTGTAGTTTACTCGCTCAAATTGGCCTAAAAATGTACTTTTTTATGATATATTTACTGGAAATAAGCGCCTTTTGTTGCGTTCTTGAATTAATCTTTAATATGGAACAACTATATGCTGACATAGTTACTCTTGACAACTATACGCTCAGCATAGTTACTCTTGACAATTTTACAATGCTACTTCTCCACTGGAAATTGGCATTTTTGCTGTTTTTGAAGGATTTTTAACAAACAGAATACGCCACGTTATTCTGAACAACGAGCTTATGAAACTTTCAAAGAAATTCAAACGAATATTTTATTAAATGCTTTTTTAGCTTACGCAAGTGGTTTTTTCATAACGAATATCTACTGGATCTGAAAAATTTAGTATTCTATTTTTTTCAGCCAATAAGAGCCAGTTACATAAGATCGTTTGGTAAACTCAAAGATCTTTAAAGAGACATTGATAGAATGTTTTACAAAATTCTCAAAAAGAAATTTTTCAAGCATTTATAATATAAATAATTTTGGTCGAATTCTTTTTAAATAGTATTAGAAAAAGTAAGCGTAAAAATCTTTTTTATGTTTTTTTTTCCCATTTGGATCCCGATATAAGAAGCAGTGGCGCAATCGTTGGGACGCTAGCCTTTGGAGCTGCTGGGGTCAGGTTCGAATCCTGGTCAGACATGGATGTTTGTGACCGTCAATAAATGTTGTTATTTGTGTATGTGTTCTTCCTTTCTTTGTGACTGTTAATATTTTTCCTGTGTCTGTCCCACTTGACGAAAGCTTATAAGCGGTTCGCTGAACAAGCACACAAGCTATAATATATGAAGAGTACACGGGAAAAACCGATTGATTTTGCAGAGAAGTTTCCTTAGCAGGCCACTTTGGCGATGGTAGCGAGTGATCACCTAAACTTGTATAGGGAAACCAGTTCCTACCGTAGATATCATAGTTAAAGTAATAGAGTGGCAGATCACGTGACCTCCAATGCTAACGACGGGACGCGCAAGGAGCTCCCAGAAGAGCCCCAATGAAGTCAGCGTTGTAGGTCACGTGATATACCCCGCTAATACTTTTTTCTTATCTCTGTGGTTCCTAACTACCAATATTCAGGCGATTGGCGATCCCACCGCTTGGACCAAGCGAAGAAGAAAGATAGAAACCGGTTTTCTGCCACCAAGCAGACAATTGCGGGCGTCCGCCTAATAAATCAATCGGTTATTCCCGTGTACTTTATATATATGTACTATACCATAAGAAGGGACATTTTGCTTTTGCAGGATCCTCCCAGAGTCCCCTAGTTGGCTTATCTCCCAGGAGAGGTATGAAGAAGCCGCCGAGATTATGGTCAAGATCAGTAAGGCAAATGGTAAAAAAGCTCACGAAGGGGGCCAGCTCTTGGAGAAGATTAAGGTATAATTGAGTACACTCTTAAAACAAAAGAGTGAAATCCACTCCCATTGGAGAAATGCATTTTCGACACTGGAAAGGAGGGAAAAGTGACTCCTAAATCGCTCCTAATCGCCTTAAAATCGCTCGTTTGATGTTAAGATTGTTGGAGGTTTAACAAAACAAAAGATTGAAATCCACTCCAAGAGGGGAAGTGCATTTTCGAAACCGAAAGGAGTGAAAGTTAACTATTACTCAGTTACAATCCCTCGTTTGTTTTAAGAGTGTACCTCTGTATTTTTACAACTAGTTCATAAATCTGTAAAAATTTCATTCATCACTGTTACAAATTTGAGCTTGGTTTCTCTAAAAATATGGTTCGTAGCTGCAACGGCTGTGTGGTGTAATGTTTCACTGTGTTTTTGGTATTTGTTTGAATAATTTATCAGGTTTTTGTTTTCAAAACCTGAAAAATGGGAACCAGTGAGGGATATTTCTAACAGGTGGTATTTAATTATTGGAAAACTTTTATAATTTTCAAATCATTCACATTCATTTAAAAGGCTATCAGTCCAAATGCAATAAAAAAAGCAGTTAAATTTTTTATTAAAAAAATAAGGAAATGTTTTTGAACGCATAAATGTTTAATATACGTGTCGCTACCTGAACCGAAATTTTTAAAAAATCAGTTAATTAGGCTGATTGTATTGATAATTAAAATAAGGAATAATATGATATAGGTTAATTAAAATATTCATGAATGGTTTTTTTTCTATTTATTTAGCGTTTCGGGGAGAAAGAGAAGGCCAAGAACAGCGGTGAAGTAAAGCAATCCCCCTTGGATTTCTTTCGGTATCCCACACTAAGGAAGCGGTTTTTACTCGTAACCTTCTGCTGGTAAGAACCCACTTGCCGTAATAATAACATGGATTTTCATAATTTTTTTAATTCTTAAAAAAGTTACAAAAACGGGAATCTCTGTAATAATAACTCAATTGTGTTCCCTAGAACTAGCAGAGAATCCCCAATTGTTTTGTAAAGAGTTATTTATTATTATTATTTCTTTTGTAAAAGTCAGTTCAGTTGCATTCATACTATAGTATTGATATATTCGTTCAGTTCTCAGGATTTTCATAATAACCTCACACTTTTAAACAAAAATTTGGTGAAAATGTTTGATTTCACTATAATCCATTATTATCAGACGGAACGGTCGTTCCGCCCGCCAATCTCAAAATGACGCCAAGGGCTAAACGGCAGTTATGTATATATACAGAAAACATTTCGCCATGTTAACAGCAAAATTGATTTTATTTTCTACCAGGCAAACTAAACTTCGTAGAACAATAAAAAAAATACAGTAAAGAGGTTTCGTAGATTACTTTCAATAGAAAAATTTTGGTTATTCTAGAGTCAAAAACAGCGGAGAAAAAAAATATGGAAATTTTCGAAAATGAAATCTTTCGAGCAGTTTTAGTCAAATTTTGACCTAATTTTTGAAGTGACCTACAACCATTACTAGACCATTAATCTGGAAGCGGTTTTTACTAAAAGATTCAGAATGCTCCAATTAAGCCCCTTTCATAGGTTTGAAGTTTCAAAAAGAACTCGTTCTATTTTTAATTAATTAAAATCTATATTACCTTTGGCGGTATGAATGTGCGATAAACAAGCCATCCTAGCGCCCAGGAACCTCCGAAAACGAGCCAAGGTTTACTGTATTTTCATCGAAGAGCCGCATAGCAGCGCTGTTAACTATTAAGTTATTATTACAGCTTCCAAAATAATTGATTAATCTAATATCTGAGTAGACAGATTAAAAAAAAATCTAATTAATAAACGGAAACTCTTCATTTCAACTTTTTGGCGTTTTTATTAAAAAAAAAAACTAATGAATAACTCGAGTGAATGAATCAATCCAGAAATGTAAACAAACAGTCATATATGCCAATTTGGTTGCCATATTCAGTTACCAATACCATTAAAAAATAGTTTTGTTGGTTTTTTCTTCATAAAAAGTGAGAAATATATTTTATCCCTAAAAATTATTGAGGAATAATTAATTATGTCAAAGTAATCTTTGCTTATTTTTTTATGAAAAGAAATGATATTTGTTTCTAAAATTTATTGAGGAATATTTTATTATGCCAAAGTAATACTTAATTATTAAAGTCACATTTTTTAACATGAGCTGTTACTAAATGTTTGTATTATAATACATAACCGTAATCTAAGAATTGTATTTGGTTATTGTTTTTTCTTGAATAGGCTGGATATTTTTTAGTTTAATAAAAGTATATACACGGAACTCTTCATTAAAAAGTTTTGGCGTTTATTTAAAAAAAATATATATCAACAGCGATAATGGAATGGTTGATCTTGATCTATAAATGTAAACAGTCATATTTGGTTGTCAGATTCAGTTCATATTAGCTCAAACTTTTTAAACACTTTGCTTTTTCTATGAAGAGTAAGAAATAATATTTCTTTGGTTCTCAGAAGTTATATAACTCTCTATAAACATTGAAATCATGTCGTCAATTTTGTAGTCGTATTGTGTCTGCATCTTTTGTTATTTAAAAAAAACTACTGATATCCCCCCAAAAAACTTCGTAAAAGTAAACAAACGCCAATCTAAAAAAAAAGCTATTTTTATCAAAAAGCAAGTTCTTTATGAAAGTTGTGGCTAAAAAAGCCGTGATATAAAATGAATGCCAATCTCTTGTGTAAAACTTCCTGGTCATAATAAGTAGTATAATTTAAGTTTTGCTGCCATAAAAATATTGCACTGTTTGAGGTTGGTGCACAACTTAATCCCCCTAAAAATTTAAATCACGCAAATGAACTTGAATTACTAAATCAGAATAACGAAGGATACTTTTAAAAAAAAACTTTAACAAATGTATCATCTCAATGCATTTATATAAAGGTATAGAGGGTGGTTAAGATGGGGGGGGGGGGCACCAACCTCAAACATCGCAATATTTTTATGGCGGCAAAACTTAAATGATACTACTTATTATGACCAGGAAGTTTTACACAAGAGATTGGCATTCATTTTATATCACGGCTTTTTTAGCCACAACTTTCATAAAGAACTTGCTTTTTGATAAAAATAGTTTTTTTTTTAGATTGGCGTTTGTTTACTTTTACGAAGTTTTTTGGGGGGATTTATCCATTACCCTGCTCCCCTCAATCCTTCTCTGGCAAATAACCCTCATTTCTATACTACCCTTCCACAGGATAGGAAACTCCATTCCTTACTTTGGGCTCCAGATGAACGTGCGCAACCTGGCTGGCAACGAGTTCTTCAATTTCTTTTTAGTGTCCCTGGTAGAGGTTCCCGCCCACTGTGGAACCTGGCTCTTCATGGAACGAGTCGGACGAAGGTGGTGTTCAGTGGTTGCGTTTGCACTGTCTACAGTTGCTTG
Organism: Hylyphantes graminicola; assembly: GCA_023701765.1. Classification (NCBI taxonomy): domain Eukaryota; kingdom Metazoa; phylum Arthropoda; class Arachnida; order Araneae; family Linyphiidae; genus Hylyphantes; species Hylyphantes graminicola. The sequence continues at coordinate 16,372,418 of CM043120.1, read as the reverse complement.
CACATTGCCAGTCTTGATGCCGCCAGGTAAACAGCATTACACAGGGTGAGGCAAATGAAAATGGCCCCGATCTAGAGATGGGAATACGCGGAAATGCTTGGCGATAAAAACTATTTAAGCCACTTGAAACCTGTGTTTGCATTTGTTGGATCGGATTAGCTTCACATTAGAGCTACTCATAGACTAGTGGCTAGTTCAGATCTTAGTTCGTATTGTATAAAAACGTCCTCCTATAATGCAAATTTTGAGTCTTTCAATTAATTTAGAATGTTTTGTATTAACAAAAACAAAAAGGTCCGATTCTCTAGGATAAATAACGACCGAAATAATCACTGATGGGAACTTTTCTTGATCAGCTCTACAAGCCTTGTTTATATTTCATTTCAACTAGCTTCTCAAACCATAGCGTAGTTACCGTGAAATAAGTCGCCAAGCGTTTGTTTGGGCTTAATATTGAACCGATCAATAGCTTTTGGTAGCAAACCTTTTTTCGTATTGGTTTTTGACTTGGCAGCATTTTTGCTGTATTCTTATCTCTATGTTGGGTCCATATTCATTTGCTCACCATGTATTATATATTTCAAATGCAAAATGTTAACCTCTTCACACCAGGGGTACGCATACGTGGCTCCTTTGAAGAGTTAACTTTTACACTTTCATTTTTCAATGTTTTTTTTTTAAATTCTAACTTTTCTATTATAAACTGGAATGCTCAAGCGCCTCGAAAATACCGATACTAAAGCAGCTGATTTATTAATTGTATTAAAAGAATGATGAGCAAGAAGGTCACGCAGAATTTGAAGAGCTTGCCAGATCTTGCAAAGTTTTTTCAGCTGTATAAATTTATAAAACATTTTGCATGAAAACAAATGCCGAATGGAAGTACATAATTGCAAAAAAAATCTCATAGAGTTTGTATGTTTATTCACAGCACCGCAAAAATATGTATTTTAACAACTCCAAACCTCAAATTCCCCTAAATTGATGTGTCTTTCATCATATGTTAAATGTGAATTGTTTCAAAATTCCTAACAAAACATGCTTTTAAGTATATAATTGGTTGAAAAATATGTTTATGTAAAGAATATGTCTAGTATTTCTTTCGGAAGTAAAGTTGTTAAAGGGCATCATGAATTTGTAACACAAAGACGTGCCATCGTACTAATTTATTCTAGGGTACCAGTGAATGAACACCAGTATATAATGACCAGGACAACCAACCATATGTCAGATAGCTTGGTATTATATGGGAGGAAGTCGGCGTTGCCAATCCATCTAGTGGAATGATTTTCAATCCTTATTTTTTTTTAATTATATTTACCAAATGTTCATTCACTGGGGCCTGTTCACTCACTGATCAGTCTACCCTGCTAGTCTATCAGTCTCTACGCTATTATAACTTATTTCTCGCATAACGAGAAAGAATGTCCTACATATTGAATTTCAACTAATAATAGTTATTCTTCTTCTACCATGTTGCTACTGGTAAATACATAGACATTTGCTCTTGAAATAACAAATTTATTAATATTGTGATGGAAAATCCTTTTCTATTTGCAAAACAAAATGTTTTTGCAAAACAAAATCATGGTTGAATTCTTTTTTATTTGCAAAATAAAACACCGTTTTTTAATATTAGAAATACCTTACATACTAAGAGTATCAGCTTCCTCCGATATAACTTCATAACATGTTTCTTATTATTCATTTCATTTTCCAGAGTACTCCTCTGTGGGTGTGGTAGCTTCGCTGCTTGCCAAAGCCGGCACCAGTTCAGCCTTCATGACTCTCTATCAGCAAGGCCCCGAACTCTTCCCCACTGCCTTACGAGGGGTTGGTCTAGGCATGGCATGTACCATAGGCACAGGATCCACACTGATTGTGCCCTACATTGTATATCTTGTAGGTTTGATTTTCGTTTTTCGTTAATTTACTGCCATGTATTGTAAGTTGTTATAGAAGTTAGAAAGGTTAAAGAGTTGTCTGATATATAGTGTAAACAATGAAAACACAGAAACATTTGTGTCATTAATCAGATTTAAAAGGACTACTTATAAACTTTTGACCAACATTTGTTATTCGTAAAATTCTCCTTTAATTTTTAAACCGCAATATTATTTTGGAATTTACTACCGGTCGTACATCCCAGTTAGTTTATCTTTGTGGTTTTGAACAATGAGTATTCAACCAACACACGCAAATACGATGACAATATCTTAATTGCAATTGTCTCAAAGAGTTTCTACTCTCGACAAAAAAATTCACTTTTGTACTACAGAGTACAGATTTTATTAACATACATGTTATACGAAAAAAATCATATTCAATCATATATTAAAAAATCAATTTGGAAAAACAATTAAACAAACCAGGCTACCAAGTAATGGTTTACCTTATTTTTGAACATTAATTTCTGTTGTTTTGTAGGACAAGTACGGTTCATACATTCCCTTCTTGACCTTCGCCATGATCTCTTTACTATCGTGCATCTGCGCCTCTTTTCTTCCGGAGACTCTCAACAAAAAACTGCCCCAGTCAGTTGAAGATGCAGAAAACTTCCAGAAAGACGCCAAGTTCTGCTCGTGTAGGTGAGTACATAGTTGTTTTTCACCATCATGAAATGTTCAATGAGAGGTATTTAATATTTTTATGCATTTAAAACATTTGGCGATGTTCCACTCTCAAAATGGAATAATGAAACTTCACTAAATCAATTGTGAAAGCAATTACATTTTGTAAGAATACTTGCATTATGCAGTCAATCACCTCAATTCAAAATTATTGTGCGCTTTAGAGTTTTCCCAGTCAAGCCTGAAAAACGAATTCAAAATTATAAAATACAGAAGTTATAGTAGCGACATCTGGTGATGGAAATCTAACACCCAAAATTATCAGTAAATCATTACAAAGTTTTGATGCTGCCATCTATTGGCAAAATTTACTAATAAAAGTTGACCTTAGTAAACAAAAGTCATAACTTTACTATTAACGTTCAGTTGGTTGGTTGGTTGGTAGACATATATTTTCAGGCTTGTATGGTTGGTCGCAAGGACCCGCTTATAAACCATCGTCAAGTATGACAGCACAAGACACACATACACAAATGACAGATGCTGACATCTGTCGCCACCTCCACAATTTAGACATGTCCCTGAAGGGAAGGGGAATAGTCTCTAGGAACCTGCACCCATAGTAAACTGCGCAATGACCGACTACAGGACTTTCGGACCCAACAGATTTAACGAGCACGTACTCTGCATATACTCGGTAGGTCTTTAGTGGCACCGGGATTCGATCTCTCGACCTTCCGATCTCGAGACCGATATCTTGACCACAGGGCTCCCTACAGCCCTACGTTCAGTATATATTGACCAACGAATCCGAAAGCAATCTTCGGTCGCAGGTAACAATCTGTCCATGCTCTTTAATCATGTCATGTTCAGCTATGCATACAAGGAGGGACAAGATCGGGAACGGGAAATGTGAGCCTTCACCGATCGCTCTTCTTCCATGACGTTACCGAATGTATTTTCAGTAATCAGTGATTAGTTTTGTGACCCCACTTGACATGCCAAACCAATAAATGGTGATGATGATGTCGTGTCCATGGAAAAAGACGATATGGGACCAAAGGTCTCGTAGACTGCTTCAGCGATCTGTAGACAGTGGTCCCCATAGGGGTCTTCGTCGGGCAAGTTGGTGATCTTCTGCAATTTTGCCAGGATGGCTGGACAAGAGAAAAGATGTTTTGATCCAGTTCCGAGTCGGGGCAGTTTCTGCAGTTGGAGCATTTCCTAGTTCCATCTTTTTCAACTTCCATCCCTTTAAAGTGGATTGTCCTTAATCTAGTTAGGGTGGACGCAGTTACCCTATTGGTGTTTAATTCACGGATTTGGTGTTTAATTTTAACACTTATGTTGTTAAATTTTGCTTTGGCTACCGAGTTGATGTCATTAAGAGCGGGAAAGAACGTCATTGTTGAGTTTTCTCAACAGTGACGTTCTTAAAAATAAAATGAAGGACGAAAATGCTTTCGGTAATTTTCATAGTGGAAGAATGGCAATGTTTGGCGAAGGCTCGCAGGTCCCATCCCTGATCCTGTAACTCTGTGTATGCATAGCTTTCCTACAAGCAATTGACCTCAACTACAACTATTTATGCGTGTTTCGCTCGTTTGCTGCTGTCTACTGCCGCTGGATTGTTTGAAAAAAAAAACCTTTTTGTTAGCAAAAAGTAAATAAAACTAGTTTCAAAATTCCGAATAGAATGCAATCTTGTATAAATTTTTTAAAGCAATCGATTAAAAACTTCGGTATGTTAAAGATTTTGAGCAAGCCAACCTTTACATTTGTGCTTATACAGAAAAAAGCAGTAGGGTAGACCAACCAGTGAATGAACGCTTAAGGAGCTGAGTTCGCCAGTGAATAATAAGTGGACATAATGACCAGGACAACCAACCATATGTCAGATAGCTTCCTACTAGATGGGAGCAAGTCAGAGTTGCCAATTCATCTAGTGGAATGATTTTCAATTCTTATTTTTTAATTGTATTTACCAAATGTCCATTCACTGGGGCCTGTTCACTCATGGTCAGTCTACCCTATTTTGAGTTATCCAATGTCTCTCTTTCTTTTAGCTCCAAAGATCCGGAAGACGACGACGAAGAATCGAAAGTCACCAGGACCAACACGTGGTCCCATCGATCCCTGTCAGCCGTCGATCTGACGTCATCGATCCACAACCTATGCGACGCCGAATACCTGAAAAAGAGGCATTCCATTACTTCTTCCAAGTCTGTAGACGTCTCCGTCATACACAAACGGAACAGCACGAGTCAGTCTGAAAAAAGCATAGGTCAGCCGAACGGAAACAAATTTCTGTCAATCGAAAGCATAGGTCAGCCTGAAAAATGCGTAGGCCTACCGAATGGGAGCATATGTCAGCCTGAAAAATGCATAGGCCAACCGAATGGGAGCATATGTCAACCAAACGGAAGTATAAGTGAATCAAACACAAGCAGAAATCCACCGGAAAATTGCATAGGTCAGCGGAACGGAAGCATTTGTAGCGCAAGTAAAAGTCAGTCGAATACGGAAAAGTACGTTAGTCGGTCAGTCAACTGACAACTATGGCTGATAGACTGTGATTTTACTGCTGTGCAGTCAGTGGCGGCCCGAGGGTGGGACGAGAAGCAAGCTTTGTCAGGTGGGCGCCAAAATCGCAAATTGAAAACAAAAAACGAAATTGTCTAATATTTGGTATTATCATTTATAGGTATTTAAAAGACATCTTTAAAAATTAATTCGACAAACTTAACCACAAAAAAAGAAAAATAAGAAAAAGAACCTCAAATGGCGATCCCACCTTTTAAGAAGAAGGCTGATGCATCAGTCTAGGAGACCTGTTGGAAGCCTACAGAAAGATCGCCAGCAGATAGCGCTGCAAATTCTCACCAGTACTTTAGTTAACAAATGTAATATTTGACACTATTAATCTAAAGCAGATGAGGGGGGAGGGGGGTCGCTAAAATGTAATATCGTCCTACCTTGAAACGTTCTATGGCCGTCCACTGTATGCAGTGTTCTACTTAATAAGGACTGTAGGTCGGAGCCCTGATGATAATGCAGCAGCTTCTAAGTACAGTGACCCGTCCTTTATATGCTGTGATGTAAGAATAATAAAGTAAAATTTTTTAACCGAGGAATTTCACGTTCTTTTTTTCCGATAGTTCCAAATAATGTTATTTTAAGTGAAAATGTATAAATAATCGCGGCATTTTAAGATGGTATTTCTTACTTTTACTTTTTTAAGTAGAGCGGAAATTGGAAATCGAACAATAACCGACGAGCGTCGGCGCGAAGCACCACCTTCATTGAAAGCTTCCCATAAAGGGGTTAACTTTGACTGGCAATAAATCTTCACTAAGTCCTCGCTTTAAAACTGGAAATTGGGTGCCACAAGAGCTCTGCATAGCAGGATATAAAGCAATGAATTAGAGCTAAATCTGTTTTTATTTATATGTATAAATAGAAGTTGCATTACTAATATTTTAAAGTTGGTAATAAATGATTTCAATTTTGTGTGTGTATTAATTATTCCAATTTTAATTTTATGTAACTTATTGGCAGAAAAAAAATATAACGATCAGCGGTTTAGCATAAGACAGTTTTCCTTTATAAGCGGTTAAAATAAGAATGAAACTAAAAAAGTATGTTATTTTAAATCTTAAGTTTATTTGAAGTGTTTTTGCGTGATAAAAAAAAAGCATAAAGTTATGCAGAAATACGTCCGATTAATTTGAAAGCGTTGTTTTATATATTCTATAACACTCATGTCTGTAATTTTTTCTGCAATAAAAAGATCAAACTGACTTACCTTTTATCTTTTAAAACTCTCACATTTATAATTCTTTTAATAGGCATTTCAGTATATAACGAATATATTCAGTAACTCTTTATATGAGACTTTATATTCAGGGACTTGTATTTTAAATTTTTTTACTAGAAATTAAACCATTGAAATTCGCATGTTAAATATAGAACTGTATTGACCAAAATGTGTGTATCAGAGTGACTGAATTTTTGCATATTTCTTCTCACTGTAATAAAGAACAATATACACTCCTAAATAATAGCCTCTTTCCACCAACATCGGTAAAATGAAGTGTTAAAATTACGTATAAAATTCATATTTTAAGGTTGCATATTTTTAAATTTAGGGAGAATGCAATTGAAAGACGTGAGATTATCAGTCAATTTTCCACTACAGACTGTCTTTAACAAATAAGTTAGGCATAGGTAAGTTAGTACATATATTTTTAGGTTTGAGTGCTTGATCTGAGACCAGCTTATAAACCTTCATCAAGTAAGACCGGCACAGACAGAATTTTTACTGACACAAAGAAGGAAAGTACATCCAGGGTGACGGTAGGAATCGAACCGCACCCGGTACAGTAGCCTAAACTGTTAGCTATCAATCATCTATGTATCAAACACACAAGGCCACTCGAGCTCCGAAAAATAAGTTTTCGAAATAAATATAATTTAAAATTTGTGCTGTGAAACCGGACATACATTTTTGACCCTTTTTAGGACCCATTAGAAGGTTAAAATAAAAAAAATAATTAAATAAATAAAATTGCATTTAAAGACAAGTGCATTTTTTTGCAATTTGACTTTTTGTCAGCTTACGCTTTGTAGTGGGTAAGAGGACGAAGGAATCACCACATAGGGATAGATGACGAAAACTGCTCATGAAATTAAATTAAATTCAAAGTGGAATTATAGCATTAGGGAATATTTTTAATTAGGTTTCAAAGATGCATTTTTTGAGACTGTATGAACAGTTTAAAGCTTGAGTTTGCTAAGTTGGTCCTCTCTTTACCAACTAAAAGATAAACAAATGTCGCATGCATAGTTTTTGAATCAGTTTCTTATATTTTCTCTGAAGTTAAACGTATGTGTATGCAGTCTGTGTATTGAATGTAATAAAGACTATAAACAAATAGAAGTTTAACATTCAAAAATATAATATTAAATTTAAGACAGTTTATAGTCCAGAAATTTTCCGAAATGTATTGGTATGCGATGGCGGAAATTTTTCTCCAAAATTACCAAATGAATATTTTAGTTAATTTATTTAAATGAAAATGATGCGTCTGTGATATAAGTACTACATTTAGCTATAATTGTTTCTTGAATATATATTGGTGAATTAAAGTTACGAGCATATCACCCGATATCACCGATCGGAGCACCATGTGAAGGAAACGCACCAGTGAAAGCAAGTATGTACGTCACCTGTATCGCGTTTAATACCGCGCTTATGTATATTATGAAGATTGGAGAGGACAAAACACGATGTTAGCTGGTGGACATCTTTTATTTGAATGCCGGAGCGGTTACGGGTTACAAATACAGTTAATACAATTATGCATCAGTTACAGTTAAACATTAACGCTACACTGGCCGAGATTTGAAGACATCTTAGTATAATCTAATCTTAATTCATCTTTTCATTTTGAAAGAAAATTTAATCTTTATTATTAAAATTCATTACTTAAACTAGTTATTTATCAAAATTTAAGCTTAGTTCATCAATATAGAATTTCTTCTAATAGGAATTGCATTGGCAAGCCGAGATTTGAAGACATCTTAGTGTAATCTAATCTTAATTCATCTTCGTATTTTGATTGAAATTTTTATCTTCATTATTAAAATATGCTATTTTAACCTGTAGGTTATTGAAATTTAAGTTTAGCCTCACCCAATTCCGGGCACTGTAAAAATTGAGATCTGCCGCGATGATATGCTGAATTTAGGATACAAACGTGATACGATATTTTAGTTTGTTAGAACAAAATTTAAAAAATTTACTGTAAGTTTTAAAACAGAAAACGAATGGCTCGTCATGGAATTTTGTAATACATTGTTAAAATCGAAAATAATTTAATATTTTCCACAAAATTTCCCCAGATGGCTAAAATTTCCCCCGATCTAGGATCGCCGGATCGGACATATTCTGCATCCCTGATTATCTCTCTGATCTGCATCAGATCAGAGGTTATTCTCCCTTTCTCCATCGCCAAACCAGGTGCTCGTCGGAAGATTCTACCCCGAAATTCCAATGCACACCAAGAGATGCTGGGAGGTGGCCTCCTCGCAGTTGCGCCTGGGTGCAGGTCATAGAGATCTTAATAAAAGTATTAGAGTGGAGATCACGTGACCTATTTATGCTAACGACGCCGACGGGACGAGCCTGGGGGCCGCCATCTTGAGTCCGAGACCAACTTTTTTAAGTGGAAAACGCTTAGAAAAAAATAAATTTAATTCTAAAATATTAAAAAAATACCATAAAAATACTAGCTGCATTTTGGAATATTTTTAGTGACTTTAAAAGAACTTTTAACGCTTTTCTAGTATTTTTATAATATTTATTCTGTAATTTTAGAATGGGGCTGTTTCACGGCGAATCTGGCAACACTGTCGATTCTCGACTGTATTCTTCACGATTTTTGTAATCCATTTGAAGATGAAAGTCCATATGTCTAGTTTTTACTTTAACACATAAAATTCAACTCGAAATAAATACATCTAATCTAAAACAATAACGTAAATATATTCTAAATTAAATTTTACATCTTTTTACAAAAATAGGCTTTTAGAGGAACTCACGTCCTTGCCTTCTAAAGTTTTATTCCGGTCTAATCTCACAAAAAGCTTCGGCTACATAAGCCAGCCCGGGCGACCCTGGGCAAAGCAAAGCTCCAGGTAATCAACGCTGATTGGTTCCCCGTGCATGCCTCGTTCCCGGGCAAGGTGTGTAGGTGTTTTTCCCCGGGACTGCCGAATCGCAACATCCTCCCCACCTTGAGTTTTGGAAAGGGAAACTGAAAAACTCAAAAAACAACATTAAAAATCACAAATTAAGACAGTTTAACATATTATGTACAGTATGTCTATCCTCTCCCCGAATTTCTAACGGGTAGAGTCGCTGGATGGGTCTCAAGAGTGTCCCTTTCGACGTCTTTACTTTGACAAGTCGCCTGATGTTGTCTCGGCCTGGATACAGTTCCTTCACCACTGCCAGTGGCCAGACCAATCGCTTTTTGTCATCGCTTCCAACGAGAACGACGTCTCCAACTTGGATGGTATCAGTGCGACCGCCGTGTGAAGATCTGAGGAACCCCAAATATTCCTTTTTGAAGCGCTGTTTCAAGTTCTCTCTCAGTCTCTGTATGTAACGCCATCTCTTCACGAGGTTCTCTTTGTCGACACTGTCCAGTTCTGGTACTTCATTTCCAGGAAGACTCTGCAGAAACATTCCTGGTGTTAGAGTTCTTATTTCTGGCTCTTCAGAAACGTAGGTCAATGGACGGCTGTTCATGATGGATTCACATTCGACAACCAGAGTGGAGATTTCATCCAGATCCAAGGAGGCTCGTCCCAAGTTTTTTCGCAGCAGATCTTTCAAGATGCGTATGAGCCTTTCCCAGAACCCTCCCCACCATGGGGCTGAAGGAGAATTGAATTTCCACTTGATCTGTTGTACTTCGAATTCTTTCTGTATCTTGGACCAGTTCAATTTTCGCAAAGCTGTGTGCAGTCCGACGAAATTCGTGCCATTGTCTGAGTACATGACAGAAATCCGACCTCTACGGGCTATAAATCTTCGTAGGGCAAGAATGAATGCAGGTGTACTCAGAGATGGAATGAGTTCGAGGTGCACCGCTCGGTATGAAGGACATGTAAAGATCACTATCCAGTGCTTTTCACCAGTTCTACCAATGAGAGGGCCGGCCAGATCTACACCAGTCACTTGGAAAACATGAGACAAACTGGTACGATCTTTTGGGAGTGGAGGAAACGGTACCCTGAGAGACTGGGCTTGGTACCTCCTGCAAAATTTACAATTTTCTATAACGCTCTTGACAGTCCTGCGTCCTTTCACTATCCAAAATTCATTGCGTAAAACTGTTAGCAATGTGAGAGTTCCCGCATGTTTGTGCAGAAGATGTTGCTGCTCAATCAGTCTCTTGACTGCCAAATGTTTGGACGGAAGGATAACCGGTGAGAGAAATTCTTTGGTTTCATCTTCATCTGCAAGTCTGGTCTTCATCCTCAAAATTCCGTCTTCATCTCTGTAAGCGTTCAAATTTCTCAGAGATTTCTTCTCAGCTTCATCTTTAAAGGACTCGTTCTGCACACATCGAAAAAGTATGTTTCGTGCTCTTGTGTATTCTTCAGGTGTCAAGTTTGGAATGCTTCTGGACCTCAACTTTGGACCACGTCTCCTGGTTGTTGGTCGGAAACGCATGATCCAAGCGATGACTCTGATTATTTTCGTTAAGCTTGATATTCTTTTTAGTAATAGTCCTATTACCGATTCGATTTCCGTGTTGTTTGCTGACACAACGGTTCGTCTTTTTTCTGACTCGACTGCTCCTTCATCTGGGTTGACGGATGACTTGGGCCAATATTCTTGTGGTAACTTCAACCAGTCCGGACCTTCCCAAAATCTTGTTTCCGCCAATCTCTTGGCTCCGCACCCTCTGGATGGTAAATCGGCAGGATTTTGATCACCCGGTATGTGAAACCAATCTTCAGATGAAGTCAATTTTCTTATTTCAGTTATCCTGTTGTTCACGAAGACTGACCATTGTTCCTGTCTTTTTATCCATGTCAGAACTGTAGACGAATCTGTCCAAAAGAAACTTTGTACTTTGTTCAACTTCAGGCTGTTTTTAACTGAGTCAAACAACCTAGCTGCAATTGTGGCGGAAAGCAGTTCCATTCTCGGGATTGTGACATTCTTCAAAGGAGAGATTCTGCTCTTAGCTTGAAGTAACTGCACTGCTACTCCGTCACTGGATTCACATCTTACGAACACTACAGCGGCGTACGCAATCTGACTAGCGTCACAGAAAATGTGTAGGCTAATTGTGGTATCACTTGAGGCACCAATCCAACGAGGAATTCTGATGTTCACGAGGTACGGCAGTTCCTTGGACCATTTTAGAAATTTCTTTTTTATGTCTTCTTTCACCTCGGCATCCCACGGAGTCTTCTCTTGCCAGACAGACTGTAACAACATTTTCGGCTGCAACAGTACCGGAGTTGCATATCCGACCGGATCGTAGATCTTGTTGAGGAGAGAAAGAATTTTTCTCTTTGTCACTTTTTGATCTTCGTCGAAATGCAATCCTTCCGAACTTAGCTCCAGAGTGTCTGTTTGCTTGTTCCACACTAAACCTAAGACATTGAGTTTAATGGGATCCATAGCTTTGCTGTTATCCAAGGATGTATTTTCCCAACCCCTCAAGTCGAATTTTCCTCTCTTCATTATTTCAGTAGCCTCTTTTATAAAAGGTTCCAGGTTGGATTCACGGTTGATGCTCGTGACGCAATTGTCGACATAAAAGCTATCCTTCAATTTTTCAATAGCACTCTTCGTAAAGGAGTTGTCTTGAGCCGCAAGTGCTTCTTTATTCAAATGGTGGTCGATTACAGCACCTAAGAGAAAAGGACTACTGCAAACTCCAAATACTACTCTTGCATGTCGTAGTACCCTCAGTTTTCTTTCTTCGTCATACCAGAGGAACCGTAAAAAGTCTCTCTCCTTGGGTTGCAAAGAAATCTGTAAAAATGCTTTCCTAATGTCCGAAACGACTCCTATTTTGTACAGACGAAAACGTGCCAGAATAGAAGGGATCTTTTCTATGAGATTTACTCCTATCTCGAGGCAGTCGTTCAGTGAAGGTGCGTTCAGGGTCTTGGCTGAAGCATCGAAGCATATACGAAGTGGAGTAGTACTCTGTTCTTTTACAACGGGTAAGTGAGGAAGGTAATGTCCAGGATTTGTCAATTCTGCATCTGGTACATCTTCTACAATTCCTTCCTTCTTCCAATCTTCAAGTACTTGGTGATATTGTTTCAGCAAGTTGCCTTTTTCAAGCTTCTTACATGTAGAGTCCAATCTTTTCTTGGCCATTTCAAAATTATCTGGAAGAGGAGCATGGTCAAATTTCCACGGCATGCTTACTTCATATCTTCCATCTTCTCTAACATGTACTGTTTCTTGAAAATGTAGAAGTACCGCTTGTTTTGTCTCTTCTTTACTTCGTTGTTCAATAGGGTCTCTGATTCCGATTAGTTCCAGGTCCCATAAATTCGGAATAGGTGTGTTTCCTTGACTCAGCATGGATATCACGGACATGTTGACGTTCTCTGACCGAAGCTCGGTAGGGATCTTCCCAGACAAGGACCAACCCAATTTGGTTTCAAAGGCTACGAGTCCGGAAGGAAGTTGTTCTTTTCGTCCAGTGTAGAGCTTTCCAAGTACGTCTGAACCGAGCAGAACTTCTATAGGTATGTTTTGTCTTCTCATATCAGAGATGTCGATTTTCTTTTTCCGTAGTTCCTCTACCCATGGGCCTTCACAAATACTTGGGATCTCATTACATATCAGTCCTTGGTCCAAGGCGTCCAGATTACACAAATATCCCCCTTTTAGGTTGCCTAAGTAAATCTTGTAGCTCTGGTGTCTGCACTCATCAGTTTTGGTTCCCCCAAATAGTGAATGAGTGATGACATGTTCGCCCTGTGATTTATATCCCAACTCTTCGGCTGTGGACTTCAAAATATAGCTTTTTTGGCTACCCGAATCACAAAGAACGCGAACATTCTTTTCTCTCTTGTTATTTATCAATCTTACCACCAGAGTCTGGAGAAATACATTACATTTGGTTTGTGGAAAAGAGTGTAAAACGTCTGTAGACTCCGAGTTCACGACCTTGTCGTCGACAGCTTCATTGGACTCAAATGATTTCTTTTGGTCTAACGAGGGGCACATGAACTTTAGATGTCGCTTGGAACATTTAGCACAATTAACCTTGGACCGACAAAATCTTGCCAAATGGGTACCAAGGCACTGGAAACACAAACCACTCTTTTTGACTATGGCTGTTTTCTCAACTAAGGGAATTGAAAAAGCCCGTCTACAGAAACGGCTTTCGTGATTGAATTTATCAGGGCAGAAAATACAAAGTTTTTCATCCGCTTTTTGAGTTGCCAACAGTTCTGTAGCGCTGTAAATTGGCTTTTCAGGAGCGGGAGGATGTGACACGCGACCTTGACACACATCTTTTTTCGGGACAGTAAAATCAGTTCTTGACAATTTTATTCTCTCGGCTGACTCTACTTCTTGTTTCAAAAATGCCAGTAACGCGTCCAATTGTGTTTCGTTATTTTTCGTAGTTGGGTCCTTTTTCAAATTTACCCTCACTCTTTCCCAGTTTTTAAGTACATCCAAAGGTAGACAATTTTCAACCAATGGAAATAATATTACGGCACATTTATCGGTCGTAACTCCTAGTGAACTCAATGAACGCAGTTGCGTCGATAGTTTATTATACAACGTATTCAGAGAAAATTTCGATTTATTTCTGTTCGCATTATTTAACACCAGTGAAATTATTTCCCTGACGTACACTTCAATGATTAGATCGTCTTGACCATAACGATCTTCCAAGCTCTGATACGCCAATAAATAATTTTCGTTTGTTACCGGAAATGATTCAATGAGCTCTCTAGGATCGGAATTTTCTTCGGTAGATTGTATCAAATAATGGAACTTTTCCGCATTACTTAAGTGTTCGCTGTTATGAATCTTCTCGAATTGATTACGGAATGACAAATACTCTTTTATATCACCGCCAAATCTTTTCAACTCGATCTCCGGTAAACGCGGACGTCTTTTAATCTCATCGTAATTAATTGCATTATTACGGATAATTTCAGTATTATTTATGGGTACTGAAACCGGTTTAGCTTTATTCAAAGCCCTTTTTACCAACACAGATAATTCTACAGACTTGTCATTATAGTCTTCGATTTCATTAAACGCTACGTCAAATTCTGTGTCGTCTTTTATACTATCTAAAAACAACTGATGTGTTTTTTCTAATTTTTCTTGTTTTTGTTTAAATAAACTATAACTCAATTCAATATCTTCGCTAGTGCTATCCTCTTTATCAATTATTTCCTTCACGGCATTAAGTGCCTTCGTGAAAGCGGTACGTTCGGCCGCTTTTAATCTTTTTAACTGATCCATGTTTAAATAATAAAATAATAAAACTCACGAATAAATTTATTTCACAATAAATTCCTTATTATCTAATATATAATAGCACTAGCACGCAATAGAAATTGAGTCCTAATATTCTATTCTAAAGAGGAAGCAAGCTTAGCTTACCTCTATAAGTCCTTCGCTCAGAAGCGGTGTACAGGTGGGCGAATCCATGCCCACCCCGGGGGCGCCAGATGTCGATTCTCGACTGTATTCTTCACGATTTTTGTAATCCATTTGAAGATGAAAGTCCATATGTCTAGTTTTTACTTTAACACATAAAATTCAACTCGAAATAAATACATCTAATCTAAAACAATAACGTAAATATATTCTAAATTAAATTTTACATCTTTTTACAAAAATAGGCTTTTAGAGGAACTCACGTCCTTGCCTTCTAAAGTTTTATTCCGGTCTAATCTCACAAAAAGCTTCGGCTACATAAGCCAGCCCGGGCGACCCTGGGCAAAGCAAAGCTCCAGGTAATCAACGCTGATTGGTTCCCCGTGCATGCCTCGTTCCCGGGCAAGGTGTGTAGGTGTTTTTCCCCGGGACTGCCGAATCGCAACAAACACCTCTCTTCCTCAATTAGAATTTCAAAGATGGCGGCCTCCATGCTCGTTTAATTCGAGATAGCCACTCATTCATCAATTCAGGATCAGCATGGGGAAATACGTGTAATGAAACTTTTTTTTCTGCACAATTTTGCGTTAATGAATTATTCGTACAGCTAACAACACAGCAAAAACTTGGCATTTAAAAAAATTAACTTCAATATTCTCAACGAAAACTCACTGCCGAATAACAAAAACAAAACATAAACAGTAATTCTAATGGGGTCGGTCCGAAATGAACGGGTCCGATTCTAAAGTTGGTTGGTTGGTAGACATACATTTTCAGGTTTGTGCGCTTGCTCAGGGATCCGCTTAAAACCTTCGTCAAGTAAGACAGACACAACACACTCACCCACACATACACATACGTGACAGATGCTGCCTTCTATCGCGCTAGTTTCCTAACCGTTGTGCTGCCGGGTCAACACGACCCCATTAAATTTTACTTTTTGCCTAGCATTCTTTTTCTTTATGTGATGGCGACACTGGCAAATTGCAGCCATCGCCGTCACATTAAGAAGAAGAATACGTGAAAAATAAAATTTAAATCTAAAATTACAAAATAAATATTATAAAAACACTAGAAAAGCGTTAAAAGTTCTTTTAAAGTCACTAAAAATGTTCCAAAATGCAGTTGGTATTTTTATGGTATTTTTTAATATTTTAGAATTAAATTTATTTTTTTCTAAGCAATTTCGACTTTAAAAAGTTGGTCTCGGACTCAAGATGGCGGCCCCCAGGCTCGTCCCGTCGTTAGCATAGATAGGTTACGTGATCTCCACTCTAATACTTTTATTAAGATCTCTATGGTGCAGGTAGAGAAAGTCTTAATGACACCGGAAAACCGTAGGGTTTTTAAATGTCCAGGGGACAGTCGAGCCTAAGCAGTTTGGTCTTTCCTTTCTCCAACAAAACCAATTGAAGCACCCGGGCCATTGCCTGTGTACCATGGGTGCGCTGGTGGCAACTTCCATGAGTTGTTAATGGGGGCCTTCGTCTTGCTTCTTGAATAGAGTTCAAGAAGCAAGCATGTAGCATAGAAGATCCCCAATGAAGTCAGTGTTGTAGGTCACGTGATATACCACTGTAGTACTTTAACGACTATCTCTGTGGTTCCTAGCTACCACGATTCAGGCGATTGGCGATCCCGACGCTAGGACCAAGCGAAGAGGAAGGAGAGAAACCGGTTTTATGCCGCCAAGCAGACAATTGCGGGCGTCCGCCTAATAAATCAATCGCTTCTTCCCATGTACTCTTCATATGCTTTACTGTCCCAAGGTACAATGCACTACATGGTTTAAATAAAAGCAAGATAGTGGCCAATCTAAATGCATTATCATTATTTTCTCATAACCAAAATATTTTAAAATCTTCTCTTTTATGAAGAAAATAAAATGCATTTGACTTTTTGTAAAAGTACAAAGGTAAAAAATTATATTGGAATGGGAAAAATATTTACTTTGGGCAAATGAAGTATTATTTTTTGTCACCACTTCATCAATTCAATGATGCTAGTGTTAAATTTTATTTTGATGATGTCTGTTGGTTAAGGCTACTATTAGAAATAAACAATGTATGAAAATTGTTTATAGATTCTTAGAAATTGCCAGTGTCCCAAGGTACAAGCATCCCAAGGTACAACACTCTCCCCTACCATAATTTTAAAATTATTTAGAACCTTTCGAAATCAATGCTAAGAATTGATCATTTTTGCTGTCGCTAACTATGATCCCCCCCCCCCCCCCCCTTAATCGTAAATAATAGCACTAAATTTTTTAACTTACCTTCCCGTACATTATTGGATGCTATTCCCTATTCTTTTTTAGTGGAAATGTAAAATAAAAACTATTTATTTGATTTCAATTAGCAAACGATAATAAATGTCGAAACGAGAATTAATATATTTGACGTTTAAAAAAAAATTCTGCGCTTTCTCATCAATTGTCATCATCAGTGTTGGTTGCAGAAGAAGATATGTGTTAGCAGTTGATCGCTACTTCCAGAAATATTCAGTTCGAAAATTAAATTTAAACTTTTAAAAATGTGACTTTGGCGGTCAAGTTAGTAGAAAACGCCAAAAGACGTCATTCTTCTTCACTGCACATGCTCATAGTTGTCCTCGAGCAGTTGGCAACGGCCGCACTTTTTCCGATCCATTGCCATTTGAGCAAGACACGGTTGATTACTTTGGTGAATGCTCTTTCACATCTTCGAAACGAAATCTTAAATGACATCAGTGAGGCATAAGCGAATGGCAAAAATTGTGGCGCCATCTAGAATTTTAATGGCCAAACAAAATCAATCTAATCATTTTTATTTAATAAGTTAAACCCAAACTAAAGAATATGTTTTCTCAGACAGGGAAGGTGGGGGGGGGGGGGGGGGGTATGAAGGCTCAGCCTCTCTAGTCAGGCAAGGCTAGCAGTCGGGATAAAACGAACTTATGATGCTGGAAACACATAACCCTTTTAAGTTATCCACAGTTATCCACCTACATTCGAGATAATTTTTTTGAAAACCATTTTTATTAAGCATATAAATATAATTTTAGCACGTAAATGGATAAAATATACAGAAAAAAATCGAGAATATGAACTCCTCTTTAATCCATTTTTAGCTAATTAAGTTGTTAAATTAGGGAGTAAAACGCTGTTAAGCAAAATCTTAGTTCATAAAAACTACTTAAGATAACCAAATTTCGTTTTACTAACGTTACAGTGCTAATGCTGTTAAAGGCAATGAACTAAAATATAAGGGATATATTGAAAAAGGAAAAATTATTGTTCATCGAGACACAATACTTAGTCGTTTTCGTTAAAAAATGCATTTTCAGAAAAAAAAAATTGTTGCCCTGAAAAACCAGCTATAAAAAATGAAATTACTTATAAAATTCAGTGTCTATAAAAGAGTTCAATTAATATGCTGGAAACAAAATTTGTGAAGTTATCTATAAAACTTGCGAAATCATGTTTTGCGTGAAATTTTTTTAAAGCAAAAATTTGAATTTCTCAGTAAACACGTTTAAACTAAAGATTACGCATTTTATTAAGAACTAATGTACAAAGACTATTATCAGCAAAATGTTCACTTCGTTTCAATCGTACACTGCTCAAAACAATTAGGGGAGCACTTTGCGTACTTTTGCCTACCCGTCGAGTTCCGTTCCAACATCTTATTTTTTATCATAAATATCTAAAATTTGTGAAATTGATTCCTTATGCATCCAGATTGAAATGGTAAAAAACAGGGAAATAAGTCTTAATTTTTAACGAAAATTTAATTGGCCAAAAATTGGAATAATAACTTTTAAATAAATTATAACAATAATTTTTTCAAAAATTTTAACCGTAAAAAAAAAGGTAAAATCAAATTTTAGACTTTTAAGAATGCAAACGTGAAGAATTTCAGGTCAATTTATTTCATAAAAGTTTTTGGGAGTGAATTTTATTTTACCATGTTTTTCATATTTTCATTCAATTAAAACAAACATTATTTAATTCTTCAAAATACATGATTCTTCCATCTAACGATAAATAAGTACGAGTGCAACTTAGAGAGAAAAAAAATCGGAAGCTGATGATACCAAAGGAATCATTAGGGGCGAAATGGTTTAAACCATGAATTCCCCTAATTGTTTTGAGCAGTGTAGTTCGTACCCTCCTCCATTTGACTTCGAGCGCATAAGCTTACCACCAAGCGGTGGTAAAATGTGACTTCTCCGTAACTCTGACAAAAAAATATATAAAAAAGAAGAAGTGTCCAGTTACTTGGCGACAAGTCATTCCCCCGAATTTGGCATAGTGATTTCAAATATAATGAATAATACTATTTAGGCATTTTTTTTTTAAATTTAAATATAGTTTATTTATTTTAAACGGTGTTTTTCTACTAAAAAAGGAGGTTTACGCTAACAAGTCTACCACATTGAATTTTCATCCTATAAACATTAAATATGTGTTAAATTCTTCTTTTTGAACTGATGCGTGCAATGACCCTCTAGAATTACATACAAATTACAAGAAAAGAAGATATTAAGAAAAATGTTATAAATTAACCACTAAAGAAAGGTTTTTTTCGATTAACTTACACTTGGACATTTTTTCAAAAAAAAAAAAACTTATATATTTACACCAGATGTTAGAGGTTCATGGCACAGATATATATTGAAATAGCATCTGTAAAAAATTTCAGGTAAATTAATGTAAAACTTTTTATGCTAGAAGCGTTGGCGTAAACCCCTTTTTTTAGGTGAAAAACACCGTTTAAAATAAATCAATGGACAATTCCCACATTTTTTTTTATTTTTTTATTCGATGAAGGATGCCAAAAAAAAATATTAGTACAAACAAAAAAAATTTCCGATGCGTATTTATTTTTTTATTCAATTTCAAAGTCGCGCTTTCCAGAAGCGCGCGAAAATCACTCAAGAGAGCGCGGAAATGCTGTGACGTCAGTTTTTACAAAACGCGTCGACATATTCCGATCAGCTCAGTGAAACTGAGAAGTAGGCGATACAATTAGTTTCGCCTACGTTTGCTATAACTATTTGAACATGTCAGATCGGTATTGTATAGTTCCTGAGTGCCATAATACTACAGTTACTACCCCAGAAAAGTTTTTCTTTTTATATTTCAAGTAATTGTCCTGAAAGAAGAAAACAAGGCTTTGGCGACGTGATCCTGTACGTTTCTCCTAAATCGTAAGGTGTTGTAGACAATTTGCTTTGCAGAAAGTATAGAGAATAGTTCATTGTGTAAAAGTTAAGAAACAAAAGAGAGGTTTTTTTTTTAGTTTTTAGCTACTTTTCTTTAATGTTTGAGTTATTAATTGCATAACTCTTTGTTGTTCAAAAAGTTATAGTAAAAAGCGACAAAGTAAATATCTAAATAATAGATGGCAGCACGAGTGCTTTGGAATCAATGTTCTAAATACATAAAGTAATTAATTAATAGATTATATTTAGTTATTTTTGGGTTTTTCAATTGGAATTAAATTGAAAAAAAAGAATGTATAAATGGTACATGCATTTGAGTTGTTAAATAAAATTATAAACTTAGATACAATGATTTTACAAAACTTCAATTGTGTTAGATAATAACGCAGCTTTTGGGTAAGTTGTCGCTCTGCGCTTTGAAAAAGCCTGGTTCCATCGAAATAAATTGAAGAAAAAAGACAATTCGAACAAAAAATAATAGTAAATTAAAAATTAAGAATAAAAATCCGAACGTTTAAGAAATAAAATAAATAAGTAAGAAATCAATTGAAAACTCTAGATAGGTCGTCTGCACGCCGTTTGAAACTTTAGTAAACAAACCCACGAACATGAATGGTGACGTCACAACCTCTCCAACCAATAGCAGAACGGTTAAAACAAGAACTAATTTCTGCGAGTTTTTAAAATTAAATATTAAATTAAACAATTTTTTTTCGATATTTTAACCAGGATATTTGGAATCAGCGTTGTTTTGTCTATTAACAAAAATAGTTTTGAAGTGTTTTTAAAAAATACGGGAATGGACAATTCCCACATTTTTTTAATATTTTTTTATTCGATGAAGGATGTCGAAAAAAAAATATTAGTCCAAACAAAAAAAATTTCCGATGCGTATTTATTTTTTTATTCAATTTCAAAGTCGAGCTTTCGAGAAGCGCGCGAAAATCACTCAAAAGCCCGCGGAAACGCTGTGACGTCAGCTTTTACAAAACTCGTTCCGATCCGCTCTGGTTGATATTGACATTTGTGTGAAACTGAAACTGTGAAGTATGCGATACAATTAGTTTCGTTTGTTAAAACTATTTGAACATGTCATATCGGTATTGCATAGTTCCTGAGTGCCATAATACTACAGTACTATCCCAGAAAAGATTTTTTTTTATATTCCAAGTAAGGCTATGCGACGTGCCTGTTTCTCCTAAATCGTAAGCTGTAGTGTAGACAACTTGCTTTCCAGAAAGTATAGAGAATAGCTCATTGTAAAAGTTAAGAAACAAAAGAGTGTTTTTTTTAGTTTTCAGCTACTTTTCTTTAATGTTTGAGTTATTAATTGCATAACTGTTTGTTGTTCAAAAAGTTATAGTAAAAAGCCACATATCTGAATAATAGATGGCAGCACGAGTGCTTTGGAATCAATGTTCTAAATACATAAAGTAATTAATTAATAGCTTATATTTAGTTATTTTTGGGTTTTTCTATTGGAATTAAATTGAAAAAAAGAATGTATAAATGGTACATGCATTTGAGTTGTTAAATAAAATTATAAATTTAGATACAATGATTTTACAAAACTTCGATTGTGTAAGATAATAACGCAGCTTTTGGGTAAGTTGTCGCTCTGCGCTTTGAAAAAGCCTGGTTTCATCGAAATAAATTGAAGAAAAAAGACAATTAGAACAAAAAATAATAGTAAATTAAAAATAAAGAATAAAAATCCGAACGTTTAAGAACTAAAACAAATTTAATAAGAAATCAATTGAAAACTCTAGATAGGTCGTCTGCACGCCGTTGTAAACTTTAGTAAACAAACCCACGAACATAAATGGTGACGTCACAACCGCTCCAACCAATAGCAGAACGGTTAAAACAAGAACTATTTTCTGCGAGTTTTTAAAATTAAATATTAAATTAAACAATTTTTTTTCGATATTTTAACCAGGATATTTGGAATCAGCGTTGTTTTGTCTATTAAGAAAAATAGTTTTGAAGTGTTTTTAAAAAATACGGGAATTGTCCATTGTCCATTATATTTAAATAACAAAAATCGCCTAAAAAGCATTGCTCATTATATTGGAAATCACTATGCCAAATTTGGAAAAGTTTAAAGTAATAGTGAAAATTTTAGAATTTTGGGTATTCGCCTACCTTAAAAAATTTGCTTTTTTTTGCAAGAAATTAAAGTATACAGAGGGACAGACTACTAGAGGTATTTTTAACTTAAATTAATTTTATTGAATTTTAGGAAATATGAATTTTAATACAAATATTTATTTAATTTAAAAAATTACTTATCTCGTTTATTGATAATTTTTATTGTTAAGATTAAACTAGTGGTTTGTAACAAAATCTATCACTGAAACCGCTTCCACACAACATTCGTGCAGCTTCTAATTTGAAGTTTTTAATGCCAAAAATAACTATTTTCCTTAACCGTGTTTCGCAGATTTGATTGTTTCAAATTGTCGCACTTCAAAATTTCACAATTTTAATTGTTTCAAATTGTGAATGTCCTCTTATAAACCGAGTAAAAAATATCAAATATCTTGGGCTATATGTCGGTCAAACATTTAAATGGAAATTACTTTAAAAAAAAGGTAAATGATAAGCTACGTTTTGGTATTTATGCATTTTATTATTTAAAAAAAATTCTCAGTAAAACATTTTTAAAGCAATTATACTTTGCGTTTATTCAATCAATAATACAATACGCATGGAGTGGTTACTACCTAAATAATATCAGACCTTTAATAAATACTCAATCCAGATTGATTCGAATGTTAAATTGTGATCCAGAAAATTTTGATAACCCTATTTTAACTATAAGACAACTATACGTACACAATAGTCTTCTATATTTATATAAAAACAGAATAAATATATATATTTCATTTTAAATCGAACATTTTCAAATCAGTCTCTGCTTAAGTATTCATGAGATAGATGGCGCCACACTTTTGCCATTCGCTTATGTCTTCCTGACGTCATTTAAGATTTGTTTTGAAAGATGTGAAAAAGCATTCACCTATTACTTTGTTGTTTCTTAATTTTTGTTTACCATTTTTTTCGTAGATTTGTCCCAAATATGATTTCCTAATATAACCGTATTTTAGGCAATATTTTATTATAATTTTTCCCAATTCTTTCTAGTCGTAATTCTTCCTCGCGGCAAGCGTCGATGTTCGAATTTCCATTACCTGTTGGCCATCCAAATATAAAAGTCCCCGAAATATGAATGAGTTCACCATGCACGATGCCGCCAAGAAAGGCGACTTGGATAGGATGAGGCAACTCATTGAAGCGGGAGTGTCCGTGGACATCCTCAACGACCAGGTAGACAGCCCTCTGCACTTGGCAGCTCGTTATGGTCAGTACGAAGCGGCAGTACTGCTCATCGATAGCGAGTGTGACCTCGACATCAAGGATCGTCATGGTCGTACACCTTTGATGCGGGCTGCTGAGTGGGACAAGAAGGATATTGTGGATCTGCTAATACATCGTGGAGGCCTGCGTCATGTCAACTGCGTTGATGACAAGGGGCGCACTCTCCTTCACTTTTTATCTGGTTTGACAGACACCGAGGATGGCGACTTGGAAAGGGTGAGGCAACTCATCGAAGCGGGAGTGCCCGTGGACAGCCTCGACAAATGGGGTGAGGCCCCTATGCACGTGGCAGCTGGTTGTGGTCGGTACCAAGTGGTGGGACTGCTCATCGATAGCAAGTGTGACCTCGACATCAAGGATCGTCATGGTTGTACACCTTTGATGCGTGCTGCTGCTAGGGGCAGGAAGGATATTGTGAATCTGCTCCTTCATCGTGGAGCCCAAATCAACTGCGTTGATGACAGCGAGCGTCTTATCCTGGACGATGGAGAAGCAGACGTCAATGCTGTAACACAATATGGCGAAACTCCTCTCATGTGTGCTGCGAGAGGTGGACGCGAAGAGGTCGCAGCCCTCCTCATCCGAGCAGGAGCAGACGTCAACAGAAGGGATGAAGAGAAGAAGACTGCCTTGCATTGGGCTGTTGTGTTACGTCACACCAGAGTGATCCAGATTCTTCTGGAGAAGCAGGGACTGGATCTCAGCCCTCAAGATGACAATGGTAACACCCCTTTGCATCTCTCTGTTTTATACAAATACCCAGAGGCCATAAAGCAACTCTTGGACGCAGGGGCAGACACGAACGTGAAGAACAATCAAGGTGAAACTGCTCTCAATATAGGTATTAGGACATGGAGATTAACACACGAGAAAATCAGGTTGTTCGTACAAAAAGGGGCTTTTTTGGAGAGCTGTGATTACAAGTGCATATCCCAGAACCCTATATTCAAGGAGAGAGTTCTGAAGGATGTAGAATTATGCACCCGATCCGTCGTGAACAAGTTCAACCATCAGTCCTTGCCTGCTTTGAACAGCATTGCTTACTTTGCTGGAAGGCTCCCAAATGTCGATCACTTCAAATTACGAGCTCGACATTTCAATGAAGTGGAAAACTTGGTCAAGTGTGAGGTAGAGAAGAACACCTTCTGTAATGTGGTCAGGGTACGCCCAATAGCTTTAAGTGCCCTCTGTGTTCAAACTCTAATAACTTGTCAGTCTGGCCAGAAACGAGCTGCTTCTACGGGTTTAAGTCATTCACCATTTTAAAAAAAATCGTAACTAAACTCTATAGTATGCGTTACATTATGCAACTGTTAAATTACACAATATTTGCCCATAATATGTCTTCATAGTTCTGCTAAGTTCATATTAACGTTTACACTTTAGAATTAAAATGTGTTGATTGTAGATAATAACTTTAATGGTTTGTTATTTTGCAGTGCAAACCGTTTTTGTTGATTATGTCAAGGAGTTTGTATTAAGTGCAAATGCATCATTTCTGTTACTTTTTTCCCTTTTTGCAAATTAGTATTGTATCTAGATGTCAGTAATCTGAATTTGTTTGAACGAATGGAAGTGCATCAGTTAAAAAATTATGTTAAATTTAATCATGCTTATTCAACACGCTGTTGTATTTGTTTACACCATTGGTTTTTTTTTTCCGCTTAATATTATAGTATTTAGGGACTTAATTTTTGGTAACTCATTTCTTTTATTGTATGCATTATTTTGACAATAAATAATTTCATTATCACTATTGTATGAGCAAAAAAAAATATATGCATTTATTAAATTATAAGTTTTTTATATAGTTAATTCGGAATTCAATATTCGGTCTGTTTTTATAGGAGGAATCTTTATCATAAAAGAATAATCGAATAAAATATCATCATATTAATATCATTCCTAATTAAAACTTTTATATTACAAAAATTTGTTATCACGTTAAATTTTATTTGAAGGTGCATTTAGAAAAAATTAAATTCTTAACGTAACAAAAACAAGCGACAATTAATTTTAATATGTAATTTAGACAATTTTAATTACAAATATAATTTCAATGTTAAAGACAATTACAAAAATTGACCAACAACAGACCCAGCCAGGTTAGTCTAAAATATTTCTAATTCTTTACCAGTCCCCAATAACTATTAAGATTCTTCTTGAATTCTTCTACTCTCTTCGAACAAACAACATAATCTGGCAGAGCATTCCACTCATTCATGACTCTATAATAGAAATAAGGTTTCTTGCGTCTTCTTTGAAACAGGATTTTTTAAATTTCTGACCATGTTCTCTGGTTCGTCTATACTCCTTGCCAGCCTAAATTGGGTAAACAGAAATATGCTATGGAGAAGATCCTTCCGCGCATTTATAGAGTTACATAAATTATTTGTGAATCCTTCCAGAAAACA
Source organism: Hylyphantes graminicola (assembly GCA_023701765.1). Lineage (NCBI taxonomy): Eukaryota > Metazoa > Arthropoda > Arachnida > Araneae > Linyphiidae > Hylyphantes > Hylyphantes graminicola. The sequence continues at coordinate 16,346,670 of CM043120.1, read as the reverse complement.
TGTTTAAAACATTAATTTCGTTTTTGGTCTATTTAAATATTATTTGAGAAAATTTGGCAATTTTATCTGAATGAAGAGTGAAATTTGGTTAAATTGTATTCAGATAATTTTTTATGTAAATATCAACTTACAAGAGTTTCCAACTAACGGACCAACTGTGCTTTTCTCCCGGCCATTTTACTCTCGCACGGAGTGTAGTCCAGTATACTTTTTGCAATCAAACATCCGCCGCCTAAAATAATGTTCTTCTAATACTGTACACTGTTATGCTATACATATTTATTGCACCTGATTAAAACACACATTGCATAAAGATAACACATATAAAATTGAGCTTTTTTTAAACCCAGGGTAATTATTTTACGCCTTGTAAATCTTTAATGTTCATTTTGGGAAATAAACCTATTTATGGACTATTTGCAAAAGCAACTATTTTATAAAGTCTGAAATGGATGTTTTTACACACTGGCTCATAATAATTACTGTTATATAGTAAGATAATAAAATATAAAACAAATTATGAGGATGGGGGCCCAGTCGATAAGGCGCTAGACTTTGAATGCAAAAGTTCCCAGGTTCGTCTCGGGTATTGCCAAAATAACTGCCGACTTATATACAGCCTGTGCAGTTATAATGTCCATTGAACAAAACCACATGTAGAGGGAATGCACGTTGAATATACAACAAAGTCCTGACTCTGCATACCATATTGCTCCTAAAATTAACAGAGACTATCATTTATAAAGTTTCTTCAGTCAAAATTTTGATTCTGAAATTAAAAAGCAAAAATTGTTGGTAACTGACTAGCATTTTTAGAGTTTGTGTAATAAATGTATTTCATTACAAGTAATTTTGCAACTTTTGATTTGTGAGTGTATGGAATGTTATTTTATTATGTAGGGAACAATTTAATGTTACCTTTTGAAAAAACTTATGTGATGTTTAGGGACAAAATGGGTCGAAAGTGTTAGAATTTAACACTTTAAATTGTGGATTTTTTTACTGTCCATTTAAAAGTTACTTCTCTGCAAAAAAAAAATATATTGTCTTCTTCGTTCTTATCTGCTTATCTCCAGGGGTGCAGAAAATGTTTTAACTCCAAACATTTCCCCCTAAATTTTACCATTTATAAACTTGCATAAAGTCTTGTATAAACTTGCATAAAGTCTTGTATAAACTTGCATAAAGTATTACCTTAGGTATAGAAAATTTTACGATATACATGGATGTTAGTGCTTGTTGAGCAAAAAAAAAAAAAACAGAAATCCAAACCAAATGCTTGGTTTAGATTTCTGTCAGCCAAAAAAGCTGAACTAAGCGTGACGGATAAAATTTATAATTTAACAATTATCTTATCACGACACAACAATTGTTAATAAAATAATACTATACTACTGAATGTATTTTTGATTTGTTTATAAACACTTTAAAACCAAATAAATGTCATCATCAGTTTTGTCTGTTGTGTGGGTGAATTTTTTTGCTCTTTATTTGGTGTATTACCATTAAGTTTTGGAAGTTTGGCAGTTCCATAAGGCTGAAAATTTATTCATCGGACCGGGTTTTGCAAAAAAAAATCTTGACTGCCTCTTTTGGGATTGAAATCCCCATCATGGTCTTTCAATGCATATCCTTATTAACATGGTTCATACATTTGTTAAGAAATACATTTGTTGACCAACCTTGCTGGGCCTCTGGCCTGTTGTTGGTCGACAATTTTTGCATTTGTATTTTGTAAAACAAAATTTAAGCACTTTTCCAGAAAAAGATCAAGGACTAGAAATTTATTAGCAGCATAAAATATAAGTATGTAAAACGTGCATAAGCCCGACACTATATATTTTTTAAAAACTAAAACTTGTCTACAATCAGAAACCCCAGTATAGGCCGAAATAAAAAAAAAAATTGTTCAAACATAAACAAAAAGAATTTTAACTTTCAAGCTGTTCGTGTTCACGGACACTTGATCAGAAAAAAATAATGTGGTTGTCCGACTGGCCTGAACCGGAGCTACAAAAAATACTCTTCCGATCACGCAGAGCCACAGAACTGTCAATCATTCTGATGCAATATGACGTCATCGGCAGATTTCGTGAAAATAACTAGGCGGCAAAACAAGTAAATCAGGAAACATTATTGGACTACATTTTTTTTTGTCATAGTAAATGATCGTCTTCTATTGGGGGATTGCACTGGCCGTTGATCGATATCTGAAGACATCTTAATGTAATATAATCTTAATTCATCCTCAAATTTTAATTAAAAAAATTTCATCTTTATTATTAAAATCCATTATTTAAACTAGTTATTTATCAAAATTTAAGCATGGTTTTTTATCACTATAGAGCTTCGAATGGAGAAATTGCACTGGCTGACTATCGCGTTTAATACCGCGCTTGGACATCTTTTATTCGAATGCCGGAGCCGGAGCGGTTCAGTGAAAGCAAGTATGTACGTCACCTGAAACAAGCTATATGGCATCTCCCATACTGATACCGTGAATCAACCAAACTTAAAATTTGTAGTTATTTATTACTTGTGCTGAGATAATTATAAGATCGTTATCATAACAAGCCGTAAAAATGTATTTAAAATTTTTCAAACCAACCAGAACGTCATAATCAGAGAACTATACGTTGAATAAATACCAACTCTTAAAGCTCAACACAAGTACGCACCTACTATCGGTCCATTTAAATCGGATTATCAATTTTGTAAACATTATGCAATATCCATCTTTAATTTAACACTTTTCGTAATTATTAAACGAAAGTCAACTACTTTATGTCAACAGAACACCCAAAAATTGATTAAATAGAATTTTTGAAGTTCTGGGTGCTATTTTCTTTGTAATATCATAACCTATTGCATTTAAATTCCATTTAAAAAGAACGCCTCATAATGGATTTCGACGTTTTAGATTCTCTAGAAGACTTAGGGTGAGATAAAGCATGCATTTTTATGTTTCCGTTGTTTTTTTAATTATTTTGGTTGATGTGTACTTTCTTAAATTTAAATATTTGGGTCTTAAATGTCATAATTGAAATGAAACGTTTCACTATAAATGAATCCAACATTTGATCGACTCTTTTGAGAGAAATAAAACCATAAAATTTATTCCTTACGTTTTGTTTATGCGATAAGTAAGTCAAGAATGAACTGCAATTTAAATTATTTTTATTCTATCCCTATTTGTATTTGTATAAAATTAATAGCCTTCCAAGCCCTGTTCTTACATTTGAATAAAAAACATTCTTGTATAATAACAGATCTCTCCGCGATTCCAATATAGAGAAACTTTTAGAAGACATTTCTGAATAAATATATTTGCGATGGATAATCACGTAAAATTTTTCTCAAAAATGCAGAGCAACACTATTTAGCAACTGAAATCAAGTGATTATTAAGTAATATTGTAGAAGAGTAAAACATTATAGTTTTAAAATTTCACATTTTCACATAAAGATTTTAACTTAGTGCTGCCATCTCTTGGAAACTTTAAATATGAAAGAAACTATAATTCTATAATCTATTATATTACTTATTGATCTCTTTACCTACTAAATAGTGGAGGTCTATATTTTTTTAAAATAAAAATAATGAGTATCTGTTCATTCATACCTCATTCAGAAATAAATTCACAAGTTTCCCCTTTGGAGTTGCTTATGGTGATCTTTTATAATAGAAGAACCTTAATGAAACAAATCTTAAATATGTTCAGAGACATGCATTTTTTGGCTTTTATAATGAAAGATATTACTTTGAAGTAGCATGCTAATTTTATGTTTTTCTAGCAGTATGGTCCCGCCTTGCTGGGAACCCTTTAACTTAATAGAAAATTTGTCGTAAAGAAAATTGAAAAGTTGTTCTCTACTTCAATAAGATTGACTACCTAAAATTTAGCTAAAACAGGGGTTTGTTATATTCGAACATTATTGTAGAACTTGAGGATATAAAATGTTTGCACTCTTCTGTCAGTCTGATAACATATTTTGTGCAAAAATGAAGATTCAACAGTCTTTGGTAGATTGATACAGCTCTAGAACACAATGACTTGGTAACATCCAGAAAAAAAAAACCCAAAGAAACACTTAGGTCAGTGGCACATTTTTGGTAATAATTTGGCGAGAAAATATTGATATAGCTACAAACCCAGGCATCATACAGCTCAATCACAATGATCTAGGAGCAACCAACCAGCTTAATTATTTTAACAAAATAAGTTTTATCCATCTGGAGCATTTTTAGGTAATATTTTAGCAAGTTTGGCAATGAATTTGGCGAAAAAAAGAAGACATAATAATCATTAACAGATCTTCAGCGATGTCATTGAATAAATTATTTTTAATAAAGAATGTAATTTCTAAAGATAATGGCAAAAAGAATAAAATAAGCATTTCCAAATTGAATTATTTTGCGCTTAATTTAATTTCTTAAGCCAAGGGCAACGCAAAAGAAAAAAGTTATCGTATTTGAGTGAAAGTGGTGTACTTTTTTCCAGTTATTTTGAATTTTCTCTAAAAATAGAACAAATATGAAAAAACAAGCCTCAGGTGCACACGTAGGTATTAAAAGGAATCTATCCTAAAAATTTCGAATTTTTCTGAGCTGTCTAAGTATGTCTTTCACGATCCACAGACACAGACTCTTTCTTTTATTATTATAGATTCAAGCAACTAATTTACATTTGAATTTAAAATGATGCAGCGCTGTGCTGTTAGGTCTTGTTTTTTCACTCAAGATGCCCCCCCTCCAAGAAAACTTTGAAAACATGAACTTTGGAACTGGAATAAGGCTAGATACTGAAGTTTCATTCTAATATGTGCATTCGTCATATGTAAGCATATTGTAAAATTAAATTTGTGCTAATGGCTAATGGAATAATTAAGTCTTATGATTTATATAGTTCTAAGGACATTGAAAAAGTTGGTGACTGGAAGGCAACTCTGGAGCTGGGACCCAAATCTCCAGCCTTCACACAACTAGTGGAGTCTCTAACAAAAGAGCTGCAGACACTCGGTGGAATGGATTCTTGTGTCAATGCAATTTCAGGTAATATAAATGTATATTTTACACAAGTATCACTCTTTCATTTTAAAAATGCAGAAACGAAATATCGTTTCCAAATAATAAGTACAAAGGATACTTAAATGTTTGAAATGAGAATATTTTTCTGCAAATAATTTATGTATAACTTCTAGTATAGTTACATGTTAGGATGCTAGGTACCATTTGTATTCAATGATTGATAAGAATGTATTAAAAAAACTTAAAATAACTAATATTAATTATTAAAGTTTAATTATAATATAATTTTAACTTTATATTGAATTTTGCAGATCCAGAGGACTCGAGTTCTTTTCTATTAGAAGTCAGCACATTTTTAAAAGAGATGCGTAAGTTTAATTTAGTACCAAGCAAGTTTATAAACACTATTATCTACATTGAGTAGGGATAATTTATTCATCTTAACTGAGCAAACCAAAACCTTGAGCAAATAAATATCTAAATCAGCATAAATGTGTTTCGAAACATAACCCTTACTACAACTCAGGTAGTGGGCCAAGGCCTGCTGTACCCATATCAGCTCTCCTGATCAAGATATCTGAGGTTAGAGTATATGTATAGGTCAGCAGTACCCTCAATGTTAAGTTCCCAAGCATGCTTGGTCCTTGTATTATCAGTTACTTATGGGATAAAGAGCTGATTGAACCATCCCTTATCTGGGATTGGAACCTCTGACCTGCTTCATAAAAGTAAGCTAATGTGCCTTTTTCGAAACATTATCAAGTTCAAATTGCCCACGTAATATCATTTATATTAATCTTGACAGATGTTCATATTTATTGTGTTATTTTTCTATGCCTAAATAGCTCTTTATTTCTTTACAGAATGCCCATATAAAGGACTTCTTAGTGGCTCCATCAGTCAAAGACTTCCTGATGTCAAAAGCAGGATAAATTTACTCGGTAAATATTACTTAATTGGTGATCAAAACTACAGGGTGTCCTAAAAGTTCCCATACACCAACTTTAAAAAAATCATTATCCGTGTTTAAAAGTTCAAATATTGAATTTTATCGTCTGATTATTATTTTATCAAATCTTTTGTTTTTATTGTTTGGTTTTTTTCGACCTCAAGTTGTGCTTTAATAAAAGTCCTTGTCATTTTGTTCTTCTTTGCGACAGGATTTTATCACGTATTCAGAGAATTGCGCTGCTTGATGCTTATTTTGGATGTAAATCATATGAAAAAATTTGGCCTACATAAATATCCAGATGATGCTATACCGAGTAAAGATACTCTATATAAAATTGTTCAGAGATTTCGTGAGACTGGTTCGATTCAAGACAAACACAACACCATACAAGTAATGAAACCATGGATTTGCTTCAAGATTTGTTTGGCGATCGACTCATCTCAAGAAATCTTGGGCCCCCTCGTTCCCTGATTTGAGTATACCTGATTTTTTCTTGTGGAGATGTTTTAAGAGCAAAGTTTATGAAGGTAATCTACAAACAAAAGATGATTTGGAAAAGGCCATTAAGCAAAGGATAAAAGAAGTCACTAACGGCATCTCGATACACGTTTCTCAATGTCTTTAGCTTTGCTTCGATGAAAGGGGAGGACATTTTGTACATTTAATATGAATGTAAGTTCCAAATTTTTTTCCAAGTTTTGTTAAAAGTGCTTTTCACCATTAGCATAAAAACAATGTTTTTAAAGTTTGTTGTTTTGTGTGTAAAAAAAATCATGAATCGTCAGTACGGAACTTTTAGGACTTCCTGTACTATTGTAAGTTTGGGTTTGAATAGTGTTATTAAAAATGTATTTATGGGTATCATTTTTTTTTACCAGAGAGTGAATTACAAAGTTAAATGTTTTTTTTTTAATAAGTTACATTTCAATAAGGGTTTTGCGATCATTGAAATTGATTTGAATTCAGTTTTATAACTTGATTAAATGACTATTTTTTAGAGAGACCCAGAGTGCTTTATAAGCTCAAGGATCCAAAATATTTATCTGCACAATTTTGTTGATAATATTTTATGAACTTTATTTTATAGTACAAAAAAATGCTTTCTAAGATTATACTCTTTTGGTTTCATAACTCATATTTGCACTAATGAAATCAGAAATAACTAGACTATAAATAGTGGGAAAAGCTTGGAATAATTTATTAATTTGGTTTGATTCTAGATTACCTATGTACACAACTGCAATCTGCTCGATTGCTTCATCTAAAAGAAAAAAATATTCCACTTGGAAAGACGGTAGTATACCTTTTTCATAAAATATATATATTTAAAAAAAGATTTATAAAACTATATTGTGAAATGAGTTAACCTATTAAGTCTCATGTGGGATCTGTTCTATTTAACATTTTTATGCACTGGTAACTTATATAAATAACAGTGAGGAGATTTTCAAATAATTATTAGTTCAAATTGAGACTGACAGATGGTTCAGTTTTTCTCACTGATGGCCATAATGCTATCTATTTCTAAAGCTAAAGTATTTTCATTTATTTCTTTTAAGCTATTTCCTAAATCTCATGTATATTTGGTAACTGATTGTTAAGATTTAGAGTATAGATCTTATGATCACCCTCGGTATAAAATATATAATGAAATTTAGTTTTTGATTTGCAGGACAAAGCTATTGCTTCAGAGATCAAAACTATGAGAAGCGTTTTGATACCCAAATCCGCTGTGGACGAGAATCCCACAAAAATGTTAACTGAAATTGATAAAAAGGTTATTTGAATGATTTTTATTTTATTTATAACCTGTGGCAGCTTATGAGGTTTTCTTTTCTAGTCATTACTAAATTAAATTGCATTTTTCCATTGCATTTTGCAAAGGGCTGAAGAGGCCAATCAGATATAGTGTTGGGCTTATGATCAGGAAGTCTTCTGATGGGTATTTTACCATCGAAATTGGGTGTAGCTTTGACGTAACACGTATTCATTTATATGCAAGAATGTTTCCATTTAAATTAATGGTATTTTATTGGGTTGTATGATAATTTTTGTTTAAAAAATAATTTGTAGCTAATTGTATGAGGGATATTTCAAATTTTACTCTGTTATTAGCAGGATTGTAATAATACTGTGCATAATGGGAAATACTTTTCCAATATTTAAGTGTGATTATGCAAGCAAAAAAGTCTTACTTTTGAAAATGGGTGTTTTGCAATGGTTCTTTTTTGGTAAAATTTAATCTCGGCCTACTTTAATATCCCCATAAAGCTCAGATTAGTTTTAATCTGCGTGTAAAAATTAGTAGTGAGAACCACTTAGATGGTGCTACAATAAAATTCGTTCTCAGTTCTCTGGAATATGCTAATTCATCTAAAGGGTTCTCGAAATATGCAGCCCCATTTAGAAAAAAAAACTATTCAATTGAGATTTCAATTTTTAAGCAATTTCAATATATTCAATTTATAAAATCTGATGTGTTTACTTTCTTAAAAAGGTTTTGAACCACTTTCAATGCAAAACCTTGTTATTGTAGATTCAAGAGCATCTTTCATCACGACCAGAACTCATTCCGTCAGCAGCGGTAACTGAAGACCTAACGGAAGAGAACTGGAAGTATCTGGATTCTCTGCATGCAGACTTTTCAGAGGAATACACTGTGAGGCGACAGATGTTGCTCACAAGGCTAGATGTCACAGTACAGTCTTTCAAGTGGGGGGAAAACACTAAGGTTGGAAACCCTATTTTAAAAACTAACAGAATAGGGGAGAGTGTTGTACCTTGGGACAATTTTTGCATTTTAATTTTTTTCTTGGATAATTATAGTCAAAATAAAAATTTAAAAGCAGCATTTCAACACACCAATATATTCCTCTATAATATATATATTTTTTAAAATTCTGGCAGCTTGAAATTAAAAAATTGCCACTCATTTACAGTAGAGAGGATAAACTGTCCCAAGGTACAATATGATGTTGTACCTTGGGACATACTTTATAATTCAGTCAATAGTCATACACTAGAACTAATTTGTGTCAGGAAACAAACTTTATTGTTTTTTCAAGGAAATACACAAATAAAACTTCATAATTCAAGAATAATTTAACCCTCTAATGCATGAATTTTTATTTTCATCCCAAAAAAATATATATGTAGCTTCAATGCTCATACATTATGGGAAAAATACTGAAAAAAATTTAACTGCATTAGGTTTTAAATAATTTCAATTTTAAAAAAAATTTCCATGTGACAAAAACCAACTTAAAAATTCCAATTTTGATTATAATGAATAGAAAACTACTAAATATATTTTAAAATAACCCTTTTTAACTATATATATTTTTTCAAAACAATTTATTTGTATTTAGTACTAAAATTATTATACTTTGACTTACGCCAGAAAACGTAATTTCACAACAGTTAATAACCTCCCTCTTTAATTTTGAATACACTTTTACTACTGTCATTTATGAGTTTTATTATTAACTAAAACTTCAGAATGGAATGTAATAGATGAAAAAAACACAAATTTGTCAAGATTGAGGTCTACTTTAATAGAATAAAGTGGATTATGTAACTTGTTACCAAACGGTAACAGTATGCATTAGAGGGTTAAATTATACAGCAAAATTGAAAGTCCAAATTATTTAACATTACATGATGATACAATATGCTGTACTGTCCCAAGGTACAACACACTACATGGTTTAAATAAAAGCAAGATAGTGGCCAATCTAAATGCATTATCATTATTTTCTCATAACCAAAATATTTTAAAATCTTCTCTTTTATGAAGAAAATAAAATGCAGTTGACTCTTTGTAAAAGTACAAAGGTAAAAAATTATATTAGAATGAGAAGAATATTTACTTTGTTGTAATGAAATATTAGTTTTTGTCACCAATTCATCAATTCAATGATGCTAGTGTTAAATTTTATTTTGATGATGTCTATTGGTTGAAGCTACTATTAGAAATAAACAATGTATGAATATTGCCAATAGATTCTTAGAAATTGTCAGTGTCCCAAGGTACAACACTCTCCCCTATATTAAATTTGTTGTTGAAAATAAGTTCTTTACAAAGATATTAAAATGAAAGTCGAATATGGTTACAGCGATCCCAGTTAAAAGTACTACTAATATATCCAGGGCCAAATTTAAAGATTTGCCACCCTGTAGGCTACGCTTGATTTGCCACCCCTGTCTCATAGTTTTCCTCCTTCATGGAAAGATAGCTGCAAAATAGGGTGGAAGTTGCTGTTTAAAATTATCACAACGAATATAAAAGATGGAAAATACACTACTTTACACTCGAAATAGGCAAATTTTTTAAACTGTTCTACTATTTTTCCAAATCCAGGAAGAAAGGGTGCAATTTACCTAACAGGGGTCGTGTTCGCTATTAAATATTAGAACTATATATACGCGTTTGGGGTTTACAAATTAATGCAAATTATTTGTTTTCTTTTCTTAAAAATATTAGTTTTTTTATAATGTTTTGTGTCAAATGCCGCTTTAATCGATCGCAAATTTTACGCTAAATTAAAGCGGCATTCAACAGGGCTTTAGGTCATAAAATTTGCCTCTCTAGGCTACAGCTTACCTAGCCTATTTAGAAAACCCACCCTGCATCTATCAAAGTGTGGTCCTGAGAATTTACAGTAGATACTTACATTATCAGAAAGCAATTATAGTATAACTTTTAAACTTAATTTTTGAAGGGTGTAGTTTGGAAACTCCCATTCTCAAGAGTATAACTGAGACATTGGATCAGGTAAGTCCAATATTTTAAATTCAATGAGATAAAGCTATTGTTTTCGAGATCAAAATCATGAGAAACTTTTTTAAAACTCAAAAACGCTGTGGATGAAAATATACCTTCAAATATCAAAGGGAATTGATAAAAATGTTTGTCTTTTTCACTACAGGAATTTTTTGTGATTTTCATTTGATTTATAATCTGTGTTAGCTGTGTTTTTTTCCCCCTTGTTATAATTACTTGCTGTCCCTTAAATGACTCGAATGATTTTTCGATAATGGTAATATGACTATTATATGAGTAAGAATAATTTTTGTAGAACATTAAAGTTCAGATGTGACATTGTTTGAAATATATTCATATTTTAGCAATTAAAATTGGAAGTTTACTTATCTGATTGATTTATAACCTTTTTAGCTAAGTTATATTTAAATTTTAAAAAAATTGTTTATAGGGTAAAGGAGAACAAATTTACACCACATACGCAAATAAGAGAAACTTATTAAGAAAAACTCCATCAGTAGAAGTGTCCGATCTAATTGCTGCCAGAGAAAGTAAAAATCCTTTGATATATAATAATAACTTAATTCATCTGCAATAAGTAAATTGATCTTCATAAAAAATACATAACTTGTTGTCATCATAATTCCCATGGTATTTATAGTTCTTACTTCAATTTATGAACTTACTGGATGATTTGTGTTGTGTGACAAAAAGGTTAAAACAAGAAAATGAGCTTTAAAGTTTTAGTTTGCACTGAGATCCGCAAGGTTCGTACAATCCTTAAAACCCCTAAAAAATGAAAATGTTCTTAAAAATGATAACAAGTCCTTAATACCCCTTAATTTCATTTTTATTTTTTAAAGGCCTTTGTAACTCCTGAAATTTGTGTATCATCTCCTGATATTTTCTCCCTCTCCTGAAAAATTGACGACATGAATAATTTTTCTCCATTCTCATTCGGTTCTCTCTAGTACTTTATCAGGATGTCTACCGGTTGGAAAAGTCATGAAATTTTAACAAAGGTCATGAAAATTTAAAAAATCGCCAAATAATGGCGATTTCCCCCCAAAAAAGGGGGTTGGCTTTTTCACCAAAGCCTCAAATTTTCCAACATTTACACCCCTTGTTTCCTTCATTCTCGGTCTAAGTCACCAATACAATAATTTCATGTATACAAATTTATTTTGAATTACCTCCTGAATTTACATTGCTGCACTCCTGAAAAACTACTTAGAAACTCCTGAATTTCATTATCATAGATAGAGTACGAACCCTGTAGTAAAAAATCACTATAAACCCCTTAAATATTGGTAAAGTTCAAATTGGCCATTTGGCCTTTTTTTATTTGACTATTTTAATGTCTCAAGGTTTTGATTTGTTTATTAAAATTTGAAATGGTGCTGGGTAAACAATGTTTTATAATTATATAAATATTGTTGTCTAGCTATAGGTAAAATTGAAATATCCCAAACCTCGCAACATTAAGACAGCCAAATAAAAAAAAGTGCCTAGTGGTGGGGTTTTAACGAGCCTATTAATCAAATACTTGTGTGCTATTGATATATATATAAATTTTAAAATGTATCATTTCCTGATTGCTAGACAAACTAAATATTTAAATGTAGATGCATGTTATCTGTGTTTAGTTAAATTTTCGGTGTATATTTATAAAATAAAAATATCTTGAGTAAAAAATTTGCTTTCTAAGCTATCATTCATATTTTGATATTTTCGTTGACAAACAACAGCTGTTACAGCCACATTGAAAGCTGTTCTGTTCTTAAAAATCATAGAAATATTCTTAAAAAGTCTTTAAAAAAAAACCGTCAAGAAAGTTGTACGAACCCTGGGTTAAAAATGGTACATGCAAACAGTGAAAAATGTACTAACTTAACTTACAGTAAATGTCACAAGAGCTCAGTGGTAGAAAACATGCTTCTTCAATTATACAATTACTTATTTTACATGCAACAGTTTCTAACTGAAATATAGGGTACTTGGTTAAATCATTTGTATCAGTGTGAATTGATTTTAAAAACAGGTGACTTGCTTGAACACATATACTTGTGTAAAATAATAGTTCTAAAAATAATATAATGTATTCTGAAAAATGTAATGGTTCATTAAATGTCTTTGCTTTAGGTATATTAGACATAGAAAAAACCAGCAGTGATGAGCTTGTGAAAAACACCAAATCAGCTCTAAATCGTATATTAATTGATGCAGTAAGGCCTTTTTAGTTGTATATATTTATATTTATTTAGCCTACATAGAAAAAAATCTTCTGATAGGTTACATTTAAAAACTCTTCGTAATTGCATAATTTAAAATAATACAAATAGTAATTAATATAGAAACTTGTTCGGTTTTAAAGTTGTTGAAATTTTACATTAAAGTGTAGAGAATAACCTTTAAATGTATTGTTTTATTGAGTGGTAATATTGAAAGTCTTGTAGTATTACACCCCCTAGTTTTTCTTTGATATCTGTAATACATTGAGGAATAAATATTGTTTTTATCAGGTGCCTGACAGAGGGGGTCGCCCCGAAGAACAGAGGCCTGCAAAGGAAATGCCCAGTTGGTCAAAGAGGCAAGGGGGAGGCGGAAGGGGTAAGTGTAATGGTTTTAGGGGTGCCTTGGAAAACTTTCATAACATTTTATAGACTTGTGCTTTGGAGCTATGCTATTATAATCAAATTCTACACACGTCATTTTGTTAATTAAGTTTAAAGCCTCTTTAGCTGCGTTATTCTAATAAGGTTCCACATCATTTTGTTAAGTTTTAAAGCTTCTTTAGCTGCGTTATTCTAATAAGGTTCTACTTCATTATTTTTATCTTTTAAAAAGTTTATTTTAAAGTGATACATAGTTTTCCCTTGATTTACTCTTTAAACTTTATCTTATATGCTTTTAGGTCATTATAGGGGAGGTGGGGGAGGAGGAGACAGACAAAAGCACTTCAAAGGCAAAAAAGGATAAAAGAAATATTGAACAGGGTTGCTTGCAGACTGGTAATGTGACAGTGTATAATTATAAAATAAAAATTGTACAATTTTTTCTATTCAGCTACAATTCAACTATATCCGAAAAACATTTGTGTTAAGTTGATTTATTTAGGAACTGCTCATTTTGGACTCGAAACTAATGTTTATTCAAGAAGAGCAGTTTTTTTTATCGTAAATGTGGGTAAATTATAGAGGTATTTGCTTTCTAAAACAGATGGTTTCAAATATCCAAGCTAATTATACTATATTTAGTTACGTTTTCCCAACCAAAAAGTTTTTAACTGTCACCATATCTAGTCATTTATAATTAAATTTAACAATGCACAAGTTATATTCAGAAAATATCTTCAACTTTGCGCCTGATACATGGCGATATTCATCAAGTAAGCAACGTAAATTATTGTCAGAAATAGTTTGTGTTGTGGGCATTTTGTGTCCCACTGAAACATGGAAACATGTAAATTTGCACCAATAAACTATTTGCGTGAATAATCTACGTAGTTTACTTCATGACTATCCTCTAGTGCACAGGGTTTTTTTTAAAGCGAGGTTAAACGACAATGTATCTTCTCATAAAATAAAATGTGAACAAAACTAGATAGCACAACCTTTCACAAGAATAATGGAACACCAGGCTTAAAAATGTTAATATTTATTACTTTCATATGTACAAACAATTCACATTTCGCTCATTACATCACACCTTGCACAGAATGGAAGTTATTCTGTTTGCAGAATAACTTCGTATTCACACTTTCTTATACATAAACATAAGCACGTGTAACTACAAATATTTGCTTTGCTTAATTATTTAAAAATATTGAAAAAAAAAAGCAAACTGGTATGGTAAATGCAACTTATAAATTATAAAATAAATCAAACCCATAGAGAGACAAAATGAACTAAGCTTTTTTTAAGAATTAAATTCTTAACATATTCAGTTGCTAATCATAAGATTAGAAACTGAATATAATAGCAAACCTCAACCTATATTCTTTGTCAAGTTAAAAAAAAAATTAAGCTTTAAATATAGCAATAATATATTCCTCATTAATTTAAAAAAAAACATATACCTCAAATATATAAATTTAACCAGTGTAAGTTAAATGCATTTTTCACTAAAAAAACTTATTTTATTGCTTTCAACATCGTTAAAAAGTTTAAGTCATGAATATAACCCACTTTGTTTGGATTATTCAGCTTTATGTAGATAAAACATTTTAAAATTTGATTTATTTGTCTGTACACAATAATAAAACTTAACTAAACATGCAAAATTAGGTAAGAGATTATTTAAATAAATTATTAGTAAAACTTAAAAAATTATGATTTCAGAGTCAAATAGTTTGTTAATAAGGCTAACAATAACATATTACTCAATATGTTAACAAATATTTAACATAAAATAAACAATTATTTTAAAATACTATACGCATGCACTCCATCACATTTAAATTCAGATATTACTGATATTAGTATACAATGCCTTCTATAAAATCCTACAATTCAAAATGTAGTTATAGAAAATATTTATGTATTTTGTAATCAGACTTAATTCTATGCCTAATCAAATGTTGGGTGGAATATTCAAAACAGAAGTTGAATAAGGAGGGATTTAATTATTGTGTCACACAAGGGCTCCCTTTAAACTTTTTTTTAAAAAAAGAAACTCAGTTTTTGGGAGATGGTGCGAGATAGATGGCAGCATCTGTCGCATATGTGTGTTTTGTGTGTCTTACTTGACGAAGGTTTATAAGCAGGTCTCTGACCAAGCACACAAGCCAAAAATATATGTCTACCAACCTTTCAGACCAAGTTCTCAAAGTATATTTCATGCATTTATTTTGATCTTGTATTTCGACTTAGTTCTAGCTCAGTGGTTCCCAACCTTTTCTGGACCAGCAGCTAGTTTTTTAGGGTGATTAACATCCATCGCCCCCTTTTAATTTTCATGTTATGTCTAATCATAATTTAAGTTAAAGTGCAACTATAAAACAGTTTTATAACACTTACTACCGTTTATAAAAACAACCAAAGAAGCTTTATCTGGTTATTTTTGAATAAAATAGAAAAAACATAACACATTTTTAAAGAACAAAAGAAAAATAATCAATTAAAATATTTTTACTGGTTTCTAGAAAATTTTAGAGTGGAAAGTAAAAATTGGCTGGTTTGGTTAGAGAATGGTTTTACTGTACAAAGGTACATTATTTTAATTTTCCCCCTTTGAATACTCATTGCCTCCTGATCGCCCCTCAAGTTCCCCCCCCCCCCTTGATAACACAAATCCCCCACTTGGGAACCGCTGGTCTAGCTAATATAATTAAAATAACTATGTATTAGCAAAGTACGTAACAGATTTCAGTACTTTTTTACTTTTGTCCATAATTTCCTTTCCAAATAATCTTTGCAAATTATTTAAGGGCTTTTAAGAGAATTAAAGTTCCAAATTAAAGACTTTTTAAAAGTTGGGGAGCCCTGTAATAGTTTCCAGCATCCACCTAATATTTGTCTTTGTCACATTACAAAAGCCACATTAATTATTTGACAATATGTGCTATTATACAATGGCTAGAAACAGTTTTCGTATTACATTAAATCACAGTTTACTTCATACAAGCAAAAACATGTACATTACTCAGTATTACACAGATAAAATGTGAAACGTTAGTTAAGTGTCTATTCTTTACAAAATAAAATATGGCTATTATTTATTATACAATATTAGCAATATTAACATAAAGATGATCAGACATTTTATTTGATTTCAAAACAATACATATAACTATAATAGTTCATGTTAGTTTAATTAGATGAGAATTAACAGCATTTGAATTCAAAGGTATATTTAGTGAAAGAATAAATTATCCTTACCTAAGTAGTATTTATAATTTTTCACTAAACACTATGTATGTTAACGTGTAAATTTTTACACAGTTACTTATTACATCATACTTATAGAAAAAGAAAAGCTTAATTTTGAATGGGAAAAATTAATAGTAGTTTTAAGCTTTTAAGATTAGTTTAATCATATCATCAATAAATTATCTTGTTTTAATTACATGAAACTCACAAGGGAAAATTAGCAATGGAATTATGAATTAACAATGGAAATATTTTATATGAATACAGAAATACCCAATATGTAAACAATTCAACTATTTTGTGATCAACATATGATTTAGATTAAACTACCACTAATTTGCAATTACTGCCAAATTTAACAAAAACTTATTTCCAATTATTCAGTTTTTCACTTGCACAGTAAAAAAAAAAAGCATTTCTGTGAAGAGCCCTTGATCAGGAGAGAGTTGAAATGGGCTCAGCAGGCCTTGGCCCGCTATGGGCTGTCATATCTCTGAGTTATGACAGCCCATGAATTAGTCAAAATTTAAATATATTTGCAACACCTTTTTTAGCTTTTAGTCCACTTAGCATATACAATTCCAGCCTCTTAATTCAAACCCATTATTTATAAGAATATTAAATAATGAAACTGTTATCTACTCTGCTAGGAATTTTTACATATTCATCTTTAAACATTTATGAATGTAATTTAAACATTATTATTAAAATATAGTAAGTTGATTGAAAGTTTCACTCTTAACTAAATTGCTTACTAACATAATTCTTTGCTTTTACTATTTATGAAAACCGTATAGAATTTAGACTGTAGATTCCATTAAAATATTAATATTCTATTTTTTACCATTTGTTACAGACTAATTAATATTTTCACACCAAAAACCATAAATGACAGCAATAAACTTAAAATTACATGAAGTTATAAATAGGCTAATCTTACAACCGTGTTTTGGCATTGTTTATTTTACAAGTACTAAAAAAAAGTTAACTTTTCGACTCACATTAAAACAAAACACATTTGTTAAGCAAATATTAAAAACATGAAATCACCAATTAGCACCAAAAGCCTATTAAACCAAAGGCTGTTGTGCAGTGTAAAATTACATAAAATAGTAGATAAATATGAACTATAGTTTCTTATTATAAATAAGTGGCTATAATATTGCTCAAGACCCAATGTAGCTATGGTTATTGAATTATATTTAAAACACTAACATTCAATACTGCAAAATACATGGAGAACATAGATTGTAAGCAATAGCTTTGTTATTAAGTAGCACAAAACAATAATGATTGAAAATCAGAAGGAAAAAAAACATTTAGTTATAATGAGAAAGTTAAAATAAAAATATGTACAGCAAAACCCTGGGCTTATTAAGATTTAAAATTCATTATGTTTATGTTATTAACAATGATATTTCAGTTATCAATTGATAATGATTAATAAAACCAGAGTTTTAGTTGTGCATAGATATACAAGACTAATGGTTTCAGACTTGCCACCTCTCCAGATTTCTGTGAGTATGTCAAAGGTTTAAAGTTTGCCATTCTAAAATTAATACATATATTTTCATAGGAAATACATAAAATGGTTAATAATCGGGTATTGCAGGGTAAATCCTGTAGAGTTGGCAGGCCTGGCATAATGAAATTAATACTAAAACTACTTGTCAAATGAAATTCAACCATAGTTAATTCTTTCAGTCTCAATGACAATTTGCATCATTTTAGATTTTTTTTTCTGATCGTCTATAGCCATTTATGATATCAAAAAGCAGATCATTCGATTTTCAAACTTTTTTCTATTAGAAAATATTTTTTATTAATCCCAATAGATGTAAGCACTATTATTAATTTTTTTAAATTATGATCAGCAACATGCCAAATGGCATCACTGGGACAGAAAGGGTTAACTAAATATGTCTGTAGGACATTAAAAAATGCCTATTAGCAATTTTAATTTGGCCATTTGTATAACACCAAACTTCTACAAAAAAAGTAAAACCCACACATTTTTAGAATATTCTCCAAATATTTTTATATAAAATCAAAACATTTAAGCTTGAATCTCACTAATTTTGACTTCCATGCTCTGGCTAATTGATCTAAACCATTAAGTGGCATTATTAAAGCTTATTTTTTTTTTTTTTGCCAAAGCCAGAAGTACAGGGAGGTCAACATTACTGATACAGACTTTCTGTAACAGAGTACTGATTTAATGAGTTGAAATTTTTCAAACTACAACTATACAAATACAAAGTGGAATATAACATACCATTTCATTGATGTTGATAATCACTTGGATGTTAACTTCATAAAATCATTTAAAATGTTCACACACAAAAAATTAAAAACTAATGCTTACGGATGATTTGCATTCATAAATACTCTATTTTTCAACAAAAAATCAATACACAAAATATATACATATAAACTCTCAAAATTTGGGCAATTGGGATGCATAAAGAAGCAAACAATTTTATCCATCATTAAGAATAAAATTTTTTAAATATTTGACAAGGTTTGTCCCAAAAGCAATAACGTTAGTTTTGAATAATTAATACAAAACTAATAAGACTTAGATTTTAGAATAAAAACTAAAAAGAATATTGTAAAAGTTATTGAGAACTTTTTGGAAGTATAAATGGAGATATAAGAAAAAATGCACTAAGTATTTCACGATATTATATTTAAAAAATGCCAATTCAACTAAAAAATGTATAACATTAATACAGAAATAGATGCTTCATGTTTTTAAAATGTGTTGGGTATCATTCCTTTATTTTCCTGAAAACCAAATATGTTCAGTGCTTAAGAACAATGTCAAAAATAGAACATCTTTTAAACAGTTTCTAAGTATATCGATTCATTTCCAAGATTAGAAACAAAACTTTTAAAACTTTGTTTTACTTTTAGGGACATACATCCAAGTAATAGAAAAGAGGAAATTTTAAAAAACAATCCAAAAAGAACACAAATATCACAGCATTTTAACAGAGGTAGAAAAAATATACACTCAGTAAATATTTGTGGACAAATTTATTCAGAATTAAGTTTTTTTTTTCATTGAGCCATAAGTATAGATGAGGTGTAAAACAAGTTGAGCTGGTAATCAATTTTATAATATTTTTATTATAATAATTATACCAACTTAGATAAAAATGTATACCATATAAAATAAATTATTAAAAACATAAATTGTTATATTCAAATGTAACAATACATTAGTAAATAAAGTATAATTAAAATAACTGAAAGTATATAAAACAATTTTTAAGTAAAATATTATTAGTTAACTTATACATCTACGTATTTTAGGAATATATTAGTTATTATTTGTGATTAAGCATATTTTACATTTTAGAAAGGAATTACTGAATTTTCCTACAAGGCAACTTACAAAACTTTATTAACAATATTTTTAAGCAAGCAACTCTATGTACAATACTTAAACGAAATATATATAAATGCATATAGTTATTAGATATAAAATTTAATAAATTTGGTAATTTTTAAATAAAATATGCATAGTCGCAATCTTAATGTGACACCTTCCCTTGTTTTGTTTAACCTTCTCATATAATCTAAAATATGATGCAATTTTCACATTTTTTTTTTACTTTGAAACGTAAAGGTATATTCAATTTGACAACCTTTAATCTTTGAGCAAAATAAAACCGAGTTACTAATAAAATTTTTGATTTAAACAACCAATGCAAACCCGAGTCTCATCTATACTTATACTAGAGTACTTCTACGTTAGCACAGGTACCACAGAGACAACATAGGTAAAATGTTTCCACCAAAATTTTTTTAATAGTGTCTCTCAGTTAATAATAGGCATTTACCCAAAAGGGTTGGTATTCTGCCAAATGCAGGGTTTCCAAATGTCTTTAGAATAACAACCTCTTGTGAATTTAATCCTTTTTACAAGAGGTAAAAATAGCGACAGCTACATTACTTATAAATCTATAAGTGATTTTAATATTTCATCACACACAAGTGAACGATTAGTTTCCTAATGTAATATGGCATTTAGAATAAAATATGAATGAAAAAACTTTGTTGGTACTTTAATCAGGAAGAGAAAATATTACCACAATTGTAGATGCAACACTACTCTTGAGAAAGAAAATTTCATAATTAATATTATAGCAGCGTTGTAGAATTCATCGTAAAAAAAAAATTCATAATCCAAAACTGATTACAGGGTTCCCACTCTTTTTTCAAAATAAAAATCATGGACTTTTCAAGGATCCTTAATTATATAAAGCCAATTTTAACAAATAAGACAAAATTTTTAAAAAATAATATAACCACAATTTTTTTAAAAACAAAACAAATTTATTATTGTTGTTTTTTTAACATTGGTCGAAATATCGCCAACCCCAGATGTTATAGCAACCATATCAGAGGGGAAAAAGCATTTGGCGAAAATATAACCGGTTCCTTAGACTAATAACATTTTGTTTGCCGAAGTGCTAGATTCGCCATTTATCACTGCATTGGCAATGTTTTAGAAAATAAGTTCCCGTAATTTGAACGTTGTGTGCCGTCGCGGAAGAGAAAAATCAAGGACTCTCCATGATTGTTGATGAAAATCAAGGAGTGTTTAGAGTGTAATTGAAATCAAAAACCAAAATTAAGGACTTTACAATGATTCTTGGTTAAAATCAAGGAGTATAAAGGGGTCCTTGAAAACAAAAATCAAAAACTTCTTAAGGACTTTCAAGGAACCGTGGGAACCGTGGATTAAGTTTAGTCTACAAAACTGATTAAGTTTTGTCCATAGTTATCTTATGTTGTCATTCTGATACCTGAGGTAACACAGAACAACTCCATCTTACACTAGTGCAAAAATGGCAGGTTTTACATATGACAGTGCATTAAAAAATAATACTTAAAAACCTGGGTGCCTCTGCTAATTCAGCGTGTTTCGTTCTTGTTATTTACACAACAGGAAAGTTAGGGTTAGCGGGGCCGCGTTTCACATGTTCACGACGAAGAAGTTTTGTGGCAGGGCAGTCTTCTCTTGGACGTGGACACCTGGTTCAGGATCATGGCCATTTTCTAATATGGATGAAAGAACTGCAAAAAGAGGATAAATATTATTAGCATAGGTTTACAGTTTTCATTGGTTTCACTACTTGTGTGGTGTTGTGTTTGTCTTGCACCCAATCTGTTTCACGAAATCTCTGAACAAGTTTATATAGAGCATCTTTACTCGGTATAGCATAATCTGGATATTTACGTAGCCAAAATTCTTAACATCGTTCAGATGATTTACATCCAAAATAAGCCTCAAGTAGCGCAATTCTCTGAATGCGTGATAAAGTCATGTTGCAATGAAGAACAAAATGACATGGAATTTTATTAAAGCACAACTTTAGCTCGAAAAAAAACCAAACAATAAAAACAAAAGATTGGATGAATTAATAAGCATATAATAAAATTCAATATTTGAAAAATTAAACACTGTTAATAATTTTTTGAAGTTGGAGTACTGGAACTTTTAGGACACCCTGTACTTCTAAATACAGAATAAATATTCTAAGAAAATGTAAAGGCAGCCTGCCTGTCATATTACCATCTATCCCCTGTTCTACCCTCTTCAGGTTTTTAAGGATGCTTGACAAATCTTTCGTAAAGTCTCCGTCTTCTGGGGTTCCTGTGACGGGACCTTGTGGCAACACTTCATCGATCATGAGCCAAGTATCACTTCCTTTCGGGCACTTCTTCCTGTTACCAGCAGCAAAAAATGATAACTTGATCAAAATAAACAATATTGAACAACAAAAATGAGACTGAAGAGAAATAAAGGCTGAAGTGATTACAGCACTAACATTGTTTAAAGATGGTAGTGGTTAATTATCAAGTCCTTTAATACCACACTGAATACGTAAAATTGATGGATTTACAAAAAAACTGATTTTTCGAGAGAGCAGCCGACAGTTTTGCAGTAACATGGCATTTTATCTGCTAATAATAAGCCAGCCCATTGTAGACCAATAGTAGTTCGAATTGTATAAAAATTTTTATTTATTGGTAAATTTCTAAGTGTTACACATCTCAGAAATTTTGACTCAAAATGTCCAATTTATCAGTTACGTCACATTTCGGTGGATAAGCAATATGTCAAAGTCAGTTGTCACCCTTTTCTTAACAAAACAGGAAAAAGATAAACAAGGTAAAAGTTTAGCAAAAATATGCAAATTTTTTATTTTTGAAAAATTGCCAAAAAAAAAAATACATTCAACTTTAACTGAAAATAAGAATTTCCTTTTTAACTGTTCGGTTAATTTATTGACCATTTGCATATTTTCAATTTTCTTGCAATTCCAATTTTGCTAGTTGCTTTGCAACACAGTTGTCTTCAGTCATGTTAAGCTAGATATAGCACATAGCTTTGCAGTTTAAGTGGAATTATAAAAGAAATATCAGAGGGGAAAACTTGAAAAATTGCTACTTGCCTTTCCCTTTCTAATAAATGTTTTGAGTTAGACCATAATTTAGAAGCCAACTGGTGAATGGCAGAGATGACTAGAGAATCTAATGCCTGTTTAAAGAAGGACATAGTATTAAATTTAAGAACAAAATCTACAACAAGTATCAGAATACTTAATAGTGTGAGGATAGAAGAAGAAGAAGAAGAAAACTTTTTTATTTAACAGAAATATATTGGTTGTCAAGGGGCCCCCGGGCCCTTCCAGACAACACATAAAATTAACAATCAAAATCCATTGAAGAAAATTAACAATATTTCAAATTACACCCAAACAAAAGGGGAACAAAACATGAACAAAAACACAAAACAAAAACTAACAAAATCTGGCAGATGATCGGACACACGAGATACACAAACATATTACATGTTTGTGTATCTCGTGTGTCCGAGATATTAGTGTATGATACAAAACCTGTACCAAAGGTCAAGTTATCCATTTAAGTTTTGTAACACTGGTTTATAATTTAGCACTTATTTTAATTTTTTATCCAAGAAAGTTCGAATATTAATTTATATGCACAATGTTCAAGGTATTTAAAATATTATTTAGCAAAAGTAAGATTTTAAGGCAAAAGTAAGATTTTAAGACTGCCAATTTATTAAGATTTTTTTTGCTGTTTAATTGTAAGAATCTGCTTTAGTTTAGCAACATTCTGAGAACTGTAACAAACACATACCAAAGGTAAGTTTCTACCATAAGTTTTACTTTTTGAACAAAAATATGCACCAATATATACCTTTTATTAAAATTACTACAATAAAATAACATAATTAGAAAATGAAAGAAATATAATCAGTATTATGTAATTAAAAAAATATATAAAAGATATCTTACAGTAATTTCTTTTCCTGAACTTCTACAATGATAATCATCCATATTATGACTAGACACAATCTAAAGAAAAAGTAATTTTTTATAACGGCAGAACTTATAATATCTGTTATGCAAAATATAATAAACCGATTAGGCACTTAAAATTTGAAGTGATAAATTATGGTTTTAACAAGCAAATATTGATGAAAACAACAAATATAACTCAAGAAATACTAAAACAGGGTGGCGACAAGACCGGGAAAACCGGGAAATCAGGGAATTCTCAGGGAAATTTGCAATCCTTAGAATATCAGGGAAATCTCATGGAAATTTACCTATTAAACCCCCAATTTTTAAATTTCTAAGATAACAGATTTTTTTTCGACGTAGAGGAACTGATCCCGCTTGTGGATTCGTTCATTTGAACTCGTTCTCTCCCGACCGACCCATTACCAGCGTGCTCAGAACGCGATGTAGAGGATCCGGATAATCGTTCAATTTGTGGATCCGTTCACTCTGGACCGACCCACTTTTAGCGGTAGCGCGCTCGGATTGGAATGAGTTTATTGTTTGTTTCGTTCTCTATGGTTTCGTTTGTAAGCATGCTATAAAAATGCTAGTGAATTCAGCTTTATTTTATATTCGTGTATTATTTTAAAGAAGACACACTCAGAAAGTGTTGAAAAAAATCCAAAATCGGGAATTTTTTTAGTTCTGTTGAAAACGATAGTGAAGTTATAAATGCGGAATTTTTGAAATGTTTACTTTATGAAAATGTCAAGAACCACTGTAGGAAATGTTAATTATATATTTTGTTTTGGGATAAAAATATGAAAATTACACCTCCTTTTTTGCTATGGAAAAAATAAATGCAAAGTTAGTCATTTTATTTTTGTGTTTTAGTTATTTTATATGTACTACTTCAAAAATTAGTTTTTAAACAAAATTTGAAATATCAGGGAAATTTTTTGAAAATATTCTGGAAATCAGGGAAATCTCAGGGAATTTTACATTTCAATTTCTGTAGCCACCCTGTAAAAGTAGTATAAGATTTTACAAATAACTTAAAATAAATAAATTAATAAAAAATTAAAGTTAATTAATAAAAGCAAATGGCAATAATTTAACAAAGAAATATTTAAAGCACACAAAACAAATACTAGTACACTTTGATAAAAATCATAAACAGATTCGTACAATCTATGCAATTTTACCACGTTTTTTTTTTTTAACCTGTTACCAGTAAAAAAATATTTTAGGTCTTATTAATGAAGTATGCCACTCTTTAGGATTAAGTGTCAATTCATGAACTTTAAGTAAACCAAAACTGGTTTAGATTATAAGGAGACTCCAATAGAAACTCTAAATCACATGGGTTATAATCCTACCTGAGACCCAGACATAATAGAGTCCAGATTCTTGATAAGTGACAACGGAAAATCTCTATGAAGGTCTCTCAATCCCCTATGCAACCCCTTCGAGGGTTTTGGCACGTCACTTGCTTCGTTCACGATGCTACACGACACGGAACGATGGAACGTCTGCAGACGCGTCTCGTCCAAAGACGTGTCCATTGGCAGGGGTTTGCGTGCTTTTCCGTCCTCAAGTTCAGACGCATTTGGACGTGCTTCTGCAGACTTCCATATTGGAATTCCGCGTCCAGGATCCGAATCCATGCGTCTGTGACCGTGTATGACCTTGACATCATTCTTGAAGGTCACAGGGGCAAGCAGTTAGAGGGAGAGGCAAGCAGGAAAGAGAAGGTTAGAAAGTAGAGAGTTAGCACAGTTTGTAGGGTTGTTGCTTTGGCACATGAGATTAAATATTTTTTCTATGTATGCTTTTAAGAAATTAAGTAGTATATTAAAAGGAAAGCTACCAAAATGTTTTGTAACAATTTATCTTTTTGTATAAAAAATCTGGAAGTATTAGTAATTAATAGGTATCAAGCAATATTAATAGGTAGAAATTATTGTTATTTACAGATAAACCCACTTAAATTTACAGAAATAAACACACAAAAGAAAAGCAGGATAATAGTACAATAATAGCTAGGACAAATGGCACAGTAAGAACATGTCAATGCAACAAAGTATTTTAATTTACACCCAATAACCTTTGAACAATAAGAGACAGCCATAAGGACAACTTAAAATAAACTTGTTGGCTTTAGTTTTTTTGTTGGCAAAAGCTTTACACACACAACTTGCCCTCCACCTCAAATAATATATACCTGACCCAGCGGTAATCCGCTCATTTCAGATAATATAATTTATGCGTACAATCTAGAAATCCATTACAGGTTTCGGTGGTATGGCATAAGATCCGTCAACTACCCCATTGATTAACCAATCAAGATCCTATTTCCATTCCTTTCAAACTGATGCCCATTAAGACGTCAAACATGCCCATTAAAAGTACAGGGTGTCCTAAAAGTTCCTGTACTCCAACTTTAAAAAATCATTATTCGTGTTTAATTTTTCAAATATTGAATTTTTTCGTCTGCTTATTATTTCATCAAATCTTTTGTTTCTATTGCTTGGTTTTTTTCGTGCTCAAGTTGTTCTGTAATAAAATTCCACGTCATTTTGTTCTTCATTGCAACATGATTTTTCCCGCATTCAGATAATTGCGCTGGTTGAGGCTCATTTTGGATGTAAATCATAATGAAAGATGAAAAGAATTTTGGCGACATAAATATCCAGTTGATGATATACCGAATAAAGATACTCTATATAAACTCGTCCAGAGATTTCGTGTGAGATCAGGTTCAGTGGAAGATTAACACAGTGGCAGATTGAAAATTGTTGCACCAGATTTTGTGCAAGAAACTCAACAAAGGATATGGCAATCTGTTTTTCGATTCAACTGTTTATGGAATTGTATAGAGAACTTATCCAACAATTTGTTGCATTATTAGAAGTGAATGAATGAGATTCTTGGTTCCCACAAGGCGGTGCAACATGCCATACAAGTAATGAAACCGTGGACATGCTTCATTTTTTGGCGATCGACTCATCCCGGGAAATCTTATGCCACCTCGTTCCCCTGATTTGAGTATACCTGACTTTTTCTTTGGGGATATTTAAAGAACAAAGTTTATTAAGATATTCCACAATGAATAGAGGATCTGAAAAATGCCATCATGCTAAGGATACAAGAAGTCACTCCCAGCATCTTAAAACGCGTTTCTAAAAATATGCGCAAAATGCCTTCAGCTTTGCTTCGATGAAAGGTGCAGACAATTTAATTATTTAATATAAATGTAAGTTCCAAATTTTTTCCTACGTTTTATTAAAAGTGCTTTACACCATTAGCATAAAAACTATGTTTTTAAGTTTGTTGTTTTGCGTGTAAAAAAATCACGAATCGTCAGTACAGGAACTTTTAGGACACCCTGTATAAATTTAGAGTTTTTGGTGGATAGGTTTTTTAGCAACATCCTTACAAAGAACCCAAATTTCATCTAAACCCATCAAAAAAATCATCAAAATAAAAAAAAAATACATACATTCCATTTTATATTTACTTTATTAAACATCAAACCCCCTACCTTTCTCTTCATCGGATCAGAACCCTGAGGGGGACCAGACCTAGCCTGGTAAACTGGCCTAGGAGCATTACTAGGCAACCTCATGCTCATGCGGCTGGTTGAAGAGCTGGCACCACCCCCTCCACTAGAGCTTTCGTCACGCAGAGTTGAGGTGCTGCTAGACAGCTTCCCGGATTTACGCATGGGCTTGGGTTGCGATGGCCCGGTTGTTGAGGATCGGTTTTCCTTGCCCTTTTTGCTGCCGCTTTCGGCTTCGAGTCTGGCTCGACGGAGGGCAAAGGCTCGGTTCAGTCGCATCTGGGGGCCCCCTGGTGAGGAAAAAAAAAGGTTTTTAAGGAAATTTTTATGTGAAAGAATAAAATGTTTTTTTTTTTTTGGATGCATATGTGCAAATTAATTTATTAATCTATGCAAATTAATGAATTAAAAGTGCAATTTCTCCTTTCATGACAACCTTAAGACATACAACAATTAATAGTAAGTTTATGTGGGTTTTAGTACACAGACAAGGATATAATTGTACATGATATTGTTGTATCAATATTTTGAACATTAATATGACACTTTTGTTAATTTAACAATACAATGCTCCGAGGATGCTTGCTCCAATTTTGATCATCTAGGTTTGTGGTAAACTCTTTATCAACTTAGCTATTCAAAACCCTAATTTTGTAGTAGGTCTGCGAAACCCAATTACATCAACTAAAGATAAGTAATCAATCAACTATAACTCTACTCCAAGGATGGTTGCTCCCATTTAACAACTTAACTGTCTTTCTTTGTAGTTTACTTAGTATCTTGACTGTTTTAGATACAAAGTTATCTTCTTGAGTAGATATTTTTAGCAAAATATCTACTCAAGAAGATAAATTTATTAGTCGCCTTAAAAATTCACTCATCTGTTTAAGGTCAAAAAATCTGTCTAATTTAGATATTCTTTCCTTCAAAATAATTTAGCAAACCTGTCCCCAAGATAAATGAACCAATCCTCATACCTGGGTCTGTGAGGTGTCTATGCCTGGTGGAGTGGGCTAGTGAGAGCTGGAGGTGTCCCAGAGCACCGATTTTCATATTTGCTTTTTAATCAATTGAATGTATAATTAATTGTCTCAAGTAACTAAAGTAGGCCTCAGCTGCCGACTACTAATAGATGGCGCTACCAGGCAAACTTCCTGATAGCATGCAAATCTATGTTATTTCCCAAAATCGGAAGGCATTATTATGTAGGAGGCTATGAACAAAACTTGTCCAAGATAAACCAACCAGCCCTCATACCTGGGTCCGTGCCGTGTCTATGCCCGGTTGAGTGGGACGAGTGCGAGCTGGGCTCGGTTTAAGTGTCCGAGAGCACCGAGTTGTTCTCGGACTTGCTGCGGTTGAGATTCGAGTCGGACAAGTTCCATAAGATGGCCTGAGCCCACTGGGACGAATGGGGGGGCCCTCAAGCCCGCGATTTGATTTTATATTAATGGATAATTATCTCAGTGAACTAAAATGAATGAAAATATGCCTTAACTAGCCATAGATGGTGCTGTGATACAATCTTCCAGACAGCCTGTTAATCCATATTATTTCCACCACTAAGAAAGTATTATCATGCAGGAGGCTATGAATAAACCTGTCCAGAGGATAAACGAACCACAATAGGTTCGGACGAATCAGAGGACATAGAATTCATACCTGGGTCCGTGCGGTGTCCATGCCCGGTTGAGTGGGACGAGTGCGAGCTTGGCTCGGTGGAGGTGTCCGAGAGCACCGAGTTGTTCTCGGACTTGCTGCGGTCCAGGTCGAGGTCCGAGCCGGACAGGTTCCATGGGACGGCCTTGGCCCACTGGGACGAATGGGGGGACTTGGAGCCCTCGGAGCGGCTGTCGGTGGAGTGACGACGCGACACCTCACCTGAGGACAAGGAATTGTTATAGGAAACTGAAACTTAATTAAAAGATGATCCTGAATGTAAAGTTTTTTATGTTTTCATAAATTTGTGTTTCAGTTTAATTTCTAGCTACAAAAACTTCAGAATATTTTTTCCATTATAATATTTTAATTTTGTTTTTGGAAGCGATAGCTAGAGTGACACCCAGACACCTCGCCTGAGGAAAGAAAACGTTTTATGAAACCGAAACTCTAACAAAAGATACCAATTGTAAAGATAATAAATATATTTTTTTGTATTTTATTTTAGCTTCAAACCTTTAAAATATTATCAATTTCAAGTTATTAATATTGCTTGAAACAGCTATAAGTTAAGTGGTGATGCAACTCCTCAATTGAGGAAAATAATGTTATAGGTTAGGTTAGGTTTGAATTATCGTCACACTAGAGCTACACAAGGGCTATTGGCACCGGGCGTCGTATTTTAGAGCCATAGTCAAGTGACACAAATGTTATAGGAAACCCAAAATAAAAAAAAATAGATCCCAAATGTAAAGTTAATCATATTTTCCAGCCTTTTTTACCTCATTTTAGCATTAAGTCCATCATAATGAGTTATATTTTTGAAGAGATAATCTCAAAATCATTTCCAGATAAAAAAAAAAGATTATCAATACAAATTTGTTATATTTTTAACTTTTTTTTAAATATAATAATTTTTTTTTTGACATTTATGTTTATTGATAAAAAGACTGGTGCGTAAAATAAGGAAAAAGCTGGTTCTAATGTGCTGTTTAATTTTAAAATTGGTTTGCAGACTTCAAAATATTCACTGTTGAATATATATTTTAAGAAAGTATCAAATCTCAGAAAAAATATAGCTAAGATGGTGGTTGAGGAAAGGAACACACATCTACAAAAACTGAAGTATCCTATTTCTAGGCCAAAACTATAGAAATAAGCACCTATTTCAAAACCATATCCCCCCCCCCAAAAAAAAACCCTAATAAATACTGTCATTACTTAACTATAACAATCTTAACACTTGAACAGTTTTGCCTCAATACAAAATACATAACAGGTTCAATGTAAAAAAATAAATTTTAATATATAACTAACAAACTTATGATTTCATCAAAATAAAAACTGACCTACATGACAAACTCTGTAAAAGAACTTCAATCACTGTAAATTAACTCACTATTGAGGCTTTCCCTGCTAGAAGGTGCCGCAGATAGGTTATTGGAGATCGCCCCGGGAGACTTTAGTGTTGCCACAGTTGTCTTTGTTTTTGCAGGAGATTTTGGAGAGGTAGACACTTTCATAGACCTTCGGGTCCTGTCAGGTGTTGTAGGGGCATCTGGAGTCTTTCTATAGGGATTATATACTTATTTAATTCAACTCAACAATATATACATATTTAAAAAAATTGATAGGGCATAATGGCAATGCATAAAGGAATTGCATTTCATTTTTAGCATATCCTAAATGTACATGAAAGTATGCAAAGTGAATTTTAAAAAATAAAAAAAATGCTTTTAAATACAGCTTTTATACAAATTTTTGACATGCATTAAGATCTGGCTAAAAGTAAACATTCATGTTCGTTGTAAGGCATCTGATTTGGATAAATTAGCTAAATATCTGAACAGTTAGTTTCCACTGCTTAGAGTTTATTAACTTAATTTTTTTTAGCGTAAAATGCAAAATTGTAATGGAAGAACATGCTAAGTAACAAAAAGGTAAATACTAGAAAATTAGCTTTCAAGTTTATATTTTGCACTCTGATCTGTCAAAAACAGTACTTGCAAAACTGTAAAAAAAATATACTACTTAAAGTTTTTAATTATAAAAGGGGAATTTTGTTGGAGGAGTCAATAATATGTTCATTGATACGAAAATCTCAAATTTTCAAAAATGTCACTTATGTTTTTCCTCTAAGCTCTTTAATTGTGTACTTGCAACAATGGTCCAAGTCAACAATCTAGATACAGAAGTTTACAGTGTCAGGGATCCCACTATTATTTCAAAATAAAAATCAAGGAGGTTTTTAAAAAAAAATTTCAAGGACCTTTTATGCGTTGATTACTATACCTATTAAATCGACCAAACATTAAAATAAAATGTCGTTCAAAATACCGCTGACGCCAGGTGTTATGGCAACTATATCAGAAGAAAACACATAAGTATTTGGCAAAACTATAAGTGTTTATATGTAAGCAACCTTTTTGTACCGAATGCCAAAGTGCTAAATGTGTCATTTAGAGCCAACTTTAGCAATGTTTTGAGAAATGATTTCTCGAAACTTGATGGTAGGGAACTAAAAAAATCAAGAACTTTTCAATTATTGTTTGTCCAAATCAAGGGGTTCTTATCAAAAATCAAAAACAAGGACTTCTTTTCAATGATTTTTGGTACAAATCAAGGAGTATTAAAGGGTCCTTGAAATTGAAAATAAAAATCAAGGACTTCTTAAGGACTTCCAAGGACCCGCGGGAACCCTGAGTGTTCCAAAATACAATCAAACTGTCCCAAACTGTTACTATTTGTTTTGGTAAAAATCAAGTAGTACTAAAGGGTCCTTGAAACTGAAAACAAAAAACCAAGGACTTCTTAAAGGCTTTCAAGGACCCGTGGGAACCCCGAGTGTTCCAAAACACAATCAAACTGTCCCAAACTGTTATATCTTGTTTTGGTAAAAATCAAGGAGTATTAAAGGGTTCTTGATTATGAAAATAACAATCAAGGACTTCTTAACGACTTTCAAGGACCCGTGGGAACCCTGAGTGTTCCGAAATACAATCAAACTTTCCCAAACTGTTGCTCCTTGTTTTGGTAAAAATCAAGGATATTAAAGGGTCCTTGAAAATAAAAATCAAGGACTTCTTAACGACTTTCAAGGACCCGTGGGAACCCCGAGTGTTCCGAATCACAATCAAACTTTCCCAAACTGCTACTCCTTGTTTTGGCAAAAATCAAGGAGCATTAAAGGGTCCTTGAAATTGAAAATAAAAATCAAGGACTTCTTAACGACTTCCAAGGACCCGTAAGAACCCTGCGTGTTCCGAAATACAACAATCAAATTGTTACAAACCCTGTCCTGGCACGCCGCAGAGAACCGGGCAGCGTGTCGCTGTGGTTGAGACTTTCCGTTGATGCCGCGGGAGTCGGGCCTTGCCCACGCGGGCGACCCGTATAAGGCTTGGTGCCGGAGTTCCAGTTGATCCCGGAATCTGTTGGAAAGCAATTCGCTGGATTTAAACCTATTAGTGAGCACCATTAACACCTTCATTTAAGAATAAAACCATTAACTTTTTGAAATTTGGTTTTCATGTAACTTAATTTGTTGTACATAATTTCTTAGGACAATGGTCTTCATTTGTCTTGTATTTTGGATCCCGGAATCTGATGGAAAGCAATTTGCTGGATTTTAACCCATTAAATGAGCACCATTAACACCTTCATTTAAGAATGAAGCCATTAATTTTTTAAAATTTGGTTTTCATTTAACTTAATTTGCTGCACATAAATTATTCAGGGCAATGGCCTTCTTTTGCCTTATATTTTGTTTGCTTACATAAAATAAAGCAGAGAGCATGTTTTTGCATTGCACATTTTTGTGTAAACCGTTGTTAATAAGTATAAATGTTTATGATGATTGAGAAAAGTTTAAAAAGTATTGATGTAAAAAATAATAAACTCAAAGGCTGATAAAATAAAATGCATTAGCTTGGTGTACACATTACACAAGGTTGCACAGATGTAACATTAATAACTGCAATTTATTAATATAGTAAAATGTTTATATTTGCATTGCTGATAAACTTACCTCTTTTATTTGGGGGGTTTGCAATTGGGGTCTTTAATATGGGCTGTTTCAGCCTGCCATTTAACCTTGGGATCTGTAACAAAATATAAAATAACTTTAATTTTAAGACATGCTTAAAAATAATAAATTCAATAAGAAGTGCTTTTTGTCAAAGAATATTAATTAAAAAAATGGCTGCTATAAATTAATTCCAATTCATAATTGTACTAGAATCAATATTTTCCAATGCAACGTCATTTTGATCAGGGTGGAATATGAATTGATCTGTTATACATTGTGGACCAATTTTGATTATTATCATACAAGTAAATTTCAGCTTTCATTGACTAATTTTAAACCCTTCCCATGTAAATTCATAATATCAAATTTATATTTATTCTTAAATTGATTCCTAACTCTTAAAATCTTTATTTGAAACATTTTAAACATCAGCTCAAGATTGTGTTCTAGCCCGATTCTAATTTAATTACATAAGTTTTTGGGTTGCAGCAATTTTTCTATATAATTTTGTACCATTCTATATCTGGATGCACGGCAGTGCATCGCCAAGTTCATAACGAAGGCGGCACCGACTATCCTTTACTGGGACCATTTCGGCATAATTTTGGAGACCCAGTTCTTTTCTTCTACGCACTTTAGATTCGAGTTTAGACTTTTTTCTGGGTGTCCTAGTGAGACTTAACCTAGAAAAAAATTTCCAGCGTTCGAAATTCATTTAAGCCAGAGATAAATGAACCAGAAAAACTACAAATATGTCCCTCACTGACTGACTCACTCACTGACGGGCGATCATAATGTTTAGGTACAACGGCTTGTTATGGAGTTACGAAAATTGGAACACTTATAGAATAGAGCATGCATATAACAGGAAAAATCCGAAATTCGAAGATTTTACCCGGGGTTGGGCGTAAACTGATTGGCGCCCTTTTTCATAAGCAGTTGCAATGCTCTCCATACGCTGATATACCAGCGGCGATTAAACGTCGTCGCCAACAATTCAAATAGTTATTTGCCTTCAGATACGTTAAAGGTTTTCATGTGTCTGATTTAGCACACGATATTACTAATTTAATGTGTCAACCTGAGCTGGCAACCAGCACCATGTTTTATAAAGAGCCATTGGTTGTTTGGAGGTAGGATTCACATCGCACAAGGGCTACATATGAGTAATGGTTGGAACCAATGCTTCACAACGGGCAAATGATTTTTTAAGGATTTTGCTTGCAGTAACATTGTACTAGAGCTACATAAGGGTTATTGGCGGCGATTCTCGTATTTTTTAAATCGTGGTCAAGTGACGATTTCTTGAACAGAATCTTTCAAACAGTACCATCGGATTTAAAAAAAATATTTTTTTTTTTGTTAGAAAGAAATGACATATATCAAAGGCTTGACCTATGTTTTATACTTTTTGTCCGTCCGTCTGTACGCTTTTTCGTCCGTCTGTTCTTTATAAGACGGTCTGTCATAATTTCGGTTCTAATCGTCCGATTTTAAATTTTTTTTTTTATAAATGTATGGCTTCATATTTCATACTTTGTGTCCATCTGTCGGTACGTTTTTCTGTCCGTCTGTCAATCTGTCCTTTATAAGAATTTCTGTTATATTTTCGGTTCTAACCACCCGATTTTGAAAATTATTTTTTGTTAGAAAGGTATGACATCAAACACCTATATTTCAAACTTTTTGATTTTTTTCTGTACGTTTTTCTGTCCGTCTGTCCTTTATAAGACGGTCTGTCATAATTTCGGTTCTAATCGTCTGATTTTAAAAAATCCTTTTTTATAAAGTTATGGCATCATATTTCATACTTTGTGTCCGTCTGTCGGTACGTTTTTCTGTCCGTCTGTCAATCTGTCCTTTATAAGAAGATCTGTCATATTTTCGGTTCTAACCGCTCGATTTTAAAAATTATTTTTTTGTTCGAAAGGTATGACATCAAACACCTATATTTCAAACTTTTTGATTTTTTGTCTGTACTTTTTTCTGTCCGTCTGTCCTTTATAAAACAGTCTGTCATTCTTTCGGTTCTAATCGTTCACTTTTAAAAATTATTTTTTTTGTTGGAAAGGCATGCTTATAAAAGTTTAAATTACAACTAAATGTTGTGTTTGGCTATTTTTTTCTAAGGTGTATAAATTTTGTGTGGAAGCAGTTCCAGGTGACAGTTACTATTACAAACCTACTTGTTATTCTCTAAGAATTTCGGTGAGTATTAAAGTGACAGGACATCAGTAGGCTATTTTAGTTCTTTTAGAACTTCTTGTTTAAAAAGCAGTCAGAACAGGAAATAATTTCACGATAGATATTGTTTGGTTTCAGCTCTAGTGCGACGTTAATTCAGTTGTTGTTACAAAATATACTTAAAAAGTTATAAACTATTTTTACTGCTTGTTGCCACCAATATATATTTCTTTTAAACAGGAATTGTAAATATTGTACTAGCCGCAGTGTAAATCTCCATCCTATGTTTATTTTATTAGGATACTGCCTATTCACTAAACACATTATTCATTATACTTCACTGTGTGTTCCCACTTACAAAAAGAAGTGAAATCCCAACAAAAACATCTCTGTAAAAGAGGGCCAAGTTCTTACAAAAAAAGGTCTGGCCTACAAAAGAAGTGAAATCAACAAAAAGACCAAGTTCAATGGAATTTGCTGAGTTAAAGTTCTAGAAAAAATTAAGCCTGGACAACCAAAGATTTGAAAACAAAAAAGGATCAAGTTCAATAGAAGTTGATGAGGTTATAAACCCCAAAACATTTTGTTTTAAGATGCAGCTTAGGTCTAACACATTCTTACTAGCTGTTTGCGTAACTTGGCCAATACGCATCGTGAATATGGAGTTGAACCCTTCGTACCTGGTTGAATTTCACCTCGGGGCGTTTGAGTAAGTCTGTATTTGATTTATCCCTAGTTAATCAAATGGTTAATCCTATGGTATTCTGCGTGGTGATGGCTATGTGTTGTATATCTATAGAACAATAATGTGCTGTGGTGTTTTAATAATGAACTATAAAGTTGACACATTTAGTTAGTTTGTATTATGTAGTTTTATGTATATATATATGCTCGAGATTATTACATTTCTGTTAGTGTTTTTATATTAATAAATGCTATTTGCAATTGAAAAAACATGTCTTTCTCCTTATTCAGCTGAAACCTTATTGATAATCAAGTAAAATAAAATAAAAAAAAATGTTTTAAAAATTTTAAATAGATCAATACAATAGTCGATGGAGATTGGAGCATTTCTTTAGATCACGTAAGTAAATGTAGCATCTCGTTTTCCAATGCTTGAATCTTGTAGTAAAACCGCTAAGCTTTACTATAATATATGGAGCTTTGATTACTCTTTCTTACTTTCTTTGAAGGAAATAGAACGATTACCTTACGAACGATTACCGCTTCAACAGTTGCAAACAGCTAAATGTTCATTCAGATAAGTATCACCAACTAAGTGTGATGGTAATCCTGGCAACAAAAGCAAACGTTTTTATTTTTATTATTTACCTGCAACGCCAACGCATGTGGTACGACTACTATTTTACCCCTTTCCACCCGAGAGGTGCGTGTCATTCACCACTTAACTGAGGATGAATCAAATACAGACTAACTCAAACGCCCCGAGGTGAAATTCAACCAGGTACGAAGGGTTCAACTCCATATTCACGATGCGTATTGGCCAAGTTAAGCAAACAGCTAGTAAGAATGTGTTAGACCTAAGCTGCATCTTAAAACAAAATGTTTTGGGGTTTATAACCTCATCAACTTCTATTGAACTTGATCCTTTTTTGTTTTCAAATCTTTGGTTGTCCAGGCTTAATTTTTTCTAGAACTTTAACTCAGCAAATTCCATTGAACTTGGTCTTTTTGTTGATTTCACTTCTTTTGTAGGCCAGACCTTTTTTTGTAAGAACTTGGCCCTCTTTTACAGAGATGTTTTTGTTGGGATTATGTTTTGCATGTTGCATTTTCAACCTGCAGCGTACTTTATTTACCATTTAATGTTATAGAATTGCACAAATAGTCAAATGATAAAAAAAAATAACCTAATACTTCAAGACTAAATTGTGAATAAATATTTTGCCTCCTACATTTAGATGCTTCACACTTCAAACTAAGGAAAGCAGGTAGACTGAAGTTTTTATAAACATTCATCATCTATCATTATTTACAAAGCTTCATTGCAGACAAATTCAAGAATGCAAGGGAATGAAACCGCCAAAGGTTTTTCAATATCAAGCATTTGACTGCTAATTGTAACCATTGGATCTAAGGGTCTACAATTCTACATCATACCTGTTGCCATTTCGATTGCTAAAAAAATAAATACAAAATTTCAGCATTTCATTAAGCATAGTCTTTGACACCACTCTTAAAATGTTGAAGGTTTACAACATCAAGGAATGAACAACTAAAAAGTTTTTTTAAAAATATATTTTAAGTGTAAATGGTAGTCAACGATTACGTAAGACATTCACTCATAAATCCTTTGTTATTGACTAATATGAAATTTCCTTCAGAGGTTGGGTTTGCAAGTCTAATTTAAGTCTAATTTTTGGTACACGAGTTCTAATGAATTAGAGCTAGACCAACTGCCTAAAGCCAGTTTGAAAGGTTAGGTTGATTTATATTCACACAATAGAGCTACATGAGGTCAATTTGAATGACTACAAACACCCATTTCAGGTTCTAACCGAAATGGTGACTTTGGTACTGACTTCTGTTATTCCTTTTAACTAGTGTACTATTTTCCGGGAACTATGCATCATGTGCGCGTTCACACGTTTACAGAGAGGGTTCACCACCAGGAGAATCAGCACTCTCCACTTGTCAGTGATCAGAAACATGAATCTACTTCGTGAAATAGCTGTGTGCCTTTTAAGCCAAAACCTTTGGGTTTACTTTTAATGTACACCAGCGGGTGACCGAGCTCTGCTCGGAGAAAATAGGTATCGAAGCTAACTCGAAGATTTAAATTTTCAATTGTGATTCATCAAAACAATCATACCATAAGAAAATTTGTGAAACCATTGGTGAAAAGATAACCGGTTAAAGTTAAAGTTACCAGATTTTCAAAATCAAAAAATGGGACACTCCATCACCCCCCCCCCCCCCCGGTGTATTTTTTTAAGCACATAATAGTCCCTTCACACAATGACACACTTGGTATAAGAAAGATAAGGAAGGCGCATTCAACAGCAGCAGTGGCTCCAGACAAACAGAAACCGTACTCCACCAATTTGTTGATGACTTTAGCTTCATTTAACAATTTCTAAAGACGTCATAGCGTTTTACAACGATTATTCATAAAAAAAAGTCTATTTTATTTACAATTTCCTCGTTTTTCGGGACTTTGCGAGACTTTTACAAAAAAGCGGGACTGTCCAGCCAAAAGCGGGACGTCAGGTCACATTAGTTAAAGTGCACCATTGTAAACAAAGTTGGAAAGGGAAGGAAAGAGTTTGGAAAGGGAACTATTCTATACAAAGGTAAAGTTTTAAAAGTCATAGGAAATGAAATGTAATTGATAATTGGCGTTTCGTTGAAAAGCAACAAAAATGTCGAAATGTGGTAAACATTCCATTTCATACATCATTCAACTCGATAGGTATAGCAACCATACGTTAAATTTTCAAGATCGCCAAAAATCGCCAATGAACAGAATAGAACTGAAATCGTCTGCTGATTGGAACTAAAAAAATATTCATGTTACCATTTCTGTAAAACTCAATAAAGTTTAAAGCAAGGTTGAATTTATTTAAATTTGAAAAATTAAAATCTTAACTAAACATTTGTAGCTTAAGCAGAGGCTTATAGCTTTAGCAGATGGCATCAGGAAAGTAGCCATTATGGCGAACTAAGTTTGAAAATATCCTACCTGTAACTCCGAACTGCTTGACCGTAGCGCTTCAAAACCTGTGCCAATCGATTCGTCGTGGCCAAAACCCCCAGACCCCCAAGTTTACCGGAGTTTATTAATTCTGGGGCGATTTTCGACTTGTCACCAATTCCTCGTATTATAGTATAGTTAGAGTTTGGAAAGGGAACTATTCTATACAAAGGTAAAGTTTTAAAAGTCATAGGAAATGAAATCATGAAATGTAATTGATAATTGGCGTTTCGCTGAGAAGCAACGAAAATGTCGAAATGTGGTAAACATTCCATTTCATACTTCATTCAACTCGATAGGTATAGCAACCATATGTTAAATTTTCAAGATCGCCAAAAATCGCCAATGAACAGAATAGAACTAAAATCGTCTGCCAATTGGAACTAAAATAATATTTATGTTACCATTTCTGTAAAACTCAATAAAGTTTAAAGCAAGGTTGAATTTATTTAAATTTGAAAAATTAAAATCTTAACTAAAC
The DNA here is from genome assembly GCA_023701765.1 of Hylyphantes graminicola. NCBI lineage: Eukaryota > Metazoa > Arthropoda > Arachnida > Araneae > Linyphiidae > Hylyphantes > Hylyphantes graminicola. The sequence continues at coordinate 16,307,102 of CM043120.1, read as the reverse complement.
ATTTGTAGCTTAAGCAGAGGCTTATAGCTTTAGCAGATGGCATCACGAAAGTAGCCATTATGGCGAACTAATGAAGTTTGAAAATATCCTATCTGTAACTCCGAACTGCTTGACCGTAGCGCTTCAAAACCTGTGCCAATCGATTTATTATGGCCAAAAACCCCAGACCCCTAAGTTTACCGGAGTTTATTAATTCTGGGGCGATTTTCGACTTGGGTCCAATTCCTCGTATTATAGTATAAGATAGCTGCCCCCTTGCTGATTTGATTAAATCTAAACAGTACTAAAGCTAATTTGAGGTTCTAACCTGCTTGTTGGAGGAGGAAGTGGTGCTAGAGGAATACGAGGAATTAGGCATGGAGCTGGACATCTGCACCACACCGAAGACTTCATCTATCTTCTTCCGAGCTTCCTCCACATCGCAGTTGGGCTCCTCTGTTTCTACCTATTGAATAAAGGCTGGTTAAATTAACCCAAGGAGCTCAACTGGTAGGCAACTGCCTTTCTAACATTGCTGATAAAGGTATTATTTGTAATTGACACAATTCTGTATCTGGCAGTGATAATGAGAAACTTATAAATTGCTGATTTTTTCGAGTTGTTGCAGGGTGTCTACCAGATTTGTCAAATCTAATTTCTCGACTTTTTTAGAACATTTCTTGACCTTTTTTAGAAACTTTTACAAACGTTTAAACGACTAATCCGTTAAAGAAAAATTACAAAGACAACAATAAAATAATACTTGAGGAAATACAGAGCAAATTCAAGCCGCTATTGCATCACACACTTATTAGGGGAAAAATTCTAACACTTTTCAAGGACTTTCCCAGAAAAATTAAGGACTAGAAAATACTAACAATATAAAATCTAGGGAAAATTTGTCTTTTTTGACAATTTTTGAAATTTTCGTGACTTTTGCTCTAATTTCATGACTTTTTGGAGATTTTCTTGACCGTTTTTTGATTTCATGACATTTTCTTAACTGGTAGACACCCTGTGATGGCAGATGAGGCGTTGTTAGCCACCTTTTTAACATTCTATCGTTGTGTTTTTAGCTTTGAATTAAATGAATAGTCGGAAGAGCATTTGAGTTCCCTTATAGTTTTTAACAGTCAGTGGCCCATTTAAAACATTACCGTATAAGTTCCGGCCTCGCTGCATGCGTCCAGCTCCTTTTCTTTTACGGGCTTCTCGACTTTTACGGGTTCTGGGGACACCTCGCCGTTGAGCATCTTCTTGATGAGGAAGGAGGTGGAATCTGTGATCTTGCCGATTTCCTCGTTGATGTCTGAAATGGAATTGGGAATCTTGTATTTGTATATAAAGGAGGGGCAGGCTGGAGTGAGACATGGATCTGTCAGACTCAATATTTTGTACATATATAAAACTGGAATGTTATCAACAATTTACAGTTTAAAAACTAGTAATAACTATATTTTATATCTATTTTTAAAAAAAATTCTTGATGCTTTTTTTATTTGCATTATTTTATTGTCCACAAACATTTGAATAAAGTTTATGAAATGTTTTTTATGTACCAAAACATTTACTTTTTTTTAAATCATAATTAAGTTTTAATGTTTATACAATTAAAAAGATATGTCCTAGCTCTCTTGCAATGTAAAACAGAGTTTAACAAAAATAGTGCAATTCAATGTTACTGTTAAAGAAAATAAAATTCAAGGTATGAAACAACTAGATGCATTTATCGTTAGCATAAATACATTACAGTAGGAATGAATAACTTACGTACTTAAAAAAGTAATATTTGGATTTTCAAATCTTCATATAGATATTTAGAAATAAAAGTTTATTAAACCTCTGAGGGATGAATGCCCATTGTAGCTAATAGCTAGATTACATAAAGGTTTTTTTCTTTATTTCTAGAACTGAAGGAAATTCAAGAAAGACTGAACAAATTCTCAACTAACCCTTCAAATCAGCAGTTCCAAATTGGGTTCTGGCCTTAGGAAGTGGAGGCTTAGCATCAGTAACAGGCAACTATAGAAATAAAAACAAACTATTACAGAAACATTTATCAAAATTTAATAACAGTTACCAAAGACAAAGCTAATTAACAAAAAAAAGATCCTGAATATATTAAGACCGTTTTATGGGAGTGGTACCTGGGTCCTCAAACCAAACCCAGCAAACATTGAAGTGATGGCGAACTGTTGGCCCAGTGCTGCCAGTGTTGGCTACTGCTGTCCACCGGCAGTCGTGCACTCGCCCAATACAAGGCCAATACTGATACCCGTTGTTACAATACTGTTACGGCGTTGTGCGGGACATTATGTAGTGGCCCAATACCAATTGGCCAGTACCGGGCCAGCGTTGATTTTTCAGTATTGGGCTTTCATTCCCTAGCCACTGTTTTGCCAGTATTTAAAAATATTAAAAATTGAATACAAAGCCTTTAGTAGGGTTTTTAACATTAAACTTTTCGATAAAGATTAATTTACAAAATTGCTGTGTTAGACATAAGGAAAATGAAGCAATTAATACTCAAAAAATCGCCAATTCGGACTAATTAGTATTGGCTACATGAATGCTTATCAGTATTGGGCCAATAAAACCTGGACGGTATTGGGCCAATAAAACCTTTACGGTATTGGGCCAATATAACCAAAACACTATTGGGCCAATAAAAGCTGACCGCCGTATTGTGCTTATTAAATCTGGACGGTATTGGGTAATTTTATTTTCTATTTGCAGTGAAATAAATTTAAATTTATAACTTATTTTTTTTATTGAAAGACATTTCATAAGCATATATTTTCTTTTTATATTTCACGCAAAAATTTCTTTCCATATTCAAACTTGAAAATTTTATTTCTATTTTGTTTTAATATTAGAATTACAAGAAATAATATTGATCGCATCCGAAATTGAAGTATCAAAAACGTTTTTGATTCTTGTTTAATATTTATAACTATGATGCAATGTCCCCGTGGTGTAGCGTACAACGCGCTTGCCTTCAACGCGTTTGTCCGAGGTTCGATCCCGCTGTCCAGATAATCTATATTCTTTTGACAAAAAGAAAAGTTCCTATGAATTAAAATGACCTTAGATTTAATTTTTAGAATAATATTTTAATGTCATTTTTTTAATGTCTCGCTAGCTTTAAAAAAAATTATTATTTTTGTAAAAATTATTATAAAAAGATTTATTTATAAAATTTATTTTAAATGTTATTGAAATTTAAAAAAAATTAAAAACTGTGTGCGTTAACCTCAAAAATACTGTAAATTTTTTATAATTTTTAAAAATTCGAAACGATTTCATAGCTTTATTTATAATTGGTGATTCAAATTCTTTTTTCCTATTTCCGTGGAAATTTCAGGATTTGATTTTGCAAAATAGAAGAAAATAATTCCGCCTTTATAAAGAGACAGTATCATTTAAACAAAAATAGCAGATAAACTATTTGCTAAAAATTTCAGTTTGATCAATAGCTTTTTCTTTCTCTCACCTTTTTATAGAAAATTAAAAATAAATTAATCTTAAAGGAAAAATTAAGGTATATTTTTTTTCTGACTAAAAATTTGCATCCAACTTATTTATCACCACCTTCGAACAATTAATTAAATCCAATTTGAATATTTTGAAATAAAAATAATATTCAAATTATGCACAAAATCACGAATTAAAATTATTAACTTATCAAATCCATGGAGTGTGTATGTTCTAATTATAAGATATACCATTCACACTGTAAAACGCGCTCCAACAAGCAATCCTCAATGGCGCAGTCGATAGCGCACCGAATAGCCACCCCAAACTCCGCCAGATCGAATCCCGTCTCCTGCTTCTCCACATGTGTATAAAAACAACTCAACGTCGCAACTCATTTTTTTTATTTAGAGAAAAAAATATTTTTTAGTTTTAAAAATATTTCACTAGATGGCGGCACTTCAACAATTGTACTGTATTGGCACGGTACTGGCCCATAACATTGGGCCTTTGCTGGCAAGGGCGGACAGGTTTGTGACGAAGCCATTACGGCTACCGTGTGTTGGGCCAACACTGGAGATGCCGGCATTTCAGTAATGGCCCAATAATGGGCGAGTGGAGTATTGTTTGCTGGGAAGTCTTCAATTTGTGTTAATCGAATCGGAAAAACAATTTTTAAAGCCAAATTACTACTGCTGTATAGAATCTTTATACAATTATTTTTGATAAATGTAGCTGGTTTACAGGGCTCTATAATACCACTTATTCAAAAATGCTCAAATATTTTTTTTTTACAATTTTCAATTATAATTTTACAACAAAATATTCAAAAAAAATTTGAAAACAGGGTATTATAGAACATTGTAAGCCAGCCACATTTATAAAATAAAAATATTTAATACAACCAGAGTAATTTAGCTTAGAAATTTTTTCCATTGGATTAAAACCAAGCGAAGACTAGGTTGGGAGACCCAACTACCGCATTTAACCCTCTGAGGGGTACAGACATATAAATAAATAACCTCGCTGTAAGGTTTTCCAGCAACACAGATAACTTTTAAATATTTATAAATTCAAAGCAAGGAAGAGCTATTTATAACCTTGCACTACAGACATTTTTTTTTTTTAATTTAAGAAATTAAATTTTAATATCGTGCAGAGGAAACAAGTTTACACTTCAGAAAATTTGCTTTTCCCTCAAAGAGTTAAGGGGGAATGGGCGCACTGAACGGTGGGTCTCCAAAGCAAAGTGCCTCAGTGTAATATTGAGAAAAAAATATTTTTTCTGCCACATTTCTACGACTGTATTGAAAATTTTTACAAACGGATTTTTTTTATGTGATAAACGTAGATGACTTATAGATCCCAACAACCCCACTTTTTGAAATAGGTTTAAATTTTTTTTTTTCCATTTGCAATAAATAACTTTACAAAAAGTATTCGAAGCGTTCAAAAAGTGGGATTATAGAGCCTAGTAAGTTACCTACATTTATTATTTGAAAGAAAGCGTTTGTTAAAATATTCACTTCAGCCAGGCAAATAGCAGAGAAAATATGTTTTTTTTTTCATTGGATTAACACTGAGGCACACACTTGAGTTTGGAGTCTTGTGGTCCAGCGCGCCCATTCCCCCTAAAGGATTTTTTTATATATAAATGGAGGGGCAATCAAAACACTACAAATAATAAGAAACCCAGTTTTGTAGTCATTTCTCTAGTCTCTCCATTGATACTGTGTCTGGTAGATGGCAGGACTAATTTGTCAATTGTTATTGATTAATAAAATAGATTAGTTCTAATTAAAAAAAAAATAACACATAATTGAGTATTGTTTACAAATGTTAATCAAATGCAGTTCATGTAATCAATCTTGCACTAATGGACTGCATGCTGCTAACATTCATTGCAGCTGACATGTAATAAATTATATTTTTTTGCATTGCATTTTAAATAGGGTAAGGTGGACCCCTTTTTGGCATAATTCGACTTTAAATCCTCATACCACTGGATATAATATGCACTTGCCTTCTTAGGACTTGGCTCCGTCTTGCTAGTTTTCTGGAACGTCACCCGACTTTCCGTGTCTACTATCTTATTGGGCGGGGCAAACTTGCTGATGCTATCCCTTATTCCGAGCTTCTTCCTCGGAGTGTCCCGGCTCGGAGTGTCCGTCTCGAATGCGATGGTGAATGCGGTTGCCGCGGGAGACGAGTGGGCAGATCCTGTGTCGCGTTCGTCGTTGGGAGTTGTGCCGTAATTGGCTGGCGCAGAAAATGAAGAAGTTTCGCTTCTTTGGCTGTAGTCTGTGATGAAAATAGGAAAATGAACAGTGAAATTTTGAAAGAATTACGGGACAGTGTTGACTAGGTGTAACAGTTAAATATGAACTTTCAAAATTTTTCTAATAAATTGCAGAGCAAAATTAATTATAATAAGAAAATATATAAATACAGCTCTGTTGAATAAAACAAGGTAAGGGAATTTGGTAAGTTTAAGGTTATAACGATATGCTGAGTAAAAAAATTATTGGAAGAAACATAATCTGACATACAAGCATAATGTATGTTTTTTTTATATCAACACATTTAGTAAATACATGTAAAGGATGGGAAGCAGTTTTTAAACTGTTGCAGAGTGAAGTTTGACTGTCCTTTTTCTTTTAAATTGCTTTTCCCACACATACTTGAAACAAACCTTATTTTAATGTATAGTTAATTACCAAAAATGTGAATTTTATTCCTAAATTTCCCTTTATTATTTTGTATTTAAAGAGAAAAAAATAAGGAGAATTCATTCAATACCAGAAAAAATTTTTCTAACAAATACAGTTAATCATGTAGTGTAAAAGCAAAAGGCGATTCCAGTGAGATTTTAGTAAAGTTGTAAATTATAACCTTGCGTCTTAACATAAATAAACTGCAAAAACCTCATTTAATATAAAGATATTGATTTTTACTCAATTTCTTCACTTACCTGGACTGTCCGAGCTAGCCCCATCTTGCCCTACCCATTCCCAGTCTTTATCTCTGGAAGGGGGTAGGTGCAGGGGGAGGGTGTCAGGGGGGTGATCCCCTCTCGTAAGGGCAGGAAGGTCACACTTGTTGTTACTGTGCGACTTTGGCTGAGATGGGGAGTCTTCTGGCTTGGTCTGGTGATGGGGTTTGGGGGGTTCTGGACTTGATTCTGGTGGTTTCTGTTGAAACGTAAGAGGTAAAAGTTATTCAAAGGCGATTGTTTTTAACAACTGTTTAAAAGGGCTGACACTGGTTAATTACATTGAAAATAGTTGCTTTACAATCCTTGCCAACCTAAGTTGGGTAAATAGAAATATGCTATGGAGAAGATCTTTCCGCGGATGTAAAGAGTTCCATAAATTATTTGTGAATCCATCTAGAAAACATGTTTAAAACATTGATTTCATTTAAGGCCTAACAGATTTGAATGTTATTTGAGAAAATTTGGCAATTTTATCAGAATGAAAAGTGTATTTTGGTTAAATTGTATTCAGATTATTTTATATGTAAATTTTTCCTTACAAGAGTTTCCAACTAACGGACCAACCGCCCTTTACCCTCTGAATTTTTACTCTTTGTTTTTACCCAAGTTAGGTTGGCACGGAATGAAGTAGCTTTATTTGCAAGAAAAACATAATAGCCAAAAAGTAGCCTCAAATGCTTATATTAGTAGCCATAAGAAAGTTGATTAATCTTGTGAAATGCAACATTGGGAATTTCAAAGGGCAGTAATTTATTTTGATAGTAGTTTAAGAGAGTACACCATATCGTCACTTAAGTTCCCACATGTGCTATCTCATTGTTGTGCAAAGTGAGTTAGTGCATGTGGGAACTTAAGTGACGATATACTACAAACATTAATTATCATATTTCCTACAACAAAGAAAAATTATATTTATTAACTAAAACTAATTCAGTGTAGATCAAAGAGCAGGGCCCTTTACCATTCAATTGTAATTGGAGCCATATCTGTGACATACAGAGCTGTATAGAAACTGATTGTTTTTTCATCAACACTTACGATTTTTCCATTACATTTTAAATTATTGGCGTCGGCGAGTCTCTTAAATAAATATTGCAGTAATGCAATGTTAAAAATAAGATAGATTGTTAGTTGACAATTTAAATCTCATGTCATGAAAATAAATTAATACTTTAGCTATTTGTTTTATCCCTTAGAGAGTTTTTTAAAAAAAGCAATTTACTGGAAGAATTCTACATTTAGAGATTCATACTTAAAATATACTGACATTTACTCAATCACATAAAATAAAACAAGTTCTCTTTAATTTAATATAATAAATTAAACTATTTTATTTTATCAATAAAAGACAAATTATCAGTTATTTAATTAAATCTGAAGGTTCATTCGATTAGTAATGTGCAGGCATATTTCCAATTTTAGTTTTATGTAGACAAGATTTTAAATATTCAGAGTTTGATATTCAATTTTACTAGTGTTTAGTAAGGAATACATTACATATACATAATTTAGCTAGCAGACCTTTTTAACTTCTTTTTGGGATGAAGGTGTAGGTTCTTCTTTGCATGGAGATGTAGCGTTTGAGCTTCGTTCAAGGTAAAACACATCAGGTCGTAATCTCATGTTAAGGGTCATATTCAAAACAATTAAGACATACAAAACATAACATTTAGTAATTGAATTTTTAAAAGTTATTTTACCTTAACTAGCTTGCATTTAAATAATATTTAAAAGGAATTGTGTATGTATGCATGGTGATTAAAAAACATTACAAATATTAATTTTAAAAAGCTTACTAATCAACATAACATAATAAACAAATAAGAGTTAAATATTACATAAGTATAAAAAATTGTTAAGCACACATTTCTAACAATGCAATGCAAATATTTTCATATAATAAAAGAATTATTTAAAATTTTATATAAAGGATATCATAACCAAACCTAATGCAGTCTAAACGTTTTAATTTCACATAGGTCTGCTCAGGAATCCGAATGCCATTTACATAGGTCTAAAATATTGAAAAAAAATTATATATTTCGAATTAATGATTGAATTTTTTTTACATCTATTGCAAAATTTTTAAGTAGAAAGTAGCGATAACGATCAACTTACTCCAGTCAGACTGTTCAAATCTTTTATGTGGAACTTTTGTTCACTATTGTTATAACACAATACAGCATGCCTTTTGTCTGCGCTGGCAGCCTGAAATAAATCATCGTATGTTAAAATTTAAGAAAACACTACAGTTAAGTAATTGCAAATACACAACTTGAAATAGAAGGATGCTTGTATAATGAACATGCAAATGTAAAAAAAATTTGATAGATTTGAAACTAATATCTTAAAAAGAGATCTATCTTGAAATTACTATGGTCTTGTATGTAAGGACACAGAAGAATTTAAGGAAAATTGTTTATAATTAAGCCTATTTTCACAAATATTAAAAATTTATTCGAAGTACATTACATTTATTATGACCTTAACCTTTGGCATGATCAGAAAGCCATCAATATGCCAAAAGAAAATATTTCTTATACATTGAGTTTCAAATTTATACTTTTAAATGGTTCAATTTGTGAAAAAGAAAAGATAATGACCCATGTTTAATTTTAAGGCAATTCAGTATAGAGGGTATGAAATCAAAAGCCTCCAGTGCTGTTTTTCATTAATTATTCTTAACTGTTTTAGGTGTTTTAATTATGCCATTGTACACAACTGTTAGTTTTACTAATTAAATCAACCAGCCAGACATAAAAGGGAGGGGGGGGGGAGCATTAGTAATTTCTTTAAAAATATTACTAAGAAAATTCTCCTTTTTTTAGCTGTTTCATTTTCTGTTTTAAAAAAAAAGGCAGTAGCTTTGAACCCAAGTAAAAACCAAGGGAAAATAATTCATAGTCTTGTACTTCGTCTTTATATATACTTTAAAAAAATGATGGTTAAAATCAAAAAGGCTGGATTGTCTAAGAACTGCCCAAGAGCCATAAAATAGAAAGTAAAAAATACGTTGGAGATGTTTCACTTCTCCTTAAACAGCTGTAATGCGACCTTGGAAGTCTTTTGGTACCATGCTTCATTCAAATGCTATCGATCGAAATTAGTTTGAGTCAGGTAGCTGGTCTTGGGCTAATTCAGCCTTCATCATGCGATGGATAAATATGAATACAGGGAGAGTAGTTCTTCCTAACAGTGGATCAATCGTTGAATTCGTTGAAGTAGCACCATTCAGAAACACTCAAATCACAAGTAATAATCAGAAATGAAGACAGGAATAGTAGCATGATAAGCCTCAGTATTAAAGAAAAAATAGTAATTAAATTAACATCCTTTTAAAACATTTTTACCAATGCAATAACAATCAAACTTTAAACATAAAATACAACAAAATGTCAAAAACATCCACTAACCTGCAGCACAATATCACACTCTTCACGGCCGATGAATATCATCCCATGAGAGAGGTCGTGGGTTCGGCCATCTTTGCCCACCAGGGCCCAAGAATTCTCCTCAAGCCGATGCTTGCTCATTGGGACGTCACAAACGGCACATAGGGGCTTTGTGAGACACGTCACCTGTGAAGAGAGGGCGTTTGGTTTGATTAATGGACGATTGGAACAAAGCTTGGTTTGTTTGTTGGGTGAAGACAATGTAAGATACAGCTGTAAAAACACCGCAGATGCAGTTGCTCTACTTTTGACAACTTAGTTGCATGTCAAACTTGTCTCCTGTTGTACCCGGTCTATCCTGAATGTAAGCTTCGAAAGCATTGTCCTCCCCCACCCCGCATGTGGTTTTCTTCCAAACGGCGTGAGCTTATTTTTTCCCCACCCTACTTAAGTTTGAACTGTCAACCTCACAGCAGAACCTCAAATGCGTGGTTTAGAGAAACAGTACCCCCCCCCCTGTTTCCTAGAAAACCAAGCGAATGGATGGGGGAAGAAAGTGTTTTCGAAGCTTGCCTAGTAAATAGACAAGGTATAAGACAGGGTGTCTCGTTTGATTAATGGACAATTAGAAGAGAGAATGGTTTGTTTTTTGGGTGGAGACAATGTAAGACACAGCTGTGACATCCCCCTAGGTGCAGTTGCTCTACTTTTGACAACTTAGCTGCATCTGAAACATGTCACTTGTTAAGAGAGGGTGTTTGGTTTGATTAATGGACAATTAGAAAAGAACATAATGTTAGGCATAGCTGTAACATCACCGTAGGTGTGGTCATACTACTTTTGACAACTTAGCTGTCTTTTGGTTAGTTTGTGTGATATAAGACTGTGTGCAAGATATAGCTCTCCCGACCTTAAGTTTGCAGTATACAAATGTTCTACGAGAAAGAGGGTAAATAGTTCTCATTTTTGAGGGCGAGAATCAAATACAAAAAGGTATTTAACATTCAATAAACAAATTTATTTGTTATTTCAAGACATAAATTTATTATTTTTATTAGTTTAGCTTCAGTTAGAGTGTTATTTTAATTGTTTTTTTCCTTCGATTTTGACGTAACAGGGCGCACGAATATCAGGGTAAAATTATCAACCAATCGGAGCAGGCGAAGCTTCGGCGGCAGCCGCGTTGTTTACGCAAATTCCTACGCGTAGTACATTTCTCTGCTGCAAACTTAAGGTCGGTTTTGGTATAGTAATAATCGATCATCCTCTCACTGAGAAGGTTCTACGTTTGATCCTAGATATCCTATAAACGCATTTGTGCTGGAGGAAAAATGTCTCTAAAATGACTAGGGTGTCCAAGTACACTGCAATAAACATGCCCGTTAAATCTATGGAGTCAAAAGTCCTGACAGATTTAAGAGTACAATGTCACTCGAAGTTCTTGAAGCCGACCTCCTCCCTTGACGACCAGAGCTCTAAATCACAATTAAGAGGCGAAATTGGCTGTGTAAGCTTCTAACAATAGGAAGCCAATCATAGACAGCCGGAAACACTAAAATTACCCTCTAATGGGACATCAACATAGATCATTCTGTCCATTCATTATGTTCAGAGATGTCAGTTGGCTCAGTGGGTTGTGTATCTATAATATGGGCAATAGCCTGGGCATTTGCCCAAGTCTGCATTTTTAAATGAATTATATAAGAGAATTAATGAAGAGATATTAAATAGTTTCCTTTATAAACCAATTTAGATTTTAATAAATATGGAAGTTTTCATAAATCAGAAATATAATTTTAAAAAATTAGGGGAAGCAATAGGGTTTATTTTCAGCTCAATTATTATTCCATGTTTAACAAGAAGAAAACTTAATTTAAAAATTAAGATTCCATACACAAAAAAATATAAGCAGGTGAATACAGTGGTTGAACCAAATACTGATAAATATTTGTCACACTTGAACAATCAATAACAAATAATTTTTAATAAGCAGATCCAGTCTTTACAAAGTAAAAAGAAATTTTATTTGAATTAAAAAAAAAGATTCTTTAATTTATTAGAAACACATTAAGGTATGATTGTATTGTATTTACATTTTTATTTTCTTACTTTAAAAAATTATTTTAAACTTAAACATAAAACAATCAGAAAACTATTTATATAAAAGTTCACTTTTTTAAACTTCTGATGAAATTTGTCTTTTCCATAAAAAAAAAAAGGAAAATAACTGTAGGTACTACTTCCATATCCATAGATATCTTTAAATCCTAACAAACACAAAACAAGAGATTAATTTTGTTAAATCGACAAAAATAATAAACAAAATTGACGAATTTAAATGATTGTCAAACACAACATTGTCAAGTAACATTGAATATAATACTATTTATGATCACATCCCCACATAGGTGTGGTTAGAAATTTGAAAACAAACTGATTACAGGCGTTTTTGATATAACTACAGTTTCAGCATACCCAAAAAGTTTTGATATTTAAAAGTAATCACACATAGAACATTTCTCATTATTAAACAGAAAGCAGGTACTATACTTGGGTATTTATGTTTTATACCAAAACCAAATGCATAAGTTACATGTTTATATCCTGTTTAACATTACACAGGTTTCACATGAAATGATCAAACCTAAATAATGTACTTCATATAATCTATGAACACATTCAATTAAAATTTTTAAAATTAAATACATACATTTAAGTACATATAAAAATCTAATGACCAAAAAGTATGAATGCACTTTCAAAACAATTATTTTTATACGTACCACACTTTCCCCTTTTACAATATCATTCGTATTTTTTCATCTGTTTTTCCATAGCAGAAATTTTATCTATGCATACAATTATTCCGAAAAATTTAATATTTTTTCAATAAACTTATAAACCTTTAAATGCAGAAAGGTAGGAAATCAGAAAATTGGGAACGAACGGAATCATACTGACAGTTACAGTCACACAAATCCGACACGATTCTGAAACTAACTCACGAAACCACAGTCACTTCTGCACCGTTAAATTTAAGTAAAACAAAATCCCCTAAACAATAAAAGAAATTCAAGGAATGCACAATCCTCCGAATTAATATTTACAAATATAATGTAAAAATCATATAATAGATCTTCATTTTTGTTACTACAATAGTTTCATTGGAATTTTAGTGCTCTAAGGATAACCTTAATATACAGTTTCATTACTTTGCACGCACTGCCTATTAGAGAATACAACTCCTGATAATGAGTACCATTTTATTTTGATTCCTTATCTTAATAAGGCAGTAAACCTTTTCAAGGCACAGCACGTATTTTTATTACTTTGCCGTCACCTGCAATTGCGTAATACTGGTCAAACCTCTATGTCAGAAGAAGGAGTAAACTATCCCACAAAATTTTAGTCATCTCTAATTCTAGACACAATAAAAATTAATTAGTACTATTAAGACAAATCGCTCAAACCTAACCTGTCAAAATATGATTTTTATGGCAAAAAAAAACCCCTGACAATCATACTTTAAGGTATTGGTATAGTATTTTTAAACTGTAAAGAGTCTGTAAAAGTCTTATTTATTGAACTTATTAAAAAAATAAAGCATTAGGTAATTATCTATTTAACAATTCAAAAATTAGTTTTGTAAAATAAAAACTAATGTAAGTTCACAAATACTAATTAGTTTTAAAAAAAATAATAGTAAAAATATATATTTACCACGGAGAATTTAAATTGCAAAAATAATTCTAATTAAAAATAATCATAATTAAAATAATTATAATTAAAAATAATTATAATTAAAAATAATTATAATTAAAAATAATTATAATTAAAAATAATTATAATTAAAAATAATTATAATTAAAAATAATTATAATTAAAAATAATGAAAGTTAAAAATAATTATAATTAAAAACAATTACAATTAAAATATTTTTAATTGGAAAATATTAAAAAATTGAACCCCCCCCCCCCCCCCCCCCCCCCTAGAAATTTATTCTAGTTGCGCCCCAGGTAGCAGAGAATATAGTAAAGTAATAAAATACTTATAACGACTAGATTACTAATCAATGCATTACTTTTAATCAATTCTTTTTTACAAACCTAAACATTATCCGGCAAACTAATGAAAATCATTATGAAAATATGTGGATGAAATCCAGAGACATAACATAGAGTGGACTGCGCATTCATAGTAAAGCAGCTTAGGGATGGAAAACCAAAACCGGTTTTCAAAAAACTGGTGGTCCCGGTTTTGATTGAAAACCGTTTTTTTTGCATGAGGCTCTACGGTACCGAAAACCGGTTTTTTAGGGAAAAACCGATGGAAAATGGAAAACCAGTTTTTTCTAAAAAACCGCTATCCCTTGCAGATTAGCATTATGTCCTAAACATCATAAATCGCCAAGAGGGGAAAGGTTGCTACGTATGGCAACTTAACGCTACCGTTTCGTTACGAACTATTCCAAATTGTCGCAAGACCTGAATATCAGCTAGCAAACCGAAATGGAGACTACCATCAATATCCATGTCACGTGGGTTTCTACCAATCACGGCAGCTTGAATTTTTTTTTAATGTTTTTGCAGACGATTTTTTGAGCATTGTTGGAATTTTTCTCTTTTGGCTTAAATAATAAATATTTAATTCTCTGAGCATGTTAACAATCGTGAATGTTGTACTCTTAATTCAGTAACGTTTTGTGCAAGATGCCAAATGCTTGTAAATTCCTAATTGTAAAGAGGGGTATAAAAAAGGATTAGTCACTCTTTCACGGGTAAAATTTATTTAGTTCTGCATACTTTTAGTAATTGTGTGTTCGTCATAAACTATAATTTCTATCGAGGGAATTTATTCTAAAAGCTCTTTTATACTGAAGAATCATATTCATGATTAAATCAACGTTGTTATAGAACTTTAATTATAATAAATATTTTGGGCCAAGTCAATTAAATTAATGGTCTGAACATTGACAGCTTAGAAGTAGAATATTTTTTTTTTACAATTTGGTTAAAACGAAACCTGTTTTTGCAATCGTAGTTTTTGAGTTATTTATATTTAAAAAGTAGAGCATTTGTTGAATTTGGAATATGTTGATGTGTTTTAGAAAGTTGATTTATTCCAGGTGAAATAAAGGAAGAAGCAATATTTCAAAAAAATATATATTTGATTTTTTTTAAAAAAAAATCGGACCTATAGAACGAAAGTTATAGAGACGGCAGAAAATATTCACCATGTCAATACCATCAACTTACATTACAGCAACACTACATAAACCTACTAATGTTCTTTTAAATTAATTTTTAATAAAGAGTCCACATTCAATTGTTCAAGTAATCTTAAATAGACGCACAAAATCAAAGAAATAATCTTAAGAGGATCTTAAAATACTAGCGATTCATCCTTGCTCCTTTCCAAGCTTCTTTATCATAACATTAGATTGTCGGCCTCTGTGTTCAGGTCGTTGTGGAAAAACTCGCCAAATGGTAAACTCGCCATAGATGCGAGCCAAACGCGACACAGTCATGTGACTGTGTAAGTTAGATGTTTAGGACACTTTAGGTTTGCCAATGCGCAGTCCACTCTATGTTATGTCTCTGATGAAATCCGGCAAAAAAAAAAAAAAGAATTTCAAAACTTCCGTGATGAATTTGAATTATATTACATCGAGTGGCAACATATCATTGTGTCATCAATCGGGTGATTGGGCTGTAAGGAGCCTAGTGGTCAAAGGATCTCGACTCTCGAGCTTAAGATCGGAAGGTTGAGAGTTCGAGACCCGGTCGCCATTGAAGACCTACCGCGTATATGCGGAGTACGTGCTCGTAAAATCTGTTGGGTCCGAAAGTCCTGTGGTCGGTCAGTGCGCAGTTCACCATGGGTACAGGTTCCTGGAGAAAATTTCCCTCCCCTTCAGGGACATGTCTAAATTGTGGAGGTGGCGACAGATGGCAACATCTGTCATATCTGTATGTGTGCGTCTTGTGTCGTCACCTTGCGACCAAGCACACAAGCCTGAAAATATATGTCAAACCAACCAATCGGGTGATTGACAATTTTGTATCGCCATATTTCATTTTTTGTTAAAACGTAGTATTTTATTCTATTTAATACGTATTAAACCCTTTATTGACGTGTTGGTAAGTAATTGAATATTTGTTTGTATATCTTTTATTTTTGTGACAAACAGTTATGTTTTATGGAATATCTAACAGTTATTTGTTGATACTGATGCTTATCGTTACTCGCCATTTTTACTTCCTTCGAACGCCGATTCGTTCTTGTTAATGTTTTTAGTTTCGAAAAGTTAAATAAAAAATAGAACTTAATTGTAAATAAAATTCTATTTTTTTGGTTCTGTTTCGAAATAAGAATTGTATACTTGTACTGTTTGTGCGTAGTTCAGAAATTCCTAAAGGCGTTATCCATGTCCTAGACTGGTTTGTTTGGCTTTGGTTTTAAAACAAAATAAATAAGTTATTAATTTGAAATACATTTATAAGTTTTTTAGTAATATTTTTAACTTTCATTAGGTTTTTAAAATATATTCGTCGTTTTTGTTTTAAACATTAAATACATTTTAATAGTTTTTATTTCAGATCTGAATAGCTTCGGATTTTTAGACTATTGAATTCATTTTTGTTTTATTGGTTATAAATTTACGGTAAAATCCTACTTTAACGTGCCTTGGGGATCACCTTTACTGTACGGTAACTAACTATCGGCGCGATTTTCAGATTGGGCGATAAGTAGTTTTTTAGTGGCAACCTGTCTGACTTTGACCGAAACCCATAACGGTCAGAGAGGGTTGCCGGAAAACGTCGTCGCGAAGATAGCATGACGTCAAAAGTCGCCAAAATACAGACTTTTGGAGCGATTTCGGAAAGTTCGCCAATAGTTACCGTACAGTAAATTTCTACCTGCCTTGGCGCCTGTCCTCGTTCTAAAGTGTACAAAACGGCCGGATTTGGTGATTTTAAATATTGTCGCTGAGTCGAAAAGACGTCAACATCCTGTGTTTACTGATATAAATATGGCTTGGTTAACCTAAAGAATCGTGATTGACAACTTTTCAAGAATCTCGCCAAGCGGAAATGACAACAAACCTTGGCATTTAGGGTCTCGAGGTATTGCACGTCATTCTGAGATGGTGTCTAACAAGTTGTGTGAGAAAAAGTAACAGTGTGCCAAATTATGCATTCTTTTATGACATGCAATCAAGACAATAAATACCAGCATGCAAAGTGTACACTAAATTTAGGTTGACCGAATTTGTTTTGAGTTGTAGTGTGCTTGTTTGTTAAATATTAACATTTTTACTTTGTTACTCTAAGAGTCCTTTCTTTTGCAGGAGTGGAGGCTTCATCATGGTTTACAACAATTCGGTATGTATTATGGTTTACTTTTTTTTATGTTAGGTGTAGCATTATTTTCAAACTTTAATGAGTATCCCCAAATCACTATGCTAAAGTATATATATACTGTTGGTAATTATTTGAACACTTTGGTACATTGTATTATATTTTAATCCTAAATATATTTACTGCTAATTCGTAGTAGAATATGTAAATGTAGGCAAAAAAAAAAATTAATCAGCATTATTAGTTAGCTTTTTAAGAATAACCAATTGATTTCAAAATATCTAAATTTTCTTATTATTGTTAATTTTATAGCGCACCACTAAAATCTATGTCGGCAATCTACCTGAAAATGCTGACAGCCAGGAGTTGCAAGAAATGTTCGAAAAGTATGGGGAAGTAAAGGAATGTGACATTGTTAAAAATTATGCCTTTGTAGTAAGTTATTAAATATTTTTTCTTGTTTTATGTAAGCATGCAATTGCAATTCAAACATTTATGATTGATATTAATTTTTATAGCATATGTCAAATGAAGACGAGGCTAAAGTAGCAATAGAAGCTTTAAACAATGTTGACTTTGCTGGAACGAAAATATCTGTTGAGGTATGTTGACTTTATCTCTTTAATCGTTTAACATTACCTTACTATCAGTTTGAGTTTTGTAAATTGTTTCCCAATGATTTTACTTTCTCAAATTTTAGTTGTAGAAAAGTTTTTTCCAACTTTTACTTGGATATTAAACAAGTATTATAAATCTTTCCACATTTAATTAAGTTTAGTTTATCTCCAGTCATTTCAAAATATAGGACATCACTGCAAATTAACAATACATTATAGTTCTAACCAATAAAAGTGAAAAAAAATCATTCAGCTCTTCCATCTAGCTTTATTCTCACTAAAAGTCTTATTTTTAATTTTATCTCTATTTGCTTTGCTTGTTTTCTAACTATTTACATCTGAATTTGTTTTAGATTTCCCACAGTAAGGTTCGACAAAGACCCGGCATGGGTGGCAAGGGACAGTGCTACCGATGTGGCCGACAAGGCCACTGGTCCAAAGAGTGCCCAAGGAACCCTGCTACCAGAAATATGGGACCTGACAGGGGTAAGTTTTACTTAATTTTATGAGTTTGTATTGTTGAATCAATTTAAAGGATTTCAGTAAAGTGTTGAAATAATATTAGTAAAAATTTTCTGCTATTGTTGATTATTCTAATGTGAGATTTTGTTATTGATTTAACTACTACATTTTGATTCGTGGACCAGTGTTTTTCGAACAAGCAGTAAATATGCAGGATTGATGTCTGTTATTGTCAGCACAGTAAAATCTTATGTGTGCAACTTCATATATCTTTTTTACTTTTTCTGTGAGAATAGAAATGACTATTTAAAACACCAGTAATAGTTAATTGTCTTGTCAAAAGAATTCTGTGCTAATTATTCTTGGACTCCATTTTCTTATCTAGATAAGTAATGTTTTTAAAACAATGAACCTACCAACATTTAGTGCCACAATAGTAAAATGTCTTAAGTTACTAAATTAATCATGCCAGTATGTTTAATACTTTATTATTCAATTATTGATTTTAAATATCTTTAGATACTATATTATGTACAACTCATATTACAGGCCCTCCCATCGGCTACCCAACCCCAGGCTACGGCGATCGCTTTGGCCCCCGATTTGGCGGTGGCATGGACCGACCATACGGTGTTGAACGATCTTTTGAACAAAGGCCATACCCTGACCGCATGAGGCCATACCCAGACCCATACGAAAGGCGCCCCCCTCCAATGGCTCCCCCCTCCCAAGACAACTACATGTATTACAGGAGACCTTATGAAGGCGGGTATGGGTATACCAGACGATCGCCCCCTAATATTCCCCCTCAGGCGCCTAGCAGGTAATGAAGGTTTTTGTATTATGTATGTTTTTTTGAGTATTTGAAGAAGTACTGTATTTGCTGGATCTTTGAGTTGGATATTGATTTATATTTCATGGATAAAATTTATATAGGGTTGATAATTTCTATGCGGAAAAAAAAATGCGCAGCATATTGATGTTCTGAACAAATTAAAATTATAAATTTTAAGTGAAAATAATTAGTTGTTGATAAATTTCAAGCGATTGGAATTAAAAGAGTAAAGAAATTATTGTTTTTAATTTGAAATTGAATAATTTTTATTTATAAAAGTAGTCAAACTTAATTTTTATTTTAACTTATATAAATATGCAAAAATTAAGTATTTGATATTTTGTCTTGTCCTGTCAAAAATAAGTTTATTTCATTTAAATTTTTGTGTGCTCCTTCCATTAATTTGATTTGTTAACCAATCTGTCAACGCTTGTATGTGTGTAGTTAAGATTTTTAGTTGGTAAGTGTTTCAGTTACGATGTGAGTATATCGTTAATATAATTGTTTTATTTTTCAGATATGACTTCACTCAAGATCCGTAAGTGTTTATCTTATTTATTAAATATAATCTGTTGATATTTTGTTTATTATTTTGCTAAAGTGTACTCTCTTAAATGCAGTCACTTTTTATTGGGTTCATTCAATAGATTTTTTATAAAAAGGTTTAAGTTAGGGCTGAAAATGTAAGTATTTAAATTTCAATACAAAGTAACGAACATGTACAATTGAACATAAGTAAACGATTAATAAAAAATCTAACAAAAATTAAATCTGAACAGAAACATTTAAAAATCTATCTATGCAAACCATTTTTTAAAATTTTATCTTTCCCCAGTCAGTAGAATGGCATATATTGCAAAAAGAACTTCCAAGCAAGGTAAATTCTATAGTAAGAAACACATTATTCTGAAAATAAAATAACAATGTAATTAGTTTTTTTTTTTTTTGGCAAAATAAATTTTTCTTTAAAAAATCCTTTTTCTACAAAAAAAGTTGAGATTGTCATTAATTGGCTAGAATCGGATTTATGTGCGTGTTTGTAAAACACTAATTTTTTAATTAGAAAAAAGTTATTTATTGTGAACTTTTTTTAAAGTATAGTTTGCTAACTAAAATGTTTAACGTTGTAAAGAGTAGTTAATTAATTTTAGTTTAAACTGAAAAAATAGTTTTACGTGTGTAAAAGGCATCTTTGTCGCTAGTTCTAACTCAAGAGTCGATATTTGATGAATTTAAAAAACGTTAAGGTTTTTACAAAAAAAAAAAACGTTGCAAGTTTTGTATTTCGGTTCTAAAACTTCGAATTAAAAGAAAGTTTGAACCAAATATACCAATTCTAAGACACCCACACTAACAGTGACAACCTATTTTCTATTGACTTCATGTGATGCTAAACAAAGGTTTCCATTTTTTCCTTTAAAGCACTTTTGCGTCGGACCGTGTAACTCCCGCCACTCGACGCGCACCGGTGTTTTAACGGAGGCAGACCGATCGCGCGAAACCTACGGTGGTTGGATCTCGCGTGCAAACGAGGAAGCCAACCCTACGAACGTGTGCAAGCATTCAAGACTTCACTTTTTATTTCTTTAAACTAATAGCTGTCTTTTTTCATGTATCATTGGTGAACTTTTTACGTATCGTTTCTGGTAAGCGCGACAAATGCGGACGCGCCACTATCGTTTTGTGCAAGATTACACGTTTTTGCTAGCGTGTCATATCTGTAATCTCTTTTGAATAGACTTGAATAAAATAAATGTCGGTTAACGTGTATATCGGAGTTATTTTTTCTTGTTGGCGGATGTTTTTTTATGACTAAGAATTTAAAGAACCTATGCTCGAGTTCATGGTAAGGTATGCTAAGTTTTCTATTTTATTAAGTGTTTTTTTCTTAGTTTAAAAAACATGCAACTTGGAATTTCTGAATAAAGTTATAAAATTAATCAAATTTGTTTTACTCTTTGAACTTAAGTAGGAAATGCTTGATTTTTTTTTTTAAAAATGTATTTCTTAGGTTAATGTCCGCAGTTTATGCATAGTCGAATAGGAGCTTAAAAGCTTGTTTTGCGTATTCTAACATAGAGCAAGTTAAAAAAAAATCTTAATAATTATATAATTATTAAGAATTAGGGAATTTTAAATTGAATTCAGTGTAGACTGATGTTATGCAATATTAAATCAACTAGAGAATGGTAGTTCTGAAACAATTATTTTTGTTATTTAACCACCAGCAACTGCAAAGGAAATAATCATTATACCTTTTGCTTACCGAGGCAAGATCTATTTTTTATCAGGCAAGCAAGATAAGTGGTAGATATAAAAAGCTAATTCTTAGGAATGTTATTTTGTATATAAGGCTGTTGAAAGAAAGATTAACACCACCAGGTGGTTGTCTTCTTAAACAGAAAGTTGTCTTTTGAGAAAATTAAAACATGCAGGTTTAAAAGAAGGGCCATTGCTGTAGTAGGTTTTTTGTTTGTTTTTTGGAATATTTTTCTTTGATAAAAAAGATCTCTAGAGATTGCTTCCCAACTAATAGGAATTTTTTTTCAAGAGTTACTGGGAGTTTTGGTCCAATTGATAGGCAGCTATGTCCATTGTCCAAAAGGGGTTGCATTGTTATGGGGTTGATTCTGTTTTAAAGTTGTTATAAAAGCATGCACAGTTGGTATCTTATCTTCCTAAACAGGACTCTGGCCTTATTTTCCGAAACATGAAGGTTTTCTCCGAAGTTTTGTGACAGCAGTTAATTTACAAGGTCTTTTTAAAAACTCTGAATTGTATTCAATTACAATACATTAACCCTTCGCTATATCACACATAAAATCTGGTTTCAAAATGTTTTCTTTATGGTGAAATTGCAGTTGGTATATCAGAAAATTTTCAACTAGATAGACATGATGAAAGGTTCAACTTTTAATAAATTATAACGGGTCATCTAAGTTAAATCAAGCATTGATAGAGAATTATTAAAATTATTTAACCGAAATTCGCTGTACATATCGGTGCTATTTAGAACACTTTGAATGTAATTGGTAAAAGATAAGTTAGACAAGTGCTTGTTTTAGAAACTATGTTCATTTAGAGTTTTTGTATCAAGCACTATTTATCAAGTGAAGATTCGAATCTCGACAGGAAAATCTGTTCAATTAAGGCCTTAACTGAAATTGTGACTTGTTAGAATAAAAAAAAAGAAACTCATTGGCACAACAGACCATTACTGGGACAAGGCCTGCTGTGCCCATTTCAGCTTTCGTGACCTAGGGCTCTGTTGTCCTAGGATATGTCGCAGTAAGGTGGTTAGCCTCACGCGGGAACTCCCAGTGTTAAAAAAAAAATAACAAGGGGACAAAAAATAAGGAAATGTTAAAAATATACTAAGTAAATAATGTAACTCTAGTCTGATAGCTTTTATTATATCTATTTACCATATTTTAATTTAATAAAATTGTATGCATACTTATTAAAAACTAACAAGAAAGCTTGCATCTTATGTTTAACATCTTCATGATGCTTGATAGATTACAAACTCGGTTATCTAGTGCTTTTCTTGACTCTCAGAAAACACGTGGAGTAACTAGGGGTTACTGTTCTTCGTATCAAACAATGATATGAGGCTTTAAACGTTTATTTTGCATGCAGAGAAGTTGTCAAAGTTAAGCTCCTTGTAATATTAAACTATTTTAAGTTTCTATGGTTTATTATTGCATTAATGGGCTCATTCAACAAAAAGGCAAGGAGAGTGCATGCTACTTATTATTTGAAATATAATATTACGACTCCCAAATCAACAGTACATAATTGTCATTAAATTTTTTTCTGTAAGTGATCCCTTACTAAAATTTAAATTAAAATAATTATTAATGGTTGTTAGACACTACTAATTAACGGTGGAACATTGTGGCATAACCAATACTATTGAACTGGGTTAGGCTCTTATCCAGGTATGGTTTAAAGTAAATGTTTATTAGAAAAGAGAGTAAGAGCTGAGATTGATTTGAACACAAAACAGTCTAATACGGAATTAGCTTTTCTCCTTGTCTATCAGCAGGAGTTGAAGACTTGTAGTAGTGTTATTTTCATAGTTGACCCTATTCAGCCATAAATCTGTACGATATTCAACTGTTTTTTTATTGGCGAAAAAATTACGCTATGTGTCACAAGTTTTTATCAGTTTCATTAGTTGTGAAAGCTTTATTTAAAATATTGAGTTAAGCTGTACTGAATAAAAGAAAATAAATTTTCGAGTTTTGCTTATTAGCAAATCTAAGTTTATAGTCTGAAAACTAATAAAATAAGATTAAGGTTTCCCGAATTTAGAGGTCTTAAGTTATTACTGCTTATTTTTTTTAATCTTTACTAATTGAGGTACCGGAACATGTTTTGTTTCAATAAATTTTTAAGTGCATGTGAAGCTATTCCTTTTATACCTCAATTAGATTGATTTATCACAAAACTAGAAGAAAACGATATTCATTGGATGAAGAAGAAAAGATGACGGAAGAAAATGATGCTTTTGAAATAATAGAAATTAAATAACATTTGCTGATTTTTTCCTAATAATTTTAAAAATAAATATTTCATATTCAAATATAAAGCTTATCTTTATCTCTTACTTAAATGTTTCCCTTCATGAAAAGCAGTTTTAAAATAAAGTAGTACATCTCTCTATTTAAATAACCTGTCTTAATTTTCTAAGTATTTCCATGTATTTTCCAACTACTCAGTGATTGAATAATTTTCTAAACTAGTGTCGGGCAGGCAGTCGAATTCTATACTATAGAGAAATTTAAAAAAAAATTTATCGAGTAATATAAACTTAATTAAATTTGACTATCTTTTTTGACATTGTCATTAATTTAAATTTACTCTCTAATCAGAAATATTTTCCTATTTAATGTGATAAATATTGGATAATTAATTTTTAATTAATGTTTTTTGGCATTTTAATGTTTCAAAAAACTTTTTTAGTTAAGTTTTTTTATATAGTAATACTTTACTATACAATTTGAAAATAAGAATTCATTAAAATATATATTTTCTAAAATTTATGAATTAAAATTGCATTTGTTGGATTAGTTAATATTTTATCATGTCATTTATTTGCAGATATTCATTTTGATGGTGCTAGTCCATGTTTTGACGTGTATGTCAGATGGCACCATTTTTCCTCATTCTTTTGCCAGTATTTTTCTATTCATATGAAGGTGGGTTATTTATATAAAAAATATTTTTATCTAATAATTACAGCGGCCAACCTTTTCTTTTAATTTGCAATATTCTTGTATAATTGTATTTTGGCAATAGTCCTTGCATATCTTAACTTGCCTAGATTTTACCTAATATGATTATACAAAAAAAAAAAAAAACCTTTTTAGTTGTCTTTTGGCCTACAGGATCAAAAAGTGAAAAGTTGATAAGTAAAAAATACTCCAATTTTATTAGCTTAAGCTTTGCTCAAAGTAATGTAATTATTATTACAAAACCATTAAAATTTGTAAGTATTTAGTACATTTTCACTTTAATACAGTCTGCTTTGTAATAAGGGTTATATGGTTAGTTTCATATAACTTTTTTCACACAATTTATATTTAAGTGAAAAAAATTATTTGCTTTAAGGTTGAAAATTTTTCATTTTAAACATTACATTAAAAGAAGGAAAAAAAAAACAATTTTCAATTTCTTAAGTGTTTGAAAAAACTAATTTTAATCTTATAATAGTAATCTTTAACCTCTTTTTAAAATTGTTTGTATTTTTCTCTCTTTTTAGGATTTCAGCCATTATTGAAGAACAAAAGCTTTTTAGAAATATTTTGTAATCATTTATACAAGTTTTATTTAATGTCAGTCCTTTTTGTAATGCATGACAATGAAAT
Source organism: Hylyphantes graminicola (assembly GCA_023701765.1). Lineage (NCBI taxonomy): Eukaryota > Metazoa > Arthropoda > Arachnida > Araneae > Linyphiidae > Hylyphantes > Hylyphantes graminicola. The sequence continues at coordinate 16,282,113 of CM043120.1, read as the reverse complement.
GCACCTTGCTTTTTGCAATAAATTGTTTTTTATATTTGTTTTACTTGTAGTTGTAATTCTTTCCTTGTAACCTTTCAAATAAAGCCCCAGTAACAAACGACTTGGTCCACTATTGTTAACTTGTCAGAATTTAGTTTGTAAATCTGTTATTTCTAAAAATCATTGATCATTGAATTTTATCTACTTTGCTTCCTTTCTTATTTGGAAAGGAACTACGATGAACTTAAATTAAAACGGTTATTTGAAAAAGAAAATAACTAAAAAGTGCCTCTTTTGGGAAATTGAAAAACTTACTCTAAATATTTTCTCAATTTTTTAATGATATACCCTTTATGTTAATTAATTAACTTAGTTACTTTAGACTAGTTATTTGGACTTAAAAAATAAGTTGAAAGTTGTTAAGTTATTTCCTTATTTAAAGAAACAACATTTTGTAGCTCTAAAAATTTTTAGTAATAGTCACATTTAGCAAAAGGTTTTTTCACAGTTAGTAGTTGTTATACTACGTTGTTAGTATAGTCTGTCTCGAAGGTTTAGAAAAGACATTTTGAGTCCCAAAAGTTCACTGAAAAGGCTTTCTTGAAAAATTTTGTGGTTGTAACGATCGGGCAAGTAAAAAGAATAAAAAATATCATGAATCACAAAGAAAACATCTTGGTTCAATTTCATATCAAACGTACCGTAACCCCGTGTTCACTCTTTTTATGGTGAAATATTTGCTTCAAACTTATAAGTTAACATCTCTGTTTAATCTAAATCCAGACCTAAAGCCTACCATTCCATCACCTTACAGTTTATTAAGGTGTAGCTGCAAAAGATGAAGTCTGGACTGAAATGTTCCTCAGCATGCCAAAATTGCCAGGGAACTAGCCTCAACAGGGTCTCAAGTTGACTCCGAAGATGAAGAAGAACAGGAGGAAGACTGACTGTTTTCCTACTGGGGTCCGACGAATGAAATGAAATATATAAAATTGAATATGAAAATAGATGAAATTTTAAAGTAACAGCCTGCCTACAAAATAAGTATCTGTTGTTTAGACGTTCAGTATATAATAAGTGTACATAAGAGGGATTGTCACTCCTATAGAGCTAGCTAATTGCATTAGTTTTGAAATCACAACTTCCGCATATGTATTGTTTTACCCAGGTACAGGAATCAACATAACATCGAAATCAAATGAAACAAATTTGAAACGGAAAATGTTATTTAGTTATATATTTTTGAAATTTTAAAATTCCAAAAAATATACAGCAGATGGCGCCACTATTTTAAAACTTTATTAATTAATAATTAAATAACCGGATGTTATTTTCTTTTCACAATTTTGTTTTAAATTGATGTTATGATGATTCCCATCCCAGTGAAAATGGGATAAGGTGGCAAAGCAATTCTTTTGCCAAAACGTTGCGATTTCAATACCAGTAAAAACTCCATGACCGATCACCTCTACTTACGACCAATTTTTCACGGCACCGATTTCCCCTCCTATGTGTTCAATGTTAAAACCCCCTCTGAGAGAGCCAGATTTCACTCCACAAACGACCGATTTCAAATCCCATTTCATGAAACAAATATATTTTTATAACACGTCTTTTTCCGATTTAAAAAATAAATTAGAAAAATTAGTAATTTGGGAAAAATCGAAAAAAAGTGAAAGTCAGAAATTTCTTCTTACTTTAAAAAAGTTTAATTAGTTCACACTAGTTTGTTAAAATAAGTTGGTATGGTGTTATTTCTTTTACATACTACAGTTTGTTCGAAAGTAAGTTAGTATAATTTTGCGTACATTATTTGCGAATTAATAAATAAACGGTAACGATAAATAAATTTTTGTAATTTTTTAATGGATAATGCGTTGTAAAATGATATTTCAACTTTCTATATCGTTAGAACGCATAGTTTTCGAGATATAAGCGAAAAAACGAAAAATGTGACATTCAACCCCCCTCGCGCCTTCTTTGGCTCAGGGGCTAGGGGCGGGAACTTTTGATATGTTTACCTCCTAACTCCTATAACTAGTCTAAACAAAGTTATAAAGTCAAAAATTGTGTTCCAAAACTTTCCCTCTATATCTTAACTCTTCGTTGCCTGGAGTAAGACTCAAAGATATTTATTAAAAAAAATTACATCATTATTCTGCGAATTTCAAACAAATTTAGCAAACGGTGAAGACTAATTGTTAAATCTGAGAAAGAAGATTAATGAAAGTCGTTTTTTTTATTGTTAAAACTTTGAATTAAAGTAGCTAAAAGCCCTGTTTGGCGAATTTCTTTCTGAGTTGTAAAATTAGTTTGCTTCCTGCTGAGCACAATTGTTGTGCGCAAGCGGTTTTAGTGACAGATTCTGTATCAAACCTACTTGTTTGAACTTTAGAACAAAGCATCAATACTGGTTACCACATTTGGACGGTTTTGTTTTGCGCTAATCGTAAAATACTAGAAACAGTCATTATATCATATAGCTGCTGGCAATTTGAAAAGGAACCAATGGGAAAGATCTCAAACTCCTTGAAGGGCCTTGATAAAATCTACCCCTCATATCAGAATAGGAGGATATTATCCTGATGGAGTTGAGAGGGAATCAGTTGGTATAAAATAAAAGTTTGCATAAAATCTACTAATTATGGTTATTAAATGTACTCCAGTGCAACACCGGTTTTATAAAGCTAGTTTATCATATAAAAAATTCAATTCAAGCAATAAAAATGCAAAAGTAAGCCATTAAACGTCGTGCATTAAATTGATTTTTTCTAGATTATTGCGACAGATTTTTTGGGTATACTTTTTACAATTAATTTAAATAAAATTTATTGTTGTTTTCTTTGTGATTCATAGTATTTTTAATTATTTATACTTGCCTAACCCCCAACCCGTGATATGGGAAAAGAAAAAGTTAGACTCAGAAAATCTTGGGAAGAGCAAAAAAAGATTTTTAGGCCTATGAGATTGCTGCTGCTTCTCCTTCAATGACCGCACTTTTCTCTAGAAAGAATAGGTTAGGTTTGAATTATCGTCGCACTAGACTAGAGCTGCACGAGCTCTAGAAAGGAAATCCTTGTCACTTTACGCGAGACCAGCTCAGTTATTCGATATTTTTTTAAAATTAGGTTAGGATAGGTTTGAATTATCTTCGCACTAGAACTACACGAGGACTATTGGCGACGGGCGTCGTATTTTAGAACCACAGTCAGGTGACGAGCCAACACCTGAATAGGCACCCAACGCAACCATTAAGGGCAACATCGTACGCAGCGTTAGGACTTTGAACAATATTTAACGTGCACTCCCTTACACGGGGTAGTATTCGTCGGACATTTTTTTGGCTGCACGGGCCGTTTATAGGTCGGCAGCTATTTTGGCGATGCCCGGACCCGAACCTGGGACCTTCCGTTTGCTAAGCGAGTGCTTAACCGACTGGGCTCCCCAGCTCTCAATTTAAAATTAGGAATTTAAAATAAGAGCACCAGTCACTTGAGTGTCGCTTTCATGATAGCACGGTAGTCCATTCTACACAGCGCATGTTTTCCGGTCAAGATTCAGAAAAAAAATTCCGTTTGTCCTAACCAACACCGAATTTATTTCTTCGAAAGTAAAGCATACGAAGTGTGCGTCCATTAAATAATTTGTGTTTAAACTTTGCATTCTGGTCTCTGAATCCGGAATCACTTTTAGGAAACTGAATCCGGAAACTGTACGTTTACGGGCAATCCTCAGGGAGCCTCAATCCTTTCGCTGCGCACCCCTCATTTTTACGGTGAACGTAGAAGTACCGAAGTAGCACTGCCGTGCGTAGTTAAACTTCTATAGTATCTTCAAGGAATACCTTGGGCCACTTGACTCATCAAACACTCAGCCAACTGCATACAATAGGACACTATTTTAAATATTAATAATTTGAGGACTAAAATGGTTAAAGTTATTTGTATAGTTAACTCTTGCTCATAGCGCGGCAGAGCAAAATTAATATCTGTATCAACCGCTTTTTTCGTTGACAGTTTCATTTAGTTTTAACTTTGTTGTATTTTCTTTAGTATAAAGCTTTATAACTTTGTTTTTTGAAACTATAACTCATAATTTTATTTAGATTATTTTTTGAAATCCGGCTTTCATCTTTAATTTTAAAATTGATGAACTTTTTTTTTGTTCCATACTCCGTCAACTTCTAAAATGAGTTAAAGATTAACTGTATTTGTATGTAGTACGATTTATGATATAAGATTGTAACCTTAATAGCACAATTTCATACTTTGCTTGAAGTGAAGAATTTGCATACGATATTTTTCAATAAGTTAATGACTGAATTCAAACTTTTACAGTAATATAATTTCGTGGTATCATTTACTTTTTGTATTTTGGAGGGGAAATATCACACCGTACACAGGACACTGTAGTTTCTTTCAATAATTTAACATGTTAGAGCGAAGTTTTTCCCAAGTATTGTGCGTTTTTACCCATACCATTAACTTTCATTTCTTCGGCATCGGTATTCAGAGAAGGTGTCACCGAAAAAAAGAAGTTTGAAAGGATAATAAATTTGGTAATCCTGTTCGAACGGTCAGAGACCCTGCGCGAAGGAAAGGTTCCAAGTAGTTCCGTAAGGCACAGAGGGCGCTGCCGTCGTATCGATCCGCCTGCGTCTGCCATCCTCGAAACCTTTAAGCACTTCTTCGATTGCCGAAACCCAGTGGCGAGCCCCTTTCGAAGCCCCTGGACCTAAAAATATTATTTTTCTGGGACCTAACACCAAATATCGGTACCTGGAAATCGAAACGACAAGAACCTCGTCACGCAGCTTGGTGGAAAAGAGTTGCGCGCAAGAAGAAGCGGACACTTTAATTCCAGAAGAAGAATTCAAGAAAATCGTCTGCTTCTACTTTCGAATTTTAGTTTCGCGGGTCTTATTTATTTTGTGTGTGTGTGCAAAAAAAAAGTGACGTGTGTGTGTGTGGATGGAATGATCTACTTTACTTAGAGGGGTGCAACTCTTGTGCAAGGTGAGTTTAGATGTTTTATTATTAATATTGTTATTTTAGTGGGGGAGCCTGTGTTTGTTTATTCATGTGGTCGCGATTGATCGAACCGTGCTCGTAGATCGAAGTTTCGAAGCATTGCTCCTTTGCCTCGGATCGTGCATGGATTGGTGCATGGTGTTTTCGCGCCTGCCCGGAGAGTTTACGATTGGGCAAGTTTGTAGTGGCTTAGTAGTAGAAGTGACATTTTTACTACGGAGCAAGGTCACAGTTAGCGAGCCGTCCGCTCGGTTCATTGATTCGAACTTTTAAAATAACTTTTAGAGTTGGAAAAAAGTTAAGCAAACTTATTTTTGTAGCGGCATAAATTTGAAAACTATGAGAAATCATTAATTGGTAAGTTATCTAGCTTTTAATTAGATACTAAATGTAAAAGTTTGAAACATTTTGTACGCGAAAGTATTTGAATGAAATAAATGGATAGAATAATTTGTACAATTTAAATGAAAAGTTTTAGTTGATTCAACTAAGTAATTAATTTGTGTGTGAGTCTTCGTAATATATTTCGTTTAATTGTGTATAATTTTATAGTTTTTGAAAAGTAAAAGAGAGATATTTAAAACATGTGACAGTTCCATTAGTCTAGAGAAGCTTTACAATGACAGTAAATGTTGTTTAAAGTCCTAAAAATTTATAAAATAGTTAGAAATGCTTATAAAATTTTATTTATTATAATTGCGTATGCTGCGAAAATTAAATATTTATATGTGAAAAGTAGACAAAAAAATGGTATTATATGTTACTTAAAAGTAATTATGTGTTGAACAAAATATTATTTATGATGACCTTCATTTAGAATAGATTTTATTTAAAATATATTAATATATCAGTATTAAAAAAATTCAATGATGTTATTTCCATATGATTCATTCTATATAGTTAATAATGAGTTACTTAACCATTAAACCCATTAGATAATAGAAACAAAAAGGTTTATGCTCATTACATTAATTTAACAATTATAATAAATTTTTTTTTACAAAATAGTTTTTTTTCGCATTGATCTCACACATTTTAACTGGTTTTATATTTGTATACCATAGTATGAATCATAAAAACTTAAAAAAAAACGTATTTATAATAAAATTTCTGATTAAAAATGTTAATGGAATATCGAAATACGTATTTTATTTAATCACAAATGTTTCCCTAAAATGGTTGAATTTATATCTGTAGAACTGGTTTTGTTACTATAAAACTCTCGTAGTTGCGAAGCCAACTTTCAGGAACGAAACAGGGCACAAAAAATCAGGCAAAAATGGTTGAATTTATTCCTGTAGAACTGTCTTTTTTATTGTATGATTTTCGTAGTTGCAAAGCCAACTTTCAGGCGCCAGTGATTTGGAAATAGCGGATTTTCCCCTTACACATTCTCTTCGAAAAATAAACAAGGAGAAAAAAGGAGGACTTGGAGGGTTACTAAAGATGTTTTCAGTAAGATCTTTTGAAATAAATATTTATGCGGTGACCGCTGGTTAATGGAATCACGAATTTATTAATTAAACCGTTTTTATTGAAATTAGCAACGCTAAGTGGATTACAATTACTTTTTTATACCAAAAAATCACCTACGTAATTGAATTAATTAATGTTTTAAATAAACTAATAAAAACGGATCAGTTAATTAAATCAAACTTTAAAATTATTTTAGATGGGGAAATAAGATAAATCATACTTAGGGTGTTGTACCTTGGGACGCTTGTACCTTGGGACACTGATAATTTCTAAGAATCTATTTTCAATATTCATGCATTGTTTATTTCTAATAGTAGCCTTAACCAACAGACATTATCATAATAAAATTTAACACTAGCATCATTGAATTGATGAAATGGTGACAAAAAATAATATTTCATTACCCCAAAGTAAATATTTTTCTCATTCTAATATAATTTTCTACCTCAGTACTCTTACAAAAAGTCAACTGCATTTTATTTTCTTCATAAAAGAGAAGATTTTAAAATATTTTGGTTATGAGAAAATAATGATAATGCATTTGGATTGGCCACTATCTTGCTTTTATTTAAATTATGTAGTGTGTTGTACCTTGGGGCAGTATTAATAATTTGATTAAATTCTTAATAATTTGGATAAATAAAAATATCTTTATTATTTATTTTAAGAGAAATTCCACAAAACATGTAAAATACAACGCAGCTTTGTTTTGGATATATTTTATAATGTTTGAAGTTTGAAAATATAATTCTGGCAACACCTGATAAATCTTTTTCCTTCCGTGTGATGAAATGTTCTAAAGAGCAAATTTTCTGATGTATTTTGAAGTAAAGTTTGTTTCCTGACACAAATTAGTTCAAGTGTATGACTATTGACTGAATTATAAAGCATGTCCCAAGGTACAACATGATGTTGTACCTTGGGACAGTTTATCCTCTCTACTTTAAATGAGTGGCAATTTTTTAATTTCAAGCTGCCAGAATTTAAAAAAATATATTATAGAGGAATATATTGGTGTGTTGAAATGCTGCTTTGAAATTTTTATTTTGACAATAATTATCGAAGAAAAAAATTAAAATGTAAAAATTGTCCCAAGGTACAACACTCTTCCCTATATACTGAATAATAATTTGGAAAGCTATTCGAATTGTTAATCTCTGTTATTGATAATTTATCTTGTTTTTTACTACCGATTAAAAGTAAGTTAACAAAATTATTTCGTAGCTAATTTCTGTTAGGAAAGTTTAAATTGAAAAAAAAAACTAAACAATTTAAATAAAATTTCGATTTTTGTGTATTCCTTAGTCATGATAAAAACAAACTAAACAAAAATAAAGGGCCACGCTAACAGGGTTAACAGTCTGGAACTCAACCAGTTAACAAACCTTTTCATTAAATCTCTAATCCTTTATTTTAAAACCTTTATTTTCTCTTTGTCTCTAGGGGAAAAGAATGTAGTTTTTTTTTGTATTACACGTGGAGTCCCAAACGCATGAGGGAATTAGTGAGACAATGGAAACAAATTCTATTGGTGGTTTTACTTATTAAAACGTCTGTGACTTTTTACAGCTTATAAAATAAATTTTGAATATCTAATGAAAACGTTTTCTTAAAGTTTATACATTTAAGTCAATTGGCCAAATTTTTATGTATATACTTCGACTAAGCATATTTTAGTATTCCCTAAAACATTAATAAATTTGGTGAATAATTATTTTAAGCTCCAAAAGCTACAATTTTTTTTAATAACGATGCATTAATATATACAGACTTCTACAATCCTTTCCACTCTTATAATAGAAATTCAATTTAGAACGAATTTTTTTAAAGATCCAAAAAAAGTTGTTTAATTAATAAAGTTCTAAGCAATTAATTCTGATCTAAGTTCTAAGCAATTAATTCTGATCTAGCTTGCAGACTTTTCCATCAACACGTAATATTTAAATTACTAAATATAAGAAGGGGTCAAATCCTCAGAAAGATATTCATTCACACTTCTTCCTTCACTAAATTGTTAACTGAAGAAGCGTCAGAGGAAACTCTCCAATGGACTTAGCTTCCTTTCAGATTCGTTTGTAAGGAAAATATTGATATTTCTTGAAGTATGCTTGACGTTTCGCGTATTCACGAATAGACAAGCTAAATCAATATTGAATGATTGAGTAGCAGATTTATTTGTGAGGCGTAAGGAATAATTTAGTGAATTAATAAAGTTTCATTTTAGGATAATTAATAAAACCCATCCATCCAATGTATTTTGAACGAGAATGTATATTGAAATTTTTGAATCGGTAAGCAATTTTATTTATAGAATGTTCATGATAACATATACTTAGGGTTTAGCTTAGTTTGAATTATCGTCGCACTAGAGCTATACAAGGGCTATTGGCTACACGCGACTTATTTTAGAACAACCCACATATACTTGAGAGGCCCAGTTGCATAGTGCTAGTGCTTCACATTGCCATGCTACAGGCCCGCGGATCGAGTCCCGGATTAGGCGAGGTTGACTCATTCTTTCATCCCATAATGATAGTCAATATATTGATGACCAAACATGCTTTGGGAATTAAACACTGTGGTTCCGCTTGAGTTTGACTTCCTAACCGGGACATATGCCACAAAAGCTGAAATGGTCAGGGCAGGCCTTGGTCCACTAACGAGCTGTTGGGCATAGGAGTGTAGTTAAAATTATAATTAGGAATGAGCCAAGTTCTGACCTTAATCGATTCTTCCATTTCCTTTGTTCACAGTTACATTACTTCACAAGCGTTCTTGTCAAATGTTAAACCATTTTGATCCTTGGTTCGTATTTTACATTTATTTTTATTCAAAACTACAATTTCAATAACACGTATGTCTGACAAACAGTTTCAAAATATCTCAAGCATACTTGTGCATTATTTTGTAATACACTACTTTACAAATATTTTTTGCCTGTCAAAAACTTTAAAATTACTTCTGTATTTGAGTTTCAAGAATCGAACTATTTTTTAAAAGACCTCCATGTCTATCAATGTTTATCTTTTAAAGTTCAAATCTTTTTATTTTTACCAAACTAACAATGGAAAACAGAGTACTAAATTTGAAAGTAAAATGTAATTTTGACACAAAACAACTTGATTCTTCTCAGCGTTAAAATGAGAATAAGACATCAACAATAACAAAAAATTATGTAGCACTTATTGAACAACTTTATTCTTTAAACTGTTAAGTTTTTAGTAGACTTTTCTCGGAGTTCGGCTTTACATTTGTTTCCGTCTCAAAAGATATCTTGCAATAAAAGCTTAATGTGCCGTACCAATGTCAGCATTGATCAAGTTACATGGACTGCGGAGTTAGCTAATGGATTGTTTTTGTAGAAATAAATGCTCAGAGTAGTAAGCTCTTTAGTGCTCATGGCTCTGTTAGCAGTTTAAAATATGGGTTCTGTCTAGAAACTATATTTTATTTTTCATAGTCTCCTAGAGATTTTTATTCTACTTGAATAAATATTTACATAAATTTTATATTAGTTTCAGGAGAAAAAAATTATTATTATTTTTTTTGTTGGTATCAAAAAGTATTTTTTTTTTGCTTTCAAAATACTATTCATTTTTGTTTAGAGTTCCAAATAGTTACGTCTAATCGAAATAATTAATAAATGGTGGTTGTCAAATCACAATTTTTTAAAATTCACATTTTGGTCGATAAAATTTTCAAAGAGTTTAAGAGTCTCTTTAAAAAATCAGTATAAAAACTTGTGTATCTGCAGGTTCGGTACTACCTTAAAGATAAGGTTTCTTTTTATCCGGGCGGGGAAAACATTTCAATTCTGTAGAACTTGCTTTTCTACGGTATCACAATTATAGACCAGAAGCAAACTTGCAGGCGCCGAATCGCAGATACCGCAAACCTATCAAAGTTGTTATTGATTTTTTGTTGAGTTAATGAAAGATTCTTAAGTATTTGTTTTCATTGAATTTAAATATGACATAATTCTTTTAATTATATGTACTTTAGCTTTTTTTTTCTTTTGAGGTAACTTTTTATATGAAAAAAAAAATCAATAAAAATTATCTTTCTAGATTCTATAATTTTTGTTGTTGACAGTGAAAGAGCTTAAAAATGTTTGGGGAGATTCGTGTTTATCGAGTACCTAAACATCCACCACAGCAATAAATATAATTCAACCAAGTACTTTTTTTCTGTATTCTAACCAAAGTGTATCAAGTGAAGAGCTTAGTGGAAGAACGTGCTAAGTGACATTTTTGAAAAAATGTGATTTTTCTGTCGATGGGGGAACATATTACTAACATATTACAATGAACATATTACTTCTTTAACGATAGCAAGTTTTCTAGTTTTCATAAGCTTAAAGTTCAGTACATTTTTTTAAGGTTTGGAAGTACCGTTTTCAACAGATTTGAGTGCAAACGATAAACTTTAAATATCATTTTCTCGTTTTCACCTTTTTGTCACTTAGCACGTTCTTCCACTAAGCTCTTCAAGTGTTAAACAAACTAAAAATGATGGGCGATGCAAGCCCGAAGCCTTAATTACTAAGGCAAAGGAAGGTCAATAATGACGACTTCTTTTCTGATTCCCGGTCGTGTTGACAGAGATGGGATGAAATCATTAGTGCATGCGTCCAAGGCATTCATATCTTCTTAACTTTAGAATTTAGGAAAACTTTTCCCAACTAATAGTATACTTTTTAATTTATATTGAGTTTTAGCCCATTAAAAACTAAAATGATAATCTAAATAAGTTCTTTCGTCTTATCTGTCCTTTCCTTTAATTTCGTCCGAAGGAGAGAAGTAATAAAAAACAAATAAATTCTATTGTGGCTTGACTTTTCAAAACTTTCAAATCTTCTAAAAAGGGATTTCAAATTTCTAACCTAAACGCGCTTTAAAAGTTTATATTTCAATTAATTCGGTAATTGTTATGTTTACTTATATTTAAACTATTTCATTATTCACTAACATTATCTTATCAAAAACATAAGCTGTGCCTAACATAATTATATTTACTCTAACAAAACACAGAAGTCCAAGTTTGACATTCTTATTTTCCACACCCATGCCATTATTATATCGACAACAGACTTCTCTAATCTTTTCAACACTTAATTAGAAATATAATTTGGAAAGAAGTTTTCTAAGGATACAATAGGTAAGAGTTGTTTAATTAATCAATAGTTGCTGGCAACTAATTCCTATCTAGCTTTCGGACTTTCGCATCAGCACGCCATATTTGCAAAGAAAATATTGATATTTCTTGAAGCTTGTTTGACGTTTCATGTAGTTTGACGCCATTAAAAGACAAACTAAATCAATACTGAATGATTGAGTAGTGGATTTATTTGTGAAGCCTGGGTGATAATTTAATAAATTAATAAAGTTTCATTCGGGGATAATAAAAGCTATCAATCAAATTTATTGTAGCGATTTTGTGTGTGTATTATTTATTTTCACTTGGTGAATTGGGAATTTTTTTAATGGTAAGATGATCACGTTATTTTTGACTAACACAATCTATTAAACTTGTTTCTTTTACTTTCGATAAATAATTATTATTTTGGTTGGTTACAAATAGAATTTCTTAAGTTAAAATTTATATTTGGTTGACCGTATTAACATTTTTTCATAAACTTATCTGAATATAATGACTTAAAGTTACACGACCATAATAAATAAAAAATGTTTATACATTCAGTAAGTGAACAAACTACACTTCTTGAAAACTTAACTTGGGTAAAAAAAAAGAGTAAAAAGGCAGACGGAAAAGCGCGGTTGGTCCCGTTTGTTGGAAATCTTTTAAGGTAATATTTACATACAAAATGATCTGAATACAATTTAACTAAAAAACACTTTTCATTCTGATAAAACTGCGAAATTTTCTCAAATAATAATATCTAAATCTGTTAGACCTTACACGAAATTAATGTTTTAAACAAGTTTTTTGGATGGATTCACAAATAATTTATGGAACTTTTTACATGCGCGGAAGGATTTTCGCCTTTGCATATTTCTATTTACCCAACTTAGGTTGGCAAGGAGTGTAAAAAATTTTAGATTTTAACTTTGTGAAAAACTGAGTTCTTTCAGTTTTTCGCTAAACTGAATTTTCTGGCAGCAAAATACAGTTAAGGGATCATAGTATACAAAAATAAAAATTCTATACAATTATAGAAAAGTACCGAAATTATATTTTAAAGCAGTACATTTGTGATAGGTTTCAAGGATCTTACTTACTTTTGAAAGACTAACCATTAAGAAAAACCATGACTACATTACTTTGGATCTCCAAAGCTATTATATTTTTACCAAACAAACAAGAGTAAATAGAATACTAAATTTGAAAGTAAAATGTAATTTGTATCTAAAGAATCTCTTGATCCTTCTTCTCAAGCGTTATAATGTGAATAAAAAAAAGCAACAACAATCTTAAGCACTTTTTGAACAACGTTATTATTTTCTTTTAACTGTAAAGTTCTATGTGAATTTTTCTTGATAGCCGTTTAATACATATTAGATTCTGTTGTTAAAGATATCTTGCATCATGTGTTTAATGTACCATGCACTGATTCATAAGTGTAATCATTGAACGAGTTACATAAAGTATGGAGTCAGAGTTATCTAATGGACTTTTTTAGTTGAAATAAATGCTCAGAGTAGTAAGATCTTCAAAGCTTAATAGTACTATGATAGGAATTGAAATTATGAATTTCGGCTTAGAACTATCATTTTATTTTTTGAAAGTCACACTATTAGCTTTTTTCCTTCTTGAATACAGACTTTTATGAGCTTGATATATAAAAAGTCTGACCATATAATTATTAGTTTCAGCGGGAAAAATAACATTTATTATTTGTTGCCCCAAAAGCATTTTTTCGCTTGCTTCCAAAATACTATCTTCTTTTGAATCAAATAGCCGAATAATCGAAATAACTAAGTATCAACTCGTTGGGGCTGTTCTTAAAATATCTAAAACAGGAAGTTGTTGTACGTTAAAAACTAAACACATGTTTATTATGCTACTATTGAATGCTGCAGGTTTATTCTAATTAATAATTTTTTTCGTGCTACCTATTACTAATATAGTTTCATGGTCAATCATTATTACCAGGTTTTTATATTAAATTTCATGTGTCGTATTCGTGCGTACTGTTATTATTACATGTTTTTTGATAAATAAAATTAATAAGAATAATTGTTATTTCATGCTGCGTATTAATTATTAATTATGAATTCTGCAATTTACACGCATTGTTGACGTGCCCATTTTAAGCATGTCATGAAGCGAATTTCACTTTGTTATTGCTTTGGATATGATACATAGCGTTATAATTTTTTTTAATGCATTTATAAAATATTGAAGAGGATTTTATGAAAAGAAATTAGTGTTCTTATTTTTGAAAAATTAGTTTCCCTTTAAAAATGTCAATGTTTTCTTTCAAAGGTGAAGAAATTTCAAAGGTGTGCAATGAAATAATATATTTTGTCTATTTAATTAAAAAAAAATAAGATGAAAAATTGTCATTAAATTTTTTTCACTCAATATTATCAAGCTAATAGGGATTTAATTGTACAATTAATCTCAATAACGTAAATGAAAAAAAAAACATGTTTGTCAAACGGATCAACCTTTAGGTAAACTGATGGCATTTTCCCATCCTGTAGAGCTTTAAACTTACATTAAAAAATTCTTCGCAAGAATCCTTTTACATGAGTTCTCGCGTAGAATGAACTAAATTTAATAAAATATTTTTCTTTTCATAAATGTATTAAATTTTCTTTAAAAAATCGGCAATTAACATAAAAAAAAATCAAGCATTCACTTCTTATCTATGTCAAAATTCTCCAAATGGTTATGGAACTTTAAATTCGGTTAACGTGAACAACTTTGCCCAACTTTCAAATTCACGAAAAAGAGACTTAATTCTAATTCCGACAAGTAAATGATATAAAGCATCCTTTTCAATTCAAAATTTTATAACTACAACCGCTCTTTTCAAAATTTCCGGCCTTATGCTAACTGGAAATCTACAAATCTACTTTCAAACCCCTTGCCGGCTTTAAGAACTTATAAAATTATATCCTCTCATTAGGTTGTCCCATCGTAGACCTTCACACTAGTTATTCCCGTGTCAAGGCCCTTCCGCCTTCAGTTGGTAATATCATTAATTTATAGAGATTAGAATCAGATAGTGCTTTTGAAATACACTTGTTTATCGGTTTCTGTTATTAGCTTACTTTTCTTCTTTTTTAATTTGAAAAATTTAAAAATAAAATGCAGATTAAATAAATTCTGTCCGTCAGTCTGCACCTCCCTTTGAAATTTCTCTATGCTATCCAATTTAAAAACCCTTATTTTTTTCAAAGGTCTGACGTCAGAGATCTATATTTTGTACATTTTTCTCATCTGCCTGTACCGTACTTCCCTCTTTTCTTCCATCTTCTAGTTCCTATTTAATTTCCGTTCTATTGAGTCAGATAGTCTAATTTCCAAAATTCTATTTCCTTTTGGTTTGAAAGAAATGGCATCAAAGATCTTTACTTTTTGCCCATCCGTCCATCTTCTGTTTATATCCTTTTTGATTTATTTTCTAGCCTTCTGATTTTAAATGTTCTTCTTTTGTTTGAAGGGTATGGCATCAGAGAACGATATTTCATACCCTTTATCCATATGTCGGTCTTAACTATAACACTTTTGTAAGTTTTAAAGTAAGAAGCTAGTATGCATTCAGAACTTTATTTTTTAGGAATATAGTTCAAAGCATATCATTGCCTTTCACAATTAAAAAAAAATAAGAATCTACAACTGTAGACCTTCCTTTCCTACTGTATCCCTAATGTTAAACTGCTAAATTTAACATTTGCTTTTATCGCTGTGTATTTTAACTTCGAATATTTAAGCTTAAAAAAAGTTTGTTCGGTGTGGCCCCTTTCCGCGAAAATTCCAATGCAGATCACGATTTGATGTAAAAATCAGCACTTATTTTTCGAAATTTGAGGTGACATAAAAATTAGCGATTATGAATAAATGTTAAGAACATGGTAAAACGTACATGACATTTTGTCTTTCACATCTTTATTAGCGCTGCAATGCTATCTAAGACCTTACATCAGGACGCTCTTGTTCCAGCCCCTAGAATTAGCATGACAGCCAATGCAGCTTATTCAGTTAACGTGATTATTTGCTTGTACAAGAATTGCAGAAAGAGCAAAAGGTTAAGAGCGTAATTAAGACATTTCAAGTTCGCAGAAGAGAACCATATACACTACGGGCCAACCTAACTTGGGTAAAAACAAATAGTAAAAAGGCAAGGGGAAAAACGCAATTGGTCCATTAGTTGGAAACTCTTTTTAGGTAATATTTACATGCAAAATGATCTTAATACAATTTAACCAAAATACATTTTTTATTCTGATAAAATTGCGAAATTTTCTCAAATAATATTCATATCTGTTAGACCGTAAATGAAATTAATGTTTTCTGGATAAACATGTTTTCTGGTTGGATTCACAAATAATTTACGGCACTCTTTACATCTGCGGAAGGATCTTCTCCACAGCATATTTCTATTTACCCAACTTAGGTTGGCAAAGAGTGTATAGTGAGGCTTAAGAGCAATATTGGGTGATGTGATCTTTTAAGCAGAGTAATTGCGAACATACATCCAATCACTATTGGGTTGACCAGCCGAATCTCGTTTGTGTTAACCAGGCTTGCGAAGTATGCTAATTCTAGTGGTTTTCTTCAACTTACACATAGTTTTCATATTTTAAACGTTTGCTATATATTGTTTTCGTTTTGAAAAAAATAAACTAAACATCAAACATAAACGTCCTCTTTTAGTTTAGTTATTTGATTAAAGAAATGAGGAGGTTTTTGTGAAAATGAGTCCATTATATATCGCACTGTACGCGGAAAAGTGACCTATCGCACAATTATGAGTTTTTGATTATAAACGATAAAATATTCAAATGTTAAATATCTAGTGATTAATTAGAAAAAATTAAAAAATTGGTAGAATAGTTGGAATGCAGTAAGAGAATACTTTTTTTTGTAATGAAGTGCAACGGAAAAAATAAACTTAATACGATGTTTCTAGAAAACTTGTATTTTTGAGATAGGTCTCTTTTCTGCGTACAGTGCGATATCACGTAGTTAGTTAAAACTATGCCTGATAAAACACACAAAATTAATTAAATTTTTCAATAGGTTACTACTTCTTAAGACAATTTTGAAATCAAATCAAATTTCCCTAATTTTCAAAAGTATTTTTTCCAGGCAAGTAAAAAATGGGATAAGGCAAGTAAAATTTTATAGTAGTTCAGTTAGAATTTTTAAGAGCAGAACTTTGAAAATGTGTTACTGTGGTTGATGTTAGAATACATTGAAAATCAATACTTTACAGTAAGGATATTATTTTTTGGCAAATATTTAAGCAATTCCTTACTAAAAGAGTTTTGAGGGAGCAAAATCTTTTAGCATTAAAATTTTTTTCTCAACAACTTTTCCTAACGGGCAAGTAAAAATTTCGAGATTTTTCTAACCCTTGCAAGTACATAACCACAATAAAGTGGGTTGTTTCAGGTGATGAAATTTCTCCCAGATTTTATTTTTGCTCTTCTTACGATCTTTGCTCCGATTGGTCGTCTGTTTCCATGTGACATGGTTCGCCAATCGAAACTCGAAAAAAAAAAATCATTTTCATTGACATTTCTGTCACCACTCAATACCTTAAACATGCCCATTTCTCAACACCACATACCCACCAAAACTCTGCCCAATTTATACCCAAACTAATTCCCCAGACGCCGGAAACTGGCTTACTTAATCCATTAAAGTGGCCCCTAAATCTTGATTGGATGGTGGTCATATTTGTAAGACAAGGTTACCACCCATTTCCAGCGAAGAATTTTGTTGTGGTGAAACAATACAAGGGCAGATAAAGCCTTTGTTTATGGAAATGGGTCTTGTCTAGACGTTTTTGGCGCCGTTTCGAAACGGCAATATCGAGTATAAAAATGCCTTAATGGATGTTAGCAAGTGGTCTGACAAATTGTGTTGTAATTCTTAGGGGAAACTTGGGTAATTGTGTCATTGGATAATGGGAATTTATAGCAAGGGTTAATGTCTAATTGTCATGTTAATTAATTCCATTAGCGCATAAAATGCATTTATTTCCGAGTTAACTATAAGTAATGGGTAGTAGTTTTGATTTGTGCATAAAGATGCTTTGTTAGGAATGTTAGTTTAAACAACTGAACATAATTCGACTGAACCAAATTAAATTTGTACGACTGATGTAGTATGCACGAGTTAGAACTATAGGGGAATGAAAGTCCGGAATTAAGATGTGGAAAGTAAATATAGTATTTTATCATAATGGTATACGATTTGTCTGGAGCACTTAACAATTATTGAATTAATTCCCCCGAGGATCCGAGGAATAATGGTTCGATGGAGCAATAGTATGAACCTAAGTCTCTATATGGCACTTTTTCCTCCTCTAAAAAGCTAATGAAGAAATATTTCATAATGAAATATTGCTATACCTATCGGTAGATTTTCTTGAACATTTTCTAATATCCCTGAACATTTTCTATAGGCTCGCTAATTTCTTTGTTCTTTATCAAACAAAACTAAATTGCGCGATTATTGCTCCTGACATGTTTCTTTTCATTCCTATCCGTATTCTAATTTTACAACAACTTATAGTATGCACAATATAAAATGTTGTATATTTTTATTACCCATTTAGATTTTAGATTTAATCCGTCTCAGATAGTAAATTTTGTTTTATACAGTTATGCCTTTGACTAAGGAACATTAACTTTAAAAAGGACTGCCATTTAATTCGCAGTCTGTATTTAATTCGGCAAAGAAAACCGTTATATTGTTTGCTATAGAATTTTTTTTATTAGAGTTATATAGCTTGCTATCGTTATATTTTTATTAGAGTTATATAGCTTGCTATCGTTATATTTTTTATTAGAGTTATATAGCTTGCTATCGTTATATTTTTGTTCGGACAAGAAAAAAACATCACAAACTCATATCTTTTAAGAATCGCCATGTCATTAGTTCAAAAAAACCCCATTCCGTAACTATCCCTCATAAATAGAAATAGAAAAGAGCAATCTGGAAGTGTCCTCCCATCTTGCCCAAAGTGCTCCACGACCCGCCGATCCGGAATACCACCGCACCGAAGATTGACCATTGTCCTCCAAGCTGTGCGACGAAAATAAAAAAGGACCCGGCGAATCGAATTCGGCCTTCTAATCAGGAAGAGAGATCACGGACCCGTTACTCGGGAAAAAAGAACATGGGAAAAAAAGGAAATGAAACTTTTGATGGTGGTCAAAATGTTAATCCGACTGTAGTATTCATTGGGCACTTATTGGAGTCACGCATAACTATTATCGACTTATAGTGATACGCTTTGAGTCATTATAGCTAGTAGTTTTGGAGAAAGCTTTTTTTCTCTCTCGAGACAATGTAGTGTCAATTCAGATCTCTCTATACCTTGTCTATCTAGAATGAGAGCCTCGAAGGCATTTTCCTCCTTCATCCCCGCATGCGGTTTTCTTCGAAACGACGGCGTGAGCATGTTTTTCCATCACCCTACTTGGGTTTGAACTGTTCGGATTGTTAATCTCGCAACATACCTTAAGCGCGTTAGGTTTAGAAAAGCGATGCTCCCTCCGTTTCTTACAAAACTAAGCGAAGGGATGGGGAAAGAAAGTCTTTTCGAGGCTCGCATAGTAAATAGACAGACCTGTCACGACTCTGTCGACGAATTATTATTTTTAAAGATTGTAAATATTCTTAAAAAGAAAGCACTGCAAAAAACCCCTCTGATTTTCTATTACAATGTTATTGTAAAAGTGCTGCCATCACTCTGTGGTATGAATTTACATACAATGCAAAATTAAATGTGTGGTACCGGCTAAAAAGTTTGCTTCACTAGTATTGATTGGCTGCACCCATCTTATCTGTTTAAACGCTTTTTTATTGAGTTGTTCATGCGACTCTGCACTTCGCGAAAGCATCTATTTGCTGTAAAACAAATACACAACACTGTGATATAAAATGTGACAATACGTTTCGGAAGACACATTTTGATACAAAACGTTTTGGAAGTCACATTGTAATACAATACGTTTTGGGAAGACACACTGTGATTCAATACTTTTGGAAAGACACACTGTGATTCAATACGTTTGGGAAGGGAAGACATACTGTGATACAATACGTTTGGGAAGACGCTCTGTGATACAATACGTTTTAAAGCTTATAAGCGGCTCTCTGAACAAGCACACAAGCTGGAATATATATGTACCATGCCATACCATACAATACGTTTAGGAAAACACAATGTGATACAATGCGTTTGGGAAGAACATTGAGATACAATACATTTGGGAAGACACATTGTATAAAATACGTTTGAGAAGAACGTTGTGATACAATACGTTTGGAAGGTGCTGATTCTAAAAATGCAGTTTTTGAACAATGGTCCGTCTTTCTATCTGAAACCACTCTGCAGCTCGAAGGGCTAATGACTCTAAACTTGGCACACAAGTTTTTAGTACACTCTCAGAAATAATACGCTCACTTTTGACGATTCATTAATCCTCAAGCCTTAATTCGTTAATTTTTAGGATTATTTCGTTAAACTATCACGTGACTTTTGAGTAAACGGCACTCACTTTAATGATCGTGATTCGACGATTCTGTATCTTGATTTTGAGGAAACTGAATCTCATTGTTGTACTCACATGCTCAAAAATGACGAAATATTTCTTTAGATTAGACGAAATTCGAATCCTCATAAAAATGACGAATCGAATTTTCTCGCTTTGATTAAAGGAAAACTCGGAGCATTTGCCAGTAAACGGCATCGTCAAAATTAAGGAAAATTTCGTCGTTTTTGAGTATTCGTTTCTGAGAGTGTGCCGTCAGATACAAAATAACAACCCCAAAATGTGCCGCAATTTTACGAAAATTTTTCTGCAGCTTGATGTTTAAGTTGTAGAAAAATATCCGACAAAAAAGTTGGGTGGTCAATGTCCTAGTGGGATCACCATATTACCAGCTCCGTTTCTGGAATAAAAGGGGACGACGGAAAGAATCTTTTGGGGGTTCCTAATCATTCGGAGCGGGGCCCGTGTCTTTGTCCGAGTTCCCGGGCGTCTTCATTGAGACGGATGATGTGTCGGAATCGGGGTGATTAAGACCCCTCCGATCGAACGGGATGGAATTTGGAATGGAACTTCTAGAAATCAGCACCCCGCCGATGCGGGTTTATACACTCTTAAAAATGAAAGCTCAAAAACGACGAAATTTTCCTTAATTTTGACGATTCCGTTACTGGCAAATGCTTCGAGTTTTCGTTTCCTCAAAGTGAGGAAATTTGAATCGTCATTTTTATGAGGATTTGAATGTCGTCTAATCTAAAGAAATATTTCGTCATTTTTGAGCTTGTGAGTACAACTATAAGATTCAGTTTCCTCAAAATCAAGATAGAGAATCGTCAAATCACGATCGTAAAAGTGAGGATTCGCGTTTACTCAAAAGTCAAGTGATAGTTTGATGAAACAATCCTCAAAATTAACAAAATGGGGCTTGAGGATTCATGAATCGTCAAAAATGAAAGTGTTATTTCTAAGAGTGTGGTGTATAAGTTGTAGAAAAATATGGGACAAAAAGTTGGATGGTCAACATCCTAGTGGGATCACCATATTCCACAAGTTTTTGATATAAAGTTTGTAATAGTGCGGAAAAGTTGCCTTATGTTATTGTTAGTATGTGTGCAAAATTTTATTGATCTGAGTTAATATCTTCAGTTGCCTCTGAGACCATTAATTATGCAAAATTCGCTAATTTTATCGTTTTTTCAATATATTTTTTTTAAAAAAAATTCAGAACTTGAATTTTTAAGTCTTACCAGTGCTGAATAATTGCCATATTACTTTTTAAAGAGTGAGAAATTTTTTATTGATGTTGGTTAATTTCTTCAGTTGCCTTTAGGGGCAGCTTCCCTACTAAAAATGGTCAGTAGAGATCAATAGAAAATTTGTATGTGGAAATGGCCTACTGGTACCAATAGAAATTCTATTGATATATATACAAATCTCTACTGATCTCTATTGATATCCATGCAAATCTCTACTGATCTCTATAGATATCAGTTGTTCATCACCTATTGATGTCATTTGAGATCAGTAGCTTACTGATATTTTCTTTACTGGTGTCGTTAGAGCTCTATTGATATCAATACGAAATATTATCAGTAGGTTACTGATATCAATAGCTTCTACTGATAACAATAATGACATCCGTAGAAGTATGTACACATCAATAAAGCTGTACTTATGTCAATAGATTTTTGTATTGATCTCTATGGATCATTTTTAGTAGGGTTACCTGGAATTTGGCCAGATAAGCAGCCCCTTGCGGGTTTATAAGTAACATTGATATGTTTTAACATATAAATTAGTTTTATTATTAATTTGTTCTTCGATTGTTCTTCTATACTTCCGCTTTAACTTCTGATTCAGGTGTTTATATCGAGCTTATGGCTCATTTTGTTTTATTTAATTGGTTCGTTGGATATTCTTTCGAGCTCCCTTTTCTTTCATTGCTGGGTGTTGGGGACAGTCGTGGTCTTTGATCTTACACTCTTAAAACAAACGAGCGATTTTAACTCAGCCTGAGTTAATTTTCACTCCTCCAGTCTAGAAAATGCACTTCTCCTCTTGGAGTGTATCCCTTGTGTGTTAAACCTCCGACAGGATCACTAAAAACGAGTGATTTTAACTCAGTCTGAGTTAATATTCATTCCTTTCCAGTGTCGAAAATGCACTTCTCCAACTGGAGTGGATTTCACTCTTTTGTTTTAAGAGTGTATGATTTACCACAAAGAGAAACACGCCCTCCGTTCATGCTCTGTCCCTTTGACGAAGTAGTATGAGCAGAGTGTTTGCTGTTGTTTCATTTATAGTATCGGGGTGATTAAGACCCCTAGGATCGAACGGGATGGAATTTGGAATGGAACTTCTATGCGTCAGGACTGCAGAGATAGGGCCTATACGTAATATTGGGAATATTTAAACGTAGGAATTTGTTTTATTGTTAAGTTTCTATTCGATTCCCAAGCATGTATTACACTCTGAAAACAAACGAGGGATTGTAACTCAGTCTGAGTTAATTTTCACTCATTCCAGTGTCGAAAATGCATTCCCCCTATAGGAGTGGATTTCACTCCTTTGTTAAGTTAAATCCACGACGGGACCTCTCTAAATGTGTAGTATTAACTCCGTTTGAATTAATTTTAACTCAGACTGAGTTAATTTTCATTCTTTTCCAGTGTCGAAAATGCACTTCTCATATTGGAGTGGATTTCACACTTTTGTTTTGAGAGTGTATAAAGAAAAGTTCCTTTCATAATCTGAAACGCCAAAATATTTAACATATTTTATTCTAACAATAGCTAAAAGTTTGCGCTTCGCTAAGTGCCTTTAGATCCCTTTTCAATCAGTTTCTACACTTAATATTTATCTCCTGTTTATTGTGTGATTATTTAAATTAAATTTAAAAGTGACACTACCCTGTTCGCAAATACAGTGTAAAAATCTATCTAATTTTCGTTCTCAGTATGATGATGAAAATGCCCACCCTGTGCTGTGCATTTACATATGCTGTCAAACTTATTGTGTGGTAACGGGGGAAATATATACTTTACTGGAAATGATTGGATGCATTCATTTCTCTGTATGCTTTAGGTTAGGTTAGGTTTGAATTATCGTTGCACTAAAGCTACACGAGGGCCATTGGCGACGGGCGTCGTATTTTAGAACCACAGTCAAGTGACGAGCCGACACCTGAATAGGCACCCAACGCAACCGTTAAAGGCAACATCGCACGCAGCGTTAGGACTTTGAAGGATATTTAACGTGCACTCCCTTACACGGGGTATTATTCGTCGGACGCTTTTGGCTGCACGGGCCGTTTATAGGTCGGCAGTTAGTTTGGCGATGCCCGGACCCGAACCTGAGACCTTTCGCATGCTAGGCGAGTTCCTAACCGACTGGGATCCCCAGCCCCCATGATATTTACTCACTTCATGAGTATATGACTTAATATATCACTTTATGAGTATATGACTTAATATATCACTTTATGAGTATGATATCACTTTATGAGTATATGACTTAACCGTCGTGAAAACACCAATTTGCTGTAAAACAAACATTAAATCAATGTGATGAAAATATAACAGCACGTAGTGTTCTGTACTTTTTTACAGAATCTTTTTTTACAGTGATAAATAATTTTAATACGATAAAAGAAAAACAATGGAAAATTAGAATTTGTAATTAAATCTATGAAAAAGATTGGACTAAGATTTTATATAAAAGCTTTCACTCTTCACGTAATAACTCTGGTTGGAAAAAGTGAAAAAAGAAAGTGAAAAAAAATTCCTTTAATAATAAGCACGATATAAATCATTACTCGGAAGCGTAGCGAAACATTCAATTTCAAACTAAAAATTTTGCTCTTCCACTCTCAAATAATATTTCAAGGTTCCACTCTCAAATCTACCATCATTAAAACAGAACCGAACAGAGTAAAAAAAAAACAATATTTAATGATTTTTCTTGTAACGCCTGCCCCCTTCCCCGGTAGCCATGTTTTTACTTCCAGTCGATGGAGCTACTTTGGAACTAATAGACTAAAAAGAAAAAAGATATTTCCCATTCCTTTTTATCGATCCCGGATTTGCTCTTTCTGTTGTCTTTGGGAACAAAAATAGATCTTTCTCATGTATATTGACATGGGATGCTATCTCACGGCCTGAGGGGAAAAATTGGAAGCACTTGATAATTTGAAAATATTTTTTTTTACCTACTGATTATTTGATGTATTTGAGAGGGCGATTCATCTGCGAATTGGAAGATGGGTAACCAGTTGATTTTTTCACTGTTGTCTGCTTTTTTACCCTACAAGTACAGTGCAGTAAGGAAACGCTGTTAATTATACAGAAAAAATAAAAATACTGTTATTTTCTTTAAACAGCTTTTCTGTAAAAATATGCTGTTCAGAGTAAAAACAGTTTTTGTTTCGTTTTTAACCAAATAAAAAGATATAACTGCAATGTGCGTGTCAGAAAATAGTTTAAATAGTTTAACAGTTTTTTGTGTGTCTGTTAAATCACAGCTTTTGAGTCAAAACTACAAATTAGTAGTATATAAAATAAACAATTTTCTATGCAAATTAAATGCTATTTTTCTTTTGGATAAGCTCACATGTTTTTTTCTGTAAAAACAACATACTATTTTTTGCTGTGTGAAGTTTACTTATTGAGACAAAATTTTTGCACGTTTTAAAGTAATAAATGCAGGTTACAACTGTTATGATTTCTTTGGTGGGGGGCAAGTTCGCCGAACACTGCGACCTTAGGTAGGTTACAACTGTTAGTAAATGTGAACATATTTTTACATTGAAATTTATTCAATAATTTTATATTATATTCTTGACAATAAGAGCTTGTTACAACGACATGCCCCGATTATACGAGGTCCGGATGAGAAAACGTTTTTGAAATCATATTCCTGAATATGATTTCAGTTTAAATGAATCCGGATATCAGAGGAACCTTATTTTGTATAAATGTGGGAATAGGTATACATGACGGAACAAATTATATTAAGAGCATTAACTAGATAAATTATATGGTAAAAAAGCTTATCGATGGTGTAACTAGTGGGTAAACATTAGGATCAAGTGTATTAGTAAACCATCCGGTACTTTAAGAAGAACTTTAGCTAAGAAGTTGTATTCGTAGATAAGATTAATTTACGATAAGAACTCGTAAATGAGCATAATCTTCTCAAATTATCGTACTTATACCCTTGATAAATCTCAAACAAAAAAAAGTATGTTATAAAAGACTTTTTTCTAATCTACAAATAATAAAGATATTTTTTAAAAATCCTCTTTTTATATTTGAAGAAAAGTGTTTCCATAACTTACATTAGAGTAGGAAAACAACAACAAAAAAAAAAAATTGCCGTCTGGAGCCAAAAAAATATTATTTTATAATGTTCGAATGTGTTTTTTTTTATCAGTCTTTTAAAAAATAATATTTATGCTTGTTTGATATTTTTTGCAAAAAATTTAACATTGATAAATATGTACCTTCTTAACTTTGAGAACCTGAAATGACTGTGGTAAATATCGAAAGCAATTATTTGAAAAAAAAATATATACTAAATAAGCATTTTTTAAGAGTTATTACTTTTAGAGAAATGTCCTGACAAATATCTTCAAATATTTTTTCATGAAATATGTCGTTTTGTCAGTAAATAAAGATTCCCCTTTTCATCAGAATATCAAACATTGAAGAATTGAATCGCTGTTTGACGTAAATAAAAAGTCAACATGATACTGAAATAATAAAAAGCAAATATTATTCTGAAATATATGTTCGGCTGAATGGAACATAACCATAAATATTGAAAATTTTTCTTCAAATATATATTTTTTTCCAAAGCAAGAGAAATTTATTGACATTATATTCGTCCTACAAAGATAGATTTTTCGATGTTTTAACAATCTGAAATCGATAGGGGTATTGAGTTGGATTATACCTATTAAACGAGACTAATGAGTACTATTTATTTCTTCATTACTTTGTAAGAGTCATGCATATTTATTATGTCGATAAATTTCTCTTGTTTTGAAAAAATATATATTTGAAGAAAAAATTGCAATATTTATGGTACAAATCCATTCACACAAACATATATTTCAGCATAATATTTGCTTTTTATCATTTCAGTATCATATTGACTTTTTTTGGTTTTAGAAAAAAAATGACAGCATACTGTGGGTCAAAAAAGATTTCTAAAAGTACTGCACATGTATTTTAAATTTTTTAAAAATCTTTAATAGTAAATCGATTTCCAAGAAGCGCTTGATTTAATGTATTTATGTTACTGATAATATATCTTGAATCATAATAAAGATATTTTATCATTACGATTTGCGCACGGTAATAATTTGTGGAATGCTACTCCATAAACACGGTGCCTGCCACGTGTTTAAGAAGTAAATTTCCACCAATTGTCATACTGTGTTATATAATAGGTATAAATACACACAAAATTCTATCAATGAATATGTTGCTTTTAAATTTGTTGAAAAAATTAATAATACCTGGTTCCTCTTCGGGTAATGATAGCGAAAAAATTAATTTATGCTTTTTATTGGGAACAAAACTAAAATTGCAATTTTGTGTATCGCATAGTATTACTTCTACAATAACGATATATTTAAAAAAAAAATACTACCCATTGGAAAGCGATCAGAATGTACATGCATGTAATGTTTTGTTGTGAGACAAACATTTTGTATTTGTTGAAAAGTTATAGATATAATGTTGTTGTTGTCGTGTGCCTCCTGGCCGTTGCCTGGAAGGCAAGAGGGTTGCGGTAGCAACCGTTGGCACAAGGCTTTGAGTACCCATGAGAGGGTGGATGTTTGACTTCTATGAGATGGCACCACCTCCTGAATTTAGGCATGTCGCTGAAGGGAGTGAATTTGTCTTCAGACGATCTGCATCCATGGTAAACTGCGCAATGACCGACCACAGGACTCTCAGATTCACATATTTAACGAGCGCGTTCTCTGCCTTTACTCAGGACAATGCAAATATCCATGCCTTAAACGGGATTTGAACCCGGGCCCACTTGATTTGCAAGTGAGGGTCGTAACCACTATACCAGCTGGGCGTCTATAGAAATTATAATCAAGGAAGTATGTCAAAATTCGTTAGTACTGGTAGAGTATGGTCACGCGATAAAAATGGTTATGTTTGGTTATGTTTGAATTATCGTCGCGCTAGAGCTACACGAGGGCTATTGGCGACGGGCGTCGTATTTTAGAACCACAGTCAGGTGACGAGCCAACACCTGAATAGGCACCCAACGCAACCGCGATAAAAATGAAAAAGCTAGTCTTTACTAATTGAACACAAGTTTTAACAAAGGTGAAAAAATTTTGTGTTAGAATTTAACTTAAAAAACACATCCTGGTAATTTCTTTTTAATTCATCTCGAATATTTTACTACATTATAACTTTTCTCACAAAATTTTTTTAGCACCCAACTAATACCTTACAAAGACGCTCAAGTTTTTTTACAGGATGACTTTTATTATTTTACAAGCTTTCATCATAACCCAATGAAAGACTTTTTTCGCTGTCATCGTAACTAAAGTCGACAGCTCTTATTTTCTCACCAAATCTTGTAACTCAATTTTGCACCTACTTCTCTTCGGTAAACTAGGTATAGGAGTTTTAGGCATTTTTGATATCATAAAATATGTAAGAATATTTGACCATTTCAACAACTTGAAAATTGTTGCAGACATGTTTGAAGAGTAAAAAATAAAGTGCTTCAAATGCTGTTTTTTTTCTTTTAAAGAAAATGTAAATAATGTAAAAAATCCATAAATTCGTTCTTCATTAATTGTAACTGGAACTTTTATCTTTCTAACCATAAATTATGACATTCTATTTGTAAAATATGATAGTACAAAATTGTAAAATAGGAAATTGTAGTTGTGTAATGGTTAAATATGAATTTCTACACTGTAAATAATTTTGGTGTATCTTTACACCAAAAATGGTGGCAACAAAGTAGCCACCAAAAGGGGTGTAAGGGAACACCACCAATAAATCGGTGTAATGAAACACCGATAATTGACTGGTGTTTAGAAACACCATATTTGGTGGCTACTCTGTTGCCACCATTTTTGGTGTGATAAAACGCCACCAGTATGGGGTGTACTTAAACACCTAACGGCCTAACAGGGTGTTCTGGTACTAATTTTAGAATCAGAAGGATAAAATGGTTATTTTTTAAAAACACTTTTTGGTGTAAACTGATTTCTTACAAATCCTGAACAACATACATATTTTTAATGTTAAAAAAAATAGCTAATTTTGTAACTTGAGTTGATTTGCGACTTGAGTTGAACTCAACGAGGATACCT
Source organism: Hylyphantes graminicola (assembly GCA_023701765.1). Classification (NCBI taxonomy): domain Eukaryota; kingdom Metazoa; phylum Arthropoda; class Arachnida; order Araneae; family Linyphiidae; genus Hylyphantes; species Hylyphantes graminicola. Next base: position 16,253,569 of record CM043120.1, on the reverse strand, counting down.
TTATCCATACTACAAAAGATAAAATGAAAATGTACATATATTATACAAAAACATAACTCAAACAAAATTAATGTTTAGGAATATTTAACGCGAATTAAGGATATCAATAATGTGGCCAGATATTGTTTAATTTGTTACTCAACTATTTTTTTAGCTATAAAATTGTGCAATTAAGCTTAGTTTAACTATTTAATAGTTTTTTCAAACAAAACGTAAATAATATATCATATATGAAAATGTAATAATGATTTCAAAATCGATAAGTTCATCACTGAAACAATTCAGATATCAATGAGTTAAATGACTTATGGAAAAATACTGTAATTATGTACTTATCATTTTAATTTCTTTTAATCATATATACTAGCACAAATATATAAACACAACCCTAATCTTCTCGTTACAACCAGAATTGCTAATATTGAAGTTTTAATTAAATTATTTAGCAGTAATTCAGTTATCTATAGAAATAATAAATATAATTTTTTCGCTTACTTTGCATTTTCAGCAAAAACAAACACGATTTATCATCATCAAAATCAAACTCATGCTTTTATTTAGGGCTAACTGAGTGTAAACACACAGGCAATCATTCAAAAGTAATAACTGCACGCTGAAATAAGTTTTCTATCGGGCAATTTTTCAAGTAAGACTCAAACCTTGCTCATCCCGAATAAATTATCAAATCACAGCTCTAATTTTCATGTTACAACCATAGAATTGCTAGATTGTATCGATCTGTAACACCGAATTTGGTGCTTCGTTTTCAAAATGTCGTTGAAAGGCTACATTTAAACCATTCTTGGTGTATGTTAACAACAATTTTTTTAAAAGTTTAAATAAAAACCATTTTAAGTGAATGATAACACCTATTTTGGTGCTCACACCACAAGTCGTGTATATTTACACCTTATTTAGCATTTCATAAACCCAAAACAAGTGTAATAATACTCCCGTGTTTTTACAGTGTATGAAAAAAAATCAATCAAATTTTTAATGTAAAATTAAAAAAAACTTTATTAAAAAATGTTACATTTTGTTTAAAATATAATATTCAATTTTAAAATATCAAGTTCTATTTGGAAATATGCTATTTATTTGAAAATACGTAGAATTGAAAATATTTGAATATGAGGTTTTAATTGTAAAATATGAAATTCCTACATCTTAAAATTCTATCTTCAAAATGTTTTTCTATTTATTTTGATTTTCTAATCTGTTTACCATTATGAAACAAAATACGAACAGTTATTTTAAGTTTAGCTGATACTTTTTGTACTTTTCATATGGAAATGTCTTAGATGTAGATACATATCTGTGGCTTGGTTCTAAAAGGGCCAATGTCCACAACTAACATTTTTGACTTAGGCCATTTTAGAATCAAGCTAATATATATAAGCCATATATATATATGTTCCAGATTGTGTGCTTGATCAGAGAACCGCTTTATAAGCCTTCGTCAAAGACAGACACAGAGAGAATATTTACTGTCACAGAGCAATGAAGTACACCCAGGACTAGAAGTCAATCGAACCCCACGCAGACTGGTCCAAACCACTCGGCTATCCGTGCCCCAAAATGTCTTAAGTTAATGAGGAAAACACAAAGAGTAGCAGACAGAGCAAGTTTGGGTAACCGGAAAGTGACTACACTCCTTGTAAACCTAAGTTGGGTAAATAGAAATATGCTATGGAAAAGATCCTTCCGCGGATGTAAAGAGTTCCATAAATTATTTGTGAATCCACCCACAAAACATTTAAAATATTAATTTCGTCTAAGGTCAAACAGATTTGAATATTATTTGAGAAAATTTGGCCATCTTACCAGAATGAAAAGTGTATTTTGGTTAAATTGTATTCGGATCATTTTGTACGTAATTATTACCGTAAAAGTGTTTCCAACTAATGGGCCAATCGCGGGTTTCCCTCTGCCTTCTTACTCTTTGTTTTTACCCAAGTTAGGTTGGAACAGAGTGTAAATGCGTTCAATTCAGTCAAGTAGTTAACGTCATTGAAGTAAAAAAAAATCATTATGCGTCTTTTTGTGTGAAGAGGAATTTCATTTTAATATCTCATACCATGCGATAAATCGACAACTTTTCACCTCTTATCATCAAACTAACAGTAAAACACTTTAAAAAAAAAGTTCCAAAATATAAAGAAGCTTCAAAAAAATTGCGAAAATACTTTTAGGCTCTGTAACCGTAGTTAAGCTCTGGTTATGTAGCGATTACATGGATCATTTAAAGTTCGTAAAGCAGGTCAGGCGAGGAGATGATTTTTTATGTCTTTCAAATACATTATTTTTGATTAAAAAATAGTTTTTTCTTTTAAGAAAAGTTGCTCTAGAATGTTAATTATCGTAAACTTAATTTAGGATAAGACATTAATGTAAAAATATTTTTATAATGGCCATGCGTTTAGTTTTCTTATCGAATATTTTTATAGTAAAGCGAAAAAATGCGTATTAAAGAAATGGTTGGAGTAGAAGGAGTTTTTTTTTTATAATTAAGACAGGTATTAACGCTGCCTTTTCCAATTATGATAACGTTTGCTTCTGAATCGATTGACACAAGTATAATATATATTAAAGTTTTTCAATGCATTAAGTTAACTAAATATACTGACGTCATCATAGTTAATTAAAAGATAAAATTTTGAAGAGGATTTTATGAACGATATAAATCGTTGGACATCCTTGTATTAAATATAAAGATATATCTTTAATTCATTGGCTATTAAGTTGCACAATTTCTTAGTAAATACAACTTTTTATAAGTATATATGTGTAATGGTGTAAGCAATATTAAATGTTCGGAAACATTTTGTTGGATAAAGTACAAAAAAGTTATTTTTTAAAAATATTATTATGTTTTATAATTTTTATTCATCTATCTATTTTAAAATAAAAAAAATTTTACAGAATAACTATTTTTTTAAACGAAAAAGTAAACATGGCTTATAATAAAACTAATTTAACTAACTAAACTAATTTATATATATATTTAAAAAAAATAGATTTGTACAAATTAATCATTGCAATAAAAAAATCTCCTGATCTCTACACGTCAGATATTATAATTTTATTTCCTCGAAAAGTACTTTAAGGAATGAATATTCAAACTACATCACACAAATCAAAGCATAACTTTTAGCATTACTTTTATTTATCATATGGGGTTGATTCCACGAAAATGCGCCATGGACATCGTTTTTTAAATTTCAAATAGATTTTTTTTTGTTTCATGGGATAGAAAATAAGTCAAATTTTCTGAAAATAACAAGATATAATAATATAAATGCACAAATAAAGTTTTACAGTTTTTAATTGTGAGACTAACTTTGCAACTGAAAATCTGTTATTTTTACCTTTAGTTTGATATGCTTGAAATTTTTAAATACTAATATATTTTTTAAAACAATATTATTTTTTTAAAGAATGGATCAATCTTTGCATAATAACACAAAAAAATATTGAAAAAGTTTTAATTATTTTGCTATTTCTAACGAACTTAGTGTTAGTCCCCATGTCATGTCCGTCACGAAAAACATGGATTTTTTTTTATTTTAAACAAAATCTACTTGGAAAAAATTCTCGACACTTTATTTTCTCTTTTTATACCTCAAAATAAACAGTTCGTAAAAAATTCAAAAAATAAACTTAAAATTTGAGTGAAATATAGAACATCAAACTTTGTCATGTCCGTCACATTTGTCATGTCTGTCACGATTACTTTTTCATTGCCGTAGTTAATTACTCATCATTTTGTACCTTAGTCAGTAGTTTTCATTTTGAAACTTAACTTTAATTATAACCACCATGTATGTCTTATTCAAACAAACACACAAAATATCCTCCCCCCACCACTACACTTTAACTAAAGAATACCTCAACTCAAACACTCAAATCAAATAAAAGCGTTGAAAGAAGGCACTCTTACTTTCCTGCCATACTTTTATTCCTTTCTACGCTACGCCTCTGGTTGACAAAAGTGTAACTATTTTAATTTCATGAAGGAACAGTTTTTATAGTAGTATGTATAGAATAAACCTCTTCATATTCCTGAAAAATTCTCCCACGCATACAGTGGTGGCCAGAAGTGTGGACACTTTTTTAAAGTTTCATGTTTTTCAACATTGTGTGCTTGTAGAATATATTAATTTTCACTTTTGGCAATTTGTATAACTAAATTCTGCATTAAAAAACCTTCAATTTAATGTATTAATGTTTGTAATTTAGTGAGAACTAATGTATTTTACAAGTACACAAAGTTACATGAAACTTTAAAAAAAGTGTCCACACTTTTGGCCACCACTGTAAAATCTTCATGCAAATATGTATTTCAAATAATTATGCATTTTAAAATATGTTCTGCAAGTAATTAAAAATATACATGACATATCCTGACTTAATCTGACTTTAACCCTAAAATACTTATATTTTTTACCCTCAAATAAACTTCATAACTTAACTAAATTTCAAATACCCTTAATATCACTTAGAACTTTAACATTTAATATATAAGATTTTGATTTTAAAAATACTCATTTTGTATTGAAAGAAAAATTGTAAAATGAAGTTGAAGTAATTTCTACAAAGGTCCTCGTATGTGCACTTTGCGTTGAAGAGGATATTCTCAAATAAAGACAATTTAGAAAGTTATTGTTAGGAAGACCCCGTCATTTACGAATAGTTAATTTATCCATCTCATAAGATTTATTATAGTTCTTTTTGCAAGCCAATTTTATTCAAGTGTCAGATTAGAGTTAATGATTCTACAGTATGTGTCAGGCTTGATTACACAATACGTGTCAGCGTGGACATGGACAACTTTTAAGACGACTAATTGGTTTCTAGATTAGCTGATCAAACAATCAGACTTCCTAAAAACTTTTTAGGATGGGGTTACAAAGTAGCATGTGCGCATATTTATTAAAAACTCAAAATATATGTCCCCTTTTTTCCTTTCCCATATACCGATCTAATTCCCATTTAAAATATCACACAAATTTATTTAAATTGTAATAACTGTAAACGTATAATTTGAAATTACCTCAACACTATTATTTTATGGCTTTCCTATGACTAAATTTCAGCTTTTTGAATAAAAATAAAATGTGAAAAAGAAATTAACACAAATGTTTCTATGAAAGAATAAATACTTTTAGTATTTAAATGACCGATATAACGTTTGTTTTCATTTTCCACTTTTTGGAACAAATTCTCCAAGTCCGAGATCCATTAACGACAAATTTTGTGACTACTATTAACACCTTCATTTCCAAATAAAAACGTTAACTTTAAGGTTTTAAATTCCTTATTTTTTGTGTACCTTAATTTTTTCGGGTTAAATTGTTTAGGGGTATGGTCTTCTTAGTCCATTTTGTTTATTTAGATAAACTTAAGTAGAAAGTCAATTTTCCTGTGACGAAATATCTTGCCAATCGTCGTTACAAGATTAAAATCAATATTTAGATGTATATCTACACTACCATTATTGCTAATACTTAAGAAGGAGTAACGACAACTAGTAGTTTTCGGGGGAGTTGACCAACACTGGCTTTCAACACCCGCGCCAACTGAATGCCAACTTGGAGCCCTTTATACTAATGCAAATCCGCTATCTTTTCAACAGAATAATGTTGTTGTGTTGTTGATGCCGATCCCTGCTTCTCAGCAGAGCTAGACTAGGTCTTTGATATTGCACACTCAATATAAAATCAATAACCATTAATGGGCGCTCCAGAAGATCTTTCTTACCGTGCCCCAAGCACTCTAGGATGTACTCCGGAGTGGCTTGGAACACTATGTACAATTTGGGAGTTCCTTTTTTTGTTGTTGGTAGGGTAGACTGACCAGTGAATGAACAAGCCCCAGTGAATGAACAGTTGGTAAATACATTTAAAAAGTAAGGATTAAAAATCATTCCACTGGATGGATTGCCAACACTTACTTCCTCTCATCTAGTAGGTAGCTATCTGACATCTGATTGGTTGTCCTGGTCATTAATTAAAATCCAACATGTTTATTGACTGGTCATTTTTGTGTTCATTCACTGGTAAAAGTACTGTTCATTCACTTGGCTTTTGTACAACTTTTATTTTGGACCTCCAAAAGACCCAAAACAATGCAATATAAAGTCACCTCCTTTTTTTGTAGAATTTACATATAATGACAGATGTGTTCACATTGTCATAAACTCACGTGCATGAATTTTCTTAAAACAAATTGTGCTTAAGCGTTCATTCACTGGTTAGTCTACCGCCCTATATGTCAATGTTCCTAGGTGGCCACTACGAAATCATGTTATCGTAGTAAATACCAGGATAATGAATTTGGTGAACGTGTGTAGACGTTTCGTCAAATCTGTCACCACTCTACCTACTATAAAGAAGAAACACTTGTTACACTATTGTCGTACCACTTGGGTGAATCCCCCCAGAAAAAAAAAGTTATTAAGATAAAGCACATGTGAATACCGACTTCTTATAAGGAAATAAGACATCCCTTCGAGAAAAGGGTACTCCGAGTGAAATCTTAAATGTCAAACATTTATTTTTCCCTTTTGATCCGAAAAAGCGTGGGCAGTATACTTCGGCACTAGAATATGAGAAGAAAAAAATAAAATAGTTATTTATTATTCGAAGAAGCATTTGCTGATGAATAAAACAAAGTGATATTTGTTTTTGTTGCACATTATTGTTTGAGTCGTAAGATATGTTAAACTAATTACTCAAACAAAAGCTTTAATTAAAATAGTTATATGGCTGAGATAGCGTTAGTGTGGCATGAATAGAATGAAATATTTAACTAGGTAGTTAATTCATGAATGGAAAAATATGTATGAATGAATGATGACAATAAGAAATCAGGGAACTCATTGTTTTATTAATTGCATTTTATTGACTTATCCGCTGTCGATGTTAACTTGGTAAAGCTATAACTATCTTTTTATAACAACGTGAAAAGAAGTTCACTTTTGTGTACGATATTCATTCATAAATCGTTTCGAAAATGACACTTTACGTGCTTACGTCACAGACAGTGGCGGAAATGGGACTTCCGGCACTAGTGCGGTAAAGTAAATAAGAATATCTGGTTGGTAGGAAAACAAAATGATGTCATGAATATCTCCATGGAAACTAAATGGTCATGAAACTCACTTATTTCTATTGGTTCATTACTTTTGCATTTTCTAATATATCTATGGAAACTACAAGTTCTACAAAAATTATTAAAGGAAATTAAATACGACAAAAGTAAGAACACAAAGTTCAAGATTAAAGAACACAAAGTTCAAGATCAAAATTAAGCTCTTGTCTTTATTTCACTCGCTCGTATCTCGCTCGTGAAATAAAAGCCACTCGCTTAATAAAGTGTTATTTTCTACACTAGTTGCTTAAATAACTATTATATTCTGTTTAATAAATTTATGAAAATATAACGCAGTAAATATATCTCTTTTCAAGCTGCGAAAAAAATTGCCAATACAAAGAGAATATCGTATTTTTTTAAAATAATGTGCATAGTACGTAATGATAAAAAAGATTAGAATGAAAAATAAAACTATCATGAAGGTTTCTGCTATTCTATTTACTTTCGCTTGAGACAGTTAGTATTTCAGTTCAAATAGAAGTTTGAAAATTTTATATCAAGAGACATTTTTTTGTTGTTGTAAACAAATGCAGGAAAAAACATCAAGATGAAAAGAAACAATTATTGTTTTTAAGTACGAGGTTTTATAAGGGAACTTCTTTAGCTTATTGCACACTTTTTTTTTGATTTTTTGATATTTCTTTAAAAAAATTATTTGCTATAAAAAGATTAGTTACTAATACCTAATACAAATACTCCTAAATTCCTGTTGAATCAGCTTTTTGCATTGCCATTTTCATGAAATGTATGCCATATAATTAGTTATATTTCGAAATTTTTTTTTTACTTCAGAGATAGAGGTTTTATGATAACATTAGTCGCAGATTGTTGTAATAATTTTTTTTTATCTCCTTAGCTATTTTATAAACATGTTAATTGTTATACAGAAACTTTTCTAAAACTTATTTAAATGCTTCCTCATAAGTAATAATCGTTCGATTCGTTCGATAGATATTTTAAAATCAAAGTGAGAGTGATCAAAGGGTGTTTTTACTTTTTTTTCTATTATGTCTACCGCATAATTGCAATCTAGACGTTTTTTTAATGTGCGAACATACTTATATTGAGTGATAGAAAATAAATGTACGCATATAAATTTAGTTTTTAAGAAATGTCGAAAATTTGGAACACAAATTTATATAAAATTATTTTGAACATGAGTGTATTTTCTAATTCCAGACTAAACAGTAGCATTTAGGTTTAACTATTCTAAACTCATAAAAGAAAACAACGTTATAGCTTTGTTGGCGATCTATAACATTCCCAGCTTTTATAGCTTTTCCTAAACTTCAAAACTATCTATAACTCTAAACTCACGAATAAAAATTCTTCTTTCCAAATAGTTTTGAAGCTCTGCAATTTTAAAAAATATAGTAAAATGCATTTTATTTAAACAATCGGTTGCATTGGTTTTTACGTGTTTGACAATTTCTGAGATTCCAAAGTTTCTCAGAATTAAATTTGTTTTTTTTCCTTGCATTTAAGTAGCTTTATATATTTATTTGCACAACTGCTCAAACCTATGAATCACTAAATGTAAAAAAGTTTAAGTTTTTAAGAAAATTTCCCACAAAGTTGTTTCTCTTTAACATTTTAGTGAAAGAAAAATAGTTTCCGGAAATCCCCCAATAGTCTTAATTTTTAAACATATTTAGCTATTTGTATATTATTTAATGTGGAAAGGAGACGTTTTTGAAAATTGATTTAACATAATAATGGTGCCCTTTTTCTATGTATGGTGTAATATATGTTTGTGAAATACGTTTTGTGTTTAGTTAAATTTCTTGACATTTATTGAGTTAAGGTAGGCGAATACCCAAAATTCCCCCAAATTCTAAAATTTTTACTATTACTTTAATCTTTTCCAAATTTGGCATGATGATTTCAAATATAATGAATAATGCTATTTTGGCAGTTTTTTAAATTTAAATATAATTTATTAATTTTAAACGGTGTTTTTCAACTAAAAAAAGAGGTTCACGCCAACAAGCCTACCACATTGAATTTTCCTCCGATAAACATGAATTATGTGTTAAATTCTTCGTTTTGAACTGATCCGTGCAATGACCCTCTAGAGTTACAAACAAATCACAAGAATGTGTTTTACGACAAATTTTATGAATTAACTTGAAACAAACACAATGTGGCTAATCTAACGGCAGTGCCGGAAATCTGCGCAAGCGGATATCTCGACTTGAGAGCGAAACGTTTTTGTGAGCAGCCATGTAAAATATTGCCAAGTTGTTAGTTAGGGTTGTAGTGAAGGTTTAGGTTGTTATTGAATATCAAGCGTTTACCCTCGCCCCTCGCCGAACGCGTGCGTTTATGGATTATAATAGAATTATTGGGAATAACACTGTCCAATTCTAAGCCTATTTTATTCTGGGATCAATTGATGTAAGACTTTACATAATCAAACCCGCTTATAAACCTTCGTCAAGCAAAAGAGATACAACACACACACACTTAAATGGAACCATCTAATTTTTAGAGACAGAGGCCAACTAGAGGATCCTCAGAATTGACTTGTCACATGTATTGATTTGGTATGGTTACTTGGAGGACTTAGGGACCACGACGGATTTAACGTACACCAGTCATTTAGCATGGCTTTAGAAATTATGGTTATCAGTTAAAAAAGCAACTTCCAGATCCACAATACATTTTAAATTATACAGGGTGGTTATAAAATAACGATCGCTATTCAGAGTGGTCTGTAGCTGTAATGAATATTCCAAATGCAAGAAACTTTGAGATACTTACTAATCAAGAAGGGGGGGGGGGAGAGAATGGTATCATAAAAAACCAACTCGTCTCTTGACCAGGGTTCTGATTTACGAGGCGTAATTGTTGGCCGTAATTGGCCATAATTGACGATGCCTCGTAATTTAGAACCCTGGTCAAGAGACGAGTTTGTTTTTTATGATTATTTTTTAATGATTATTTTTTAGGATTCTATCTTTTTTTTTTATTCCATTCTTCCGCAACGAGGATCGATTTCATCTCAATCAACATGTTAATTTTTATTCCCAAAACCTTATCAACTTTGGGCGATAATAAGCCAACGTGACAAACTATCTTTCCCTTTCAGTATCTGTCTGCGCACGCGCAGTGGTTTTCCGTAAGAGAGCTGGATTTCCGGCAGATGCTGAGCATGCGCAGATGGTGCCGTAAGTGCAATGGGTTTAAGGAACAACCGTACTCGCAACTACCAATCAAAACAAATTTTTTTCGATAAACTTACACTTTGACATTTTTTTAAACAAAAACTACTATATTTACACCGGATGTTAGAGGTTCATGGCACAGATGCATATTAAAATAGCATCTGTAAAAAATTTCAGGTAAATTAGTGTAAAACTTTTTATGCTAGAAGTGTTAGCGTAAACCCCCTTTTTTAGTAGAAAAACACCGTTTAAAATAAATCAATTATATTTAAATAAAAAAAATTGCCAAAAAAGCATTGTAAATTATATTTGAAATCACTATGCCAAATTTGGAAAAGATTAAAGTAATAGTAAAAATTTTAAAATTTTAGGTATTCGCCTACCTTAAATGTTTTTGCACACACAATTTATATAAATTCATTGTCATACATTGAAATAAATCCGCTGTAGCTCAAATATTTTATTTATGATTTAAACTAAATAGTCGGATTAGTTGTATACCTTTAATTTATAAGTGCATCATTTATAATATACATGTTCAAAAATATTTTAAATCGTGATTTTTCAAAGATTAAAACAAATATATGCAGAACTAGAGGTATAATGTCTATTTGAAGATTAAAGTTATATCATTGGCGAATTTCGACGTTTGTTAATTCCATTGAACAATTAAAAACTTTTTTGAAATAATATTTTTGTCAATTAAGGGACTCAATACATCCAGTTCACAATGAATTAGTTTCTCTACAGTTCGTTTTGAATTATTTATTAAAAAAAAATGTAATACGTCGATGTTTCGTTGCTTATGAGCTAATAAGTTAATTGTGTGTCATTTATTCGTTGCTGAGTAAAAAATAAATTGAAAAAGAATGACACAAGGTGCAAAAGATGTTGGACCTATGTAAATGTCGGTATTGCACATACATTTTAAATATATTTTCAAAATCCTCCATTTTTCCAAACTTTTTAATTAAAGTATGTAAAACATACCTTTAGCAATTTATTGGTCTCTTGATATCATTCTAAAAGTTAAAAACTTTAGATAATAAAGCCTGTTGAATAATCTTAATTTTAAAATACGCAGCATTTTAGTAGGCTATTTAGGTTTTTTTAAAACCGGGGAACGGATGGCCGAGTGGTTAGCATCGCAGGCCAGCAGTCTGCGTGCAGAAATGGGTGCGGGTTCGATTCCCGCCTTTGCCCTGGGTGTTCTTCCTTTCTCTGTGACAGTAAAAGCTATTTCTGTGTCTGTCTTACTTGACAAAGGCTTATAAGCGAGTCACTGATCACGCACACAAACCGGAATATATATATCTCCCCCCCCCCCCCCCTTTAAAACTTCTTGTTTCCCATCTCAATGTGGGGGGCTGTAGGGAACCTTGTGGTCAAGATCTCGGTCTCGAGATTGGAAGGTTGAGAGATCGAGAGTGCCACTGAAGACCTACCGAGTATATGCGGAGTACGTGCTCGTTAAATCTGTTGGGTCCGAAAGTCCTGTGGTCGGTCATTGTGCAGTTTACCATGGGTACAGGTTCCTGGAGAAAATTTCCCTCCCCTTCAGGGACATGTCTAAATTGTGGAGGTGGCGACGGCAGCATATGTCATTTGTGTATGTGTGCGTCTAGTGGATATTTAAAAAAAAAAAAACGTTCCTTTATATAACATATACACGCTATTTTCTAAAAACCTAAACAGTAAATAGCTGGGCGTATTATAACTTATACCTGTCTTCTTATAATCATACATTTTATATAGGCCAGAAACACGGTAATGGTATTTTGGTGCGATCCTAAGAAATGAGACAGGCTTTTACCACGGAATTCTCTGAGGAATTTCAAATAACGCAAAACATCAATATCCTTTTATTTGGGATTTATATTTTCGCTTGCGAAAAAAAAAATTGAAGTACGATGAATAAATCTTAGCTATATCTTCAGAATAAAAAAAGAGAAATTTTTCGTATTTTATTGTGCTTTTTTACCATGATTTAGGGACTTTGAAGGGAAATAAATACAAAGTTTGTTGCTTTTATTTATTTAAAACTAAAAGAAAGGTAATCATAATAAAATGGAAGATTTTCAAGTGCTGGAAAATCCAAAATTTTGTTTTGCTATATTGAGATGAGAAACAAAAAGTTCTAAGAATAAAAGAAACCTTTCCTTCATATATTATTTTAAATAAAGTATTTCTTGTAATTGTTATGTGGAAACATAGATTTAAATTGATAAAAAAGATAAATATTGATGCCAATTAAATATATGTACCACCGACAGACAGATAGACAAATGTCTATTCGAACGCACAGGTAGATGGACAAAAACAAATTGCGTTGAATTAGCAGCTCGAAAATATTCATCCAAAATTTAGAGATAAGCATTTTCTTTTTAAAGTTTCGGATGAATAGAGATTTTAAAACGATTTAGAAATATGCGTATATTACTGTATATGTATATTTTATAGCGAGTTAGAAAGATATGTATATTACTGAACTATAAATGACTGAACTATAAATATTGATCCGATAATTTTGTTATACATGATATGTACGAATTAAGCTACTCAAAAACTTATATTTTAGCCCCGATTAAACTTCATAATTTCAATAAAATTTTCCACGTTTCGTTAATATTACTTATTAATGTCTTTAACATCTAAACAACATATTAATAACCCCATTTAGTCGCGCGTCGTTACCATAGGAAATGTATAGTCAGCAAATATTTAAGAATGATCTTGCAGCCTTTCACATCACCGATCCTGACACCTAATTGGTCAATCAAACGGAACAAGCAGCAATAATTTTCATTTGGGAATCACTTTGCCATGTACTCTTAAAATGAAACCACGCCAAAAATTCGCTACAGATAGATTTCAGTAAAGAATTTTAAATGTTACGTTTCCCCTTGTCGACTTATTTTACATTCACATATTAGATAAGAATATAGTTTACAGTTGGTTTTTTTTTTGTCATCGCGCATGGATATAGTGATCGCTATCGTCAATTGTGTTAGAACATCACAAATTTGTGTTCAATCCAGAGTCATCAATACAGTTCTTGTATTGAAACGACACAATATTGAAATATTGCGATTTTTTCACAATACTTGTATTCCACTTGTGTTGTTCGAATTGAAGTTTTTATGAATGTAATTATAATCAATGAGGCCCAGTGGCTTAATGGTAGTGCTTAACATTGCTACGCCACAGGTCCGGGTATCGAGTCCCGGATTAGGCGAGGTTAACTCACCATTTAATCTTTTAAGTGGGTCGATAAAATAAGGACCAAGCATGCTCGGGAACTAAACATTGGGGGTTTCGCATGAAGTTGATCACCTAACCGGGACATATGCCTAGCACTCCAGAGCCCTAGGTTAGGAAATCTGGAATGGGCACGGCATGCCTTGGCCCACTAACGGGCTGTTGCGCTGGGGAGTTTAGTTTAACTATAAACAATACACTTAACCATTAATTAATGAAATAACGCAAAAAACTAATACCAAATCACTTTGAGTTCAAGACCAAAGAACCTTACTACTTCTTTATTAAAGACACCGCCAACAAGCCTCGCATATCAAAAAGTCGACCGCTTTGGTACACGACGCCATTTCGCCAGTTAACTAAGGAGGGCCCTAGGGAATGTAAAAAGTTCTTGGTAGAATGGTCCCGTTAGATATCGAAGAACTTTATTTCTTGTTATAGAAAATACTTGGGATTAAAAGGAATTCTGTTTCTTAAGGGGGAATGGGAGCTCTGGACCGGGGGTCTCCAAATCAAAGTGTATCATTGTGTATTGCATCCAATGAAATATTTTTTCTGCCTCATTTCTCCGGTTGTATTGAATATTTTTACTAACTGATTTTTTTTGTGTGATAAATGTAGCTGACTTACAGGTCCCGGCAATCCTTTGTAATTGGTTTGAATATATTTTTTAAGCAAAATTAATAAATAATTTTACAAAATGTATTCGAAGCAATTTTAAAAAGTGGGGTTATAAGTATTAAGATTAAATATTAAGATTAAGATTTAAAGTAGAGACCTGTAAGTTATCTACATTAATTATTAAAGAAAAACTTCGTAAAATATTCAATAGAGCCGTAGAAATGCGGCAGAGAAAATAGTTTTTCCCCCATTGGATTAACACTGAGGCACTTGAGTTTGGAGACCCGTGGTCCCTCTATTCCCATTTAAGATCTTTTTTTCTTAATTTTGTGTGGTTATTTTAAGATGGGGATTAATAAGGACGGATGTTTCTGAAAATTATTTGAATTCTACTAAGAAAACTGTTTTCTTATTCAAGGATTTTAAAGGATTTTTTTCATAAACTTTGATAACTAAAAATAAATATTCTGAAACATACGTTGCACGCAACTCGACCTTTAAAACCCTATTAATTTTTTTTTATAAAAATAGCTTTTTTAGTTAGTAATTTTTCTTTCGATACACTTTTCCCAAAATCTAATAAGTATTCATAATTTTTAATTTGTTTATAGCAATATAATCATTGTTATTCAAATGAGTTCCTCATGTATAATAAAAATTTTGAGAATATATGACTCTATTTTGCATGGTTTATCTTTTGTAAACTTAAATGCGTAAAAACCTATTTTGTGTTTCTTATCTAATTAAATTTTGATAACAAAAATATAGTTACTTTTTCAAAAACAACTCTTCGCAAAAAATTAAGAAGTTTCAATACAAAATTACTATACATTAAAAAATTACCCAAATAAAAAAAAATGATTCAAATTAAAAGTTTTTGTTAAAACACATTCGTTTAAATATTTCAAAAGAGCTACTCGCATACAATTTATATAGTTCGTAACAAGACTTAAATATATATTTTTAAAATTAAAACTGATTTTTTTTTACTTTCTAAGTCGACTAAAATTTTGAAGCAGGGTATCCTTAAATTTTTCTCCTTAACAAACGTGAAACTACTTAATTTCACCTAGGTATACCATGATTAATAAACTGTTAGAAAATTGTTAATTTTAAATAAAATTGTAATCTAATGTAATTTACAACATTTCATCTGCAAACTTAGTTCATGAACAGATGTAGATGACTTAATAAAAGGCTATCGGAAACAAATATTCATTCTAAAGAAACTATTAATTAGTATCAAGTTGTTACGGTGCTTTCATGACTAATTTGGTGAGTTTCATGAAAGCTGGTACGTTTGACAAATTCCTTTTTAGGGAAGCATCATAGGGGTTTTGTTAGGATCTAAGAAACTGCAGTCTTAGGATTTAGTTTCGTTTGGGGTCTTAATGAGGAAATTTTTAATGATATATATCTCAAAATAATATCATGGTTTGATTTTAAAAAAGAAGTGAAGTATAACGAATGAGTAGCGTAAAAGTAAAATTCAGTGAAATAAGATTTGAAATGAAACTGAATGAATTGTATTTCGAAGGGAACGTTGTTGAATTGTAGTTGGTAAAGTATTTTCGTTTAATGGATACTTAAAATTACAATATAGTACTCATTGGTGACGCTTTTAATTAATTGTTATTAAATTAAATTTATAAGCGCGAAAATTTCAATTCTACAAAATTGTAATTAATACATTTGCCAAAAAAAGATTCATACTTGCGTATGTTAAGGATTTGCATTAAATTGTTACTGTTAACTAAATAGGATAAATATTAATGATTAAAATATTTGACTATTTGGAATTTAAAAAGTAATAGATTTAATATCTAGCAGTAATTGAAGTTAAAATAAATCTATTTTCGACCAAAGCATTGGTAAGTGATTATCATGAAATTGATGAATTGACATTCAAAATTCTTTCATTTAATTTTTGAATTAGCTTTTGAAATTTTTTCAACCTTTAAAAACCGAATTTTTAGCTAAAACATCATGGCACAATATATAACATTAAAAACGAAGGGAGTTAAAAAAGATTATTGTAAAGATGCTTAGTCATTATTGCGATTGACTGATTATAAGCTTAAACTGCAACATACGTACAATACTAATTTTGATTATTGAAAAACATTCAAATAAACATTGGTAGCTGTTAATTGGAAAGTAAGAATATTTTCTTCAATCTTTATTCTTACATTTTAATCCACATTGTTCCTATTGTTTGCATTGAAATAATTAAAACTTAGTCAAATCAAAAGTAAAAAAAGTTTCTTTTAAGGGTTTCACTCAAACTAAAATAATATTTTAATTAAGTTATATTTTAAAATGCCCTATCTCTTGGGATATCTCTCTCATTAAAGAAGTAGCTGATTAGATTTTTTACTCCTCATTCTTCACTTTATTTTCTCTTTGCAAATATTTGAGACTTCTCTTTTTGTCTAAAGAATCAATTATCGAGGGATTTCAAGCGCCTTAGAAATAAAACTCTGGATTTTAAATGTAGTGTGTTAATAATTAAACTGAAGGTAATAAAGTTTTCTATAGATAAAACTAATGATCAGAATTGTTATTCATTTAGTAAAGAGGCTATTGATGACGTGGATTTGAGGAAAATCACCCCAGATAATTTTAAATATTCTTATTAGGAATATTGGTAGACATTGATAATTTTTAAGCCATGGCTTATAAAAATGAGATTCAAACTCAGAAAGCGCAAATTGTTGATGTCAAAGTTTCAATTTACTTCTTTTTTATATTCTTAAAAAAAAATCAATAATATTTCTAAAAATATCAAAAATACGATGTTTCTAAAGTACTATTTTGGTGGGTTTTAACCTTGGAAGTGTAGTGGTGGCGAATTTTAACGGAAATGCTTTTAACTATTTTTAAAGGAGATTGTCTCACGGGAAAATTTTTTCACACAGGAAGCTTCGAATATAGTTAGTTTAATTATGGAGGTATTCAAGCCAGATTTTCATGAAAAAGTGCTGACTAGCATATCTTAGATAGCTAGAAGTTCAGACTATATCTTTTATCATGGTGTTAAAAAATCATGCAAAGGGAAAAATTTGAAAAATGAAGCCATTGGGCATGGGACGCTTAAGCATGTTAAGTCTTATTTGTGTTCCAGAGTACAACTCTCCTTTAAAATTGCGTTGGTTTAATTTTTAGTTATTTTAAATGCCTTCATACACTATAGATATGTAAATTATAATTATGAAACAAACTGAGTAATTGTATTTTATGTCAAAATGACTTATACAAAAATATTTTTTATCCATTTAAATATACAATTGTTTTTGAGAATTTTATGATAACAAACAATTCAAGAAATCATAGCTAGATAAGCTTTAACATATAAACTACCGAATGAATACGTCTATCCTTACTTTGTGTAATACTTTAGTTTCCAAAATAATCCAGTTCCAAAAGTTATTTAATAAAGAACAGAAAGTATGATAGGGCTTTTGATGAGTATTACGTGATGCTACCGTTATCAATTCCAGCTTTAACACGCCGTGAAATCTCATCATCTAAAATGAGCCAGCGATGCTGATCAGAATATATCGTCATCACTTTTCCGTTTATTTTCTGGGCAGGGTTGCCAATTTCTTTAGGGCAAACATGACGCCAAATAGTTCCAATTATATAAAAAAAAGTTTTATTTATACTTAGTCAGTTTTTCAGTTCAATACCTCCTATAAACAAGGGGTTATTGAAATGGAGGCACGTATCATTTTATGTGTAACGTATTGAGAGTAGTCCATTTTGATGAATAATTTACCCTAAAAAATTGTGAATTATCTTCAAAAACGTCGTTGTTCAGTTCTTTTATCAAAAAATTTAGACCTTCTCAAAAGAAGGTGATGGCCATTCCCTTAGACCTAAGACATTGTTTTCGAAATCATAATAGCTGTCCAAAGTATTGTTTCAAATGTAAAGTTTTTTTTCACCAGGCATGAAAGGTAGTAATAATAGCAAAACAACACAAATTTGTTGGGAAAATATCATCTGGTTACTTAATTACTAATTTTGAAAATTTTAAAATAGCCTTGATTAATGTACAGATTGTGGTCTTATTTTACAATTTTATTTTTAATTATTTTATTCAATGAGTAAAATACGATGGTGTAAAATCATTTCAAATTTTGTTTTTGTTCTCCTTATTTTCATGTTTGGTGAAAAAACAGTTAAATTTTACCGGTACTGCGATTTTTAAGAGAATAGTCTGCATTAAGGAAATATTCCAAATGTAAATTTGTTTTATTTACAAGGAATTTCATAATAAGACAATTTTCATCTGTGTTCTCTGACATTTAGCTATGAAATTGCTAAAAAAAATCTGAATTCACAAACTTTTGCCGGTACATACTCAAATATGCTATCAAAAGTTATAAATATTTTAAATTTATATTTAATTTACCCTAAAATAATATTAAACTGACAAGTTAATGCAATAATATTGTAAGATGGCAATAAAAAAACTTTTAAAGGTGAAACGTATTCATAAAACAGAATATAACTACGACGATGCATCGCCAAAATAGAACTACCTCCATTGTTAGAATATTCTTCTCACACGTTACTTTCATATAGTTATTTTGTTGCCACTCGGAAAGAACAAAATAATTTAATGAAGGAACAAACAAAAAACACCGAAACACTTATCCTCTTCAATGTGCATCGGGCAATGCGCCATTTTTTCATTATTTTTCTTCTTCTATCAATATATACGTTCCATCATCAAGTTTTCCGGAAGAAATAAAGATGTTTACGAGTTTCCTCCGGTATTTTGGCAACAAGCCGAGTGTATACAATGGAAGTTTAAGTTACTAGTGGGCCAAGTCCATCAAAGACATTTTTTATGGGGAAACGTGTGTAGTGTAAATATTCCACAATAGTGCTTGTAAATGGTACAACAAGTATTACAAAATTGAATGAATTCATTCATATTTTCCGGAAAAGGCCTTGAATACATTTTTCTTACTTCGAAATAAAAAGTTTTATAAGTAAGTTTTAAAACTTGTTTTTACTGTGTGTATTTGCTGTGGACGTCTCCGGTATACAGAGTATAATTTTTATTTTCATTTGTGAATAATATTAGTATTTTTCTATAATGTTACTTAGATTAATTAAAAGCTTTTCTTCACTCAGGTGAAGTTTATATAATTTACCTATTTGTTCCTAAATGCTAAATTGCATGCAATTTATAGTTCTGTAGCTACATAAGTACATAGAAAAGCCGCAATTGCTTTATATTTTGCAGCGGCTGGTTCCAGATTCCAGTTACTCTTTAGTTTTAGTTCTAAAGCAAGCACTGAGCTGTATAGGGATGGGTCGATAGGTAGTTTTTTTCTCTTTAAAAATATTTAGTTGTCTTAATGTATAAAATCGATAATCGAATTTTTTTGTTTAACCTTTTTTTTTGCGATTTAACATATTTATTTGCCTTTTTCGGAAAAGGAATCTCAAGGGATCGCCAAAATTTATAAGTATTTGAAAGACAATTTGTATTACAACCGATTAATTGCAGCCACAGCCAAAGAAGTGTTTTTGCCTGAAAAAATTGCATGTTATATCCTATGTTAGAATAGGAAAATATATTCATTGTTAAATTAACTAATATCACTATATTATAGATTAAACCCTACTATATTGTAGTCAGTGCAAAAATCCATGAACATTATACTACACTGTAACTGAATCAGTTGTTTTAGAGAGAAAAAACTGTTAATTAGTGAAATAGAAAAATTCCACATAAATGTACAGCGAAATTTTATTTATTTTTTTAATTATAATAATAATAAATTAAAATAATTACTATTGAAATTATTTTTATTTTAACAGTAATTAATATGGTATGGTAGGTACAAATATATATTACAGCTTGTGTGCTTGTTCAGAGAACCGCTTATAAGCTTTCGTCAAGTGGGACATACACACAGAAATAGTTTTTACAAGCACAAGAGACACACAAAGAAATGACAGCACAAACATAGAGACAAATAACAACATTTATTGACGATCACAAACATCCATGCCAGACCGGTATTCGAGCCCGACCCCAGCAGCTCCAAGGGCCATCACGTTAACCATTGCGCCACCGGAAGTTCTTACTCCAGTACTACACTCATTCCTCCACGTTTCTACACAGGTAGTGACGATAGGCGCTCCTCTAGCCTAATTCAGATGGACAGATAAAATCTTGACGGAAAAAGAGCAATAACAAGAAAAAAAAAGATGAAAAGTTTCTATCATAAGGGATTTAGATTGAAATTGAGGGATAAAGCTTTTAATGGAAAAAATGCCTTTTTTGCCCCTGTCATGTCATAAGGGATCAATTTTTGTAAGAAGTATCAGGCGTCTAATTAGATGTCTTAAGGTTACAAGCCGAAAAAATTGGGTCTTATAAGTAGATGATCTTGTGTTTTTTTTAAAGTATAAATACTTGTATTGAAGTATGATTTCTTCCTAATTTGAACGATAAATTATGAAGCGTTATTTGGCTGTGATAAAATTCTGTACACAAAAAAAACTAATAGCTGAAAGCGTTCAGCTAATACTAATAGAGTAGATTTTTTATGTTAAAAAGTGGTTTTGAAAACATTTTAAGTGGTTACAAATATAAAAAATATTTTTTTAACGTTTTTAAGCAGTAATCGGAGTGTTTAACAAAGTAAGAGACGAGAAGACTAGATTAACACACGTGTAAGGTTATATTCCAAGATTTATAAATTTTGTGGTGAAGCGCTTTCAAACCACAATTACTATAGGGAACTTAATTAGATAGGGGAGACCGGGGTTAGTTGGCACACTTTTCACTTCAAAATTTTTCTAATTTTTTGGTCTGAAGATATTTGAAATTTAAAAAGTTGGTAATGTAGGTAAACATTTTGGCTACAAATCACACATACAATTGAATAAATATATTGTTGCCACTTTGTGTGAAAAATGTTTTTCCTTGTCCAGTCAAACTATGCCAACCTACCCCGGTATCGGGGTTAGTTGGCATAGGTAGTGGGGTAAGTTGGCATAAGTGAGGCAAGCGTTTTTACTCGTCTTTATGTAATGTGTAATTATAATGAATGTTAATCAGCTGAAAATTAAACATTCCATATGTCCTGGGCGGTAAATGAATGTTGGTTCATTACTGATTATAGGAGGTTGAAAAATCTTTGAACATTATGTGGGTTGAAACTGGACGCTCGAGCCAAACTCGTTGCCGCGGGGGTACGTATTGAAAGTTGTGGGTGACGTTTTAGGAAAAAAGAAAACCAGTTAACACCTGCTGATTCTTTTGAGTCCCAACTTCTAGGATGTGCACTGTGCAGTGCCATTAGCAACTGCATATTGATATGCCAACTTTCTTGCCTCTTTTGGGCCCAGGCCGAAGTATATGTCACTTGCCTTCACAAGGTATTCACTCAAAGCAAATTCTTGTTCAGGAGTGAACACCTTCCGCACTATCCCATATCCTCCAATACCCTCCGGTACCCTTTAGGCAGAGAGAATTCATTTTTAATTTTGCGATCTTACAATACCATGCAAGACTTCTAGCAGAGAGCTTAAATTCATCCGCTACTTTTATCAAACTTTTTTTTCAAGTAAGTGTGCCTCAACAACTCTCTTTCGATTATCTGCTGTCATTGTAGCCCTCTCAGTTTTTCGTTTATAGGTACTCATAATCTGAACAAAAAATATTTACATTATCATAGATAGGTAAGGCAGAAAAAGTGATTTTGCAGTTTCCGTTTATTACATAATAATAACTAGATAACCGTTTGCTTGAAATCGAGCTGAAATTTGTAAAGTCTTAAATTATGCCATTTTTAAAACTCTGAGTATGGCAAATCTACGTAAAAGTGTCTAAAGTAAAAGTTATTATCTGTCCAGCCGTTATTGAGTTATGACTGCGAAAAGAAAACGCCTTCCGCATTTATATATGTATAGATAAACATAATAATAATTTATTATTATGAAGTAGCCTATACCTAACTAAAATTGGGTCGCTATGAATGTTGGCATACTTATGTCAACTTACCCGTTGTTGCGGGGTTAGTTGGCATACCCAGCCAGCTTATGTCAACTAGCCCCCGAGTCCCTATGCCAACTAACCCCAATCGAGCAAGTAAAATAAACATGGCGACCAAAAAAATTGTTTATGAACTTCAGCAGAAATGGACTTATAACCTTTTAGCTAAATGCCCAAAGATACTAAAAACTCGTGAATGTTATTCCTGAATGACTGTACTACTGTACAAAACGACAAATACTGAATAATCAAAATTTTACTTTCTTATATGAAAATCACGTTTTCCATCCTTCCTCTAAGGGCAATGCCTGGATCCAACTGGCGTTCTCATGCAAGTTGGACGTTTAAATGACGATCATGTGACAGGCTCAGTAGCGCTTTTAATAAACAGTGAATTTTTTTAAAGGCACAATGCCAACTAACCCCTTATGCCAACTAACCCCGGTCTCCCCTACAAAATATCTACGGAAAAGTAGCCAAAAAATCAACATATTTTTTAAAAGAAGAATTTACTGAACCAGTTTCTACATTTTAGAGCAGTCTTTTTCTCCAAGTAAAACACAAATCGATATAATTTTTCACAAATATAAATGTTCATCTATAATTTTATTACAACAATTACAGTTAACGGGAGTAAGTTTAACACACAAAAAATATTGTGGGATCTTTTAAAACTGATGTAACTATTTTATTAGAAATCATAATTATATTTAAATATTATTGGAAAAATATGAAAATGAATGAAAATTTTAAGAATACCCTCAATTTTTTTAAATAAAAAAATACGAGCAAAATTCAAAATTCTTAACATGATGCTATGTTTAGCTTTTAATGGGATTTTAAAATTGTTACATAAAAGTTCAACAACTGTGACCTTTAAAATAATTTAAAAAAAACATTACTTTTTAGGCTTGTAATGACATTGTACATGTCTAATGAATAGGATTATTAAAAATTTATAATGAGATAATACAAAATACAAAATTTCATTCGGCCGAAAATCATAAAGATTTTTTTATTCTCTCAAAACAATAATAAATAAGCCTCCTGCAAAATTCCATTATGAATTTGTAATTTTCAATCTACGCAAACATCTACATGAAAAAATAAAATAAAATCCAAAACAAGACTCTTTCAAAAACTGAAAATAATTATATGAATAAAAAACTAACTAAATAAATAAATAAATAAAATGCAAATTGGAATAAAGCTCTTGAGAAATTCTCGTTTTAAAAAGCTCACCGGCTGTTTTTCTGTTATTTTTTTTGTCAATGCATTGTAGTCATGGCAACCCGACTTGTTAGCACTCAAAGTCAAACGGTAAACTGTGATTAAGAAATCAGCAGAATAGCAAATTTCGTGCAAAAGTAGCACAAGTATCAAAACAAAATATAAGAATAATTTTGTTTTATAAGCAGTTGTCGTGTACTTTCATAAGATCGGTTGTTAGTATGCACTCTTAGAATTGCGTTGCTCGTATCTAATAGACCCTATATAGTTCTAGTGAGACGTTAATTTGATATATCTAACAACTGTACCCAATAACTTAAATTAAAAATTTTATTTTAGTGTTTATGCCACATTTCTACGTATGGCGTAAAGTATAGTCACAGGAGAGAAATGTTGTACGTTTCTTTCATTGTTAAATTTTTAATTGTTTGGTTAGAACTTTTTCATAAAGAGTATTTTACACTTAGTGCTACACAAATGAATTGAATGGAACTACAGTAAACTCCCGATTATCCGAGGAATTGGGTGGCGAGGGTGCCGCGGATAAGCGAATTCGCGGATAATCCGCAAAAATGAAGAAATTACTATAAAAAAATTCTTCTTGGTTTTATTAAAGTAAATTACAGTAATTGTATATAGCATGTACAAATTTACTTACTTCAAAATGTCTATTACTGTTGTTTCTCCTATGCCATACTGCAAGCACATTCGATTTTTAGAGGATCCGTTTTCCTTCTTTTTAATGAGTTGTAGTTAGTCTTGAATTGTCAAGACAACTTTTTTTTAGTTTCTCACGCATTTCGCTAGTATCAAAATCACATAATACAATTCAATTAAAATAGCGCGCAGTTTATTTTACTAGTGATGATTTTTTGACAAAAACCTGTTCGTAATGTGCACCTGGCAGAACACCAGGTTTCCTATAGCCATTCTTATTATAATGCATTCATTGTTCTTGTTAAATGCATCGTCATTCTAGAAGGGAATTCGTTGTTCTTGGAATGCATTCTTCCAAAAAGTTTTGAAACAAATAAACATCATTTATTACGTTATTTTAAATTTTTATATTTGAACTGAAAAATGGAAGGGGGGATAGTGGCCCGCGGATAATCCACAAAGCGGATAATCCCCCCGCGGATAATCGGGAGTTTACTGTAATTAATTATAAACAGATATAGCTTGCAAGTATTTTTATATTTTTATAAGTCAATAGTTTTTATATTTGCGAAATGTAGCCGGAATTATACAGAAATTTTTAAATTATATTTTGCTTAATTAAATAAAGGAAACAAGAATGTATTATTTGGTTAAACAAATCTTTTTTTGTTAACAAAAATATTACTCAGTTAAGATGAAGATTTTTAAAATGGAACAATTTATAATGAAAAATTCTCTTATAATCTGATTCATTAAAAGATTTTGTTTGAAGTAGGATGTTCATTCAATTAATTCAAGTACTTTTGAACTTACGTAATTGAATTTTGAGAATTCGCCTTAAACAAATTTGAGTGGGATTTTAACGCACAGTGCATTAGTATGTAGAAATTAGTGATACATGTAAATTTTTTTTTAAAAAAAATTGAACTATACTGGAAACATTCTTAATGTAGAGAGAAACGTGTAAAATGTCACATTAATTTGTTTTTGTGAGATTCAAAGAATGCATAAAACGGTGCAACAGGTAAAAAGTGTACGAATACATTGGTTGGTGGGTTGACATATATTTTCAGGCCTGTGTGCATGGTCGGAGACCCGCTTATAAATCGTCGTCAAGTAAAACAGACACAACACACACTCATACGTGACAGATGCTGCCATATATCGCACGCCACCTCCACAATTTAAACATGTCCCTGAAGGGAGGGATAGTCTCCAGGCACCTGTACCTGTGGGAAAATGCTCAGTGACCGCCCATTGGAATTTCTGACCCAACAGATTTAACGAGCATGTACTCCGCATATACTCGACAAACACAAACATCCAGACCTTATCGGAATTCGAACTCGGACCCAAAAGCCCCAAAGGCCAGCATCTTAACCATTGCGCAGCCGGATCGGCAAGAATACTTTATGGACTAGTATACGTGAGATTATTTGCGTGGTGTTTTATGTCTCTGGCACACTCAAAAACGATTTAATCCGGACCAAATGTTTGCATAAAAATGCAAGTACATTTGTTAATGATTATGGTGTTGAATTGTGAAATTGTTCCCATTGACACTCGAAAAAAAGTAAACAAAAACATCAATAACTCAAAGTTAACAAGAGGGAGGGATTTTGGAATCTGAAACAGTTTGACTTTTAACTGAATAGAAAATAATCCTAAAAATAAGAAAATTTAGAACAAACAAATCTGAAAGTTTGGTTTGATAGTGTAACTTTTTGCTTTTCTCTTATGAAATTATCCAAATCGTTCTATTTAATATAATCTATATAATAATAACTCACAACAAAACCTCTAACCGTTTCCTTTTCTTATTCCAGAATGTCGCTGACCACTCACCACTAATCACTTCTAAACAACACTTCAAGATGGACTGGCCAGCTCACTACCGTCCCTTCCTGTACCTGATCCTCTTCTGCTTCCCACTGATTGGCTGTTTCGTGCTGGACGGTTCCCCGACGTCTTTTGCCCAGTTCCCGCGCTGGCAGGCTGGGCTGAACGGGTCCTTGGCAATGTCGTTCCGGACCCGGGAGCCTAATGGGTTGCTGCTGTACACAGACGATGGCGGCGCGTACGACTTTTTCGAGGTCAAGTTGGTGGAGGGAAACGTCAGGCTGAGGTTTAATCTCGGCGGAGGAACGGCTATATTGGCGGCTGGGAAGAACTTGCATGATAGCCAGTGGCATAAGATGCAGGTTAGTATGATTTTTTTTTCATTGCATTAAAAAAAAGACTGATTCAATTAAAATTGCATGTGTTTTCACTAGACAAAAAGACGCTGATGTCTGACTGTTCCAAAAACAGAAATTTCATTTCTTCGTAGGACCATACTTCAAAAATAGATTTCTTAATTGGTGTATAATGGGTGCTACTTTCTTACTTGACGTTACATGCTTACTTTGGGCATTGTTTTTTATTACTGGATCTAACTTGGGGTCCTTTAAATATTTCATTACGCAACGGGTACCGTTTATTTCGTTGAACAGCTAAGTTTTTCACCAACATCAGAGGCACTTTGTCTATGTGCCTCACAATAAAGGCACTTATGAACATGGGAATTTTATAAAAGAGGTAACTTTTAAAAGAAGTATATACTTACCGTTCTTCCTGTTCCCGAGCTGGCAGGTCGGGCTGAACGGGTCCTTGGCAATGTCGTTCCGGACCCGGGAGCCTAATGGGTTACTGCTGTACACAGATGATGGCGGCGCGAACGACTTTTTCGAGGTCAAGTTGGTGGAGGGAAACGTCAGGCTGAGGTTTAATCTTGGAGGAGGAATGACTATATTGGCGGCTGGGAAGAACTTGTATAATAGCCGGTATCATAAGATGCTGGTTAGTATGGAAAAATTATACTTTGCAACATATTATCAGTTGGGATAGCCTTTTTAGTATTAAAAGTTGGACTCGCATATTCCAGAGGTTGTGAGTTCGAACCCTGCCGCCCGAAGAGGTAGCAATGATCTCTGTCACAAGGTTCTATAAGTTCCATCATCAAATCCATACCTCCGAGGATGAAGAGACAATTTTGAGATCCTCTGCTTGGCTTCCGTCTTTAAAATGAGAAGGATCCGCTAATAGTAGTTGTAGTAGCGCTGCCCTCCCTCGCACTGCTCTCAAACGAGGGAAACTGAGTTGTAGACCCGAACTATACCTTGTCTATCCAGAATGCGAGCCTCGAAAGCACTTGCTTTAGCCAGTGGCATAAGATGCAGGTTAGTATGATTTTTTTTTCATTGCATTAAAAAAAAGACTGATTCAATTAAAATTGCATGTGTTTTCACTAGACAAAAAGACGCTGATGTCTGACTGTTCCAAAAACAGAAATTTCATTTCTCCGTAGGACCATACTTCAAAAATAGATTTCTTAATTGGTGTATAATGGGGGCTACTTTCTTACTTGACGTTACATGCTTACTTTGGGCATTGTTTTTTATTACTGGATCTAACTTGGGGTCCTTTAAATATTTCATTACGCAACGGGTACCGTTTATTTCGTTGAACAGCTAAGTTTTTCACCAACATCAGAGGCACTTTGTCTATGTGCCTCACAATAAAGGCACTTATGAACATGGGAATTTTATAAAAGAGGTAACTTTTAAAAGAAGTATATACTTACCGTTCGTCCTGTTCCCGAGCTGGCAGGTCGGGCTGAACGGGTCCTTGGCAATGTCGTTCCGGACCCGGGAGCCTAATGGGTTACTGCTGTACACAGATGATGGCGGCGCGAACGACTTTTTCGAGGTCAAGTTGGTGGAGGGAAACGTCAGGCTGAGGTTTAATCTTGGAGGAGGAATGACTATATTGGCGGCTGGGAAGAACTTGTATAATAGCCGGTATCATAAGATGCTGGTTAGTATGGAAAAATTATACTTTGCAACATATTATCAGTTGGGATAGCCTTTTTAGTATTAAAAGTTGGACTCGCATATTCCAGAGGTTGTGAGTTCGAACCCTGCCGCCCGAAGAGGTAGCAATGATCTCTGTCACAAGGTTCTATAAGTTCCATCATCAAATCCATACCTCCGAGGATGAAGAGACAATTTTGAGATCCTCTGCTTGGCTTCCGTCTTTAAAATGAGAAGGATCCGCTAATAGTAGTGGTAGTAGCGCTGCCCTCCCTCGCACTGCTCTCAAACGAGGGAAACTGAGTTGTAGACCCGAACTATACCTTGTCTATCCAGAATGCGAGCCTCGAAAGCATTTTCCTCTAACAGCGTGAGCGTATTTTTGCCCACACTACTTGGGTTAGAAATGTTCGGATTGTTAACCTCACAACAGAACCTCAAACGCGTTAGATATAGAAAAGCGATGCTCCCCCTGTTTGCTAGAAAACCAAGCGAAGGGATGGGGGGAAAGTCTTTT
Source organism: Hylyphantes graminicola (assembly GCA_023701765.1). Classification (NCBI taxonomy): domain Eukaryota; kingdom Metazoa; phylum Arthropoda; class Arachnida; order Araneae; family Linyphiidae; genus Hylyphantes; species Hylyphantes graminicola. The sequence goes on along the minus strand of CM043120.1, from coordinate 16,225,087 downwards.
CGAGGCTCACATAGTAAAAAGACAAGGTATGGAGAGGGTGGTAGTGTTGATTCTCTCTACCGTGCCGCATTACGTAGCAATGAATACTTCGGCAGCTGTGTTTGAATGTGGTTTCTAACACAGCATCACATGGATTTAGAGTTTGTTCGAAATTCTCATAGCATATGTGCAATATGTTATGGTAAAGTTATAGCTCAAAACTCAACCATATTTGAAGAAGTATGGGCCGGCTCAGTATCAGACCAGGAACCTTTTGCATTCCAGCCTCATACTGAACCTTCTATGGCAAAGTAATAGCTCTGTGTGTGGGGTCTAGTAATAAGTATTTGTTCTGACTATCGCATATTGATCTTAAAACTTATAAATTTTACTTTTTTAACCTAACCATTTTAAGTATTCTTGTGTCGATATCATTTTATGTGAATACACAGCACACGGCAGTTCTAATTCATCACCCTTGTTCCAGAAACAAAAAAAGATGGATGTTTTTCAAACGATCAAAATTCGAAATATTTATTAAATGCAAATATTTCTTCATATGATTCCTTTATCCTCACTTTTCAGAGTCCTTTTTCTTCACAATGTCATGTGTGTAAGCATCAATAAACCAAATTCGTAACAATGACACCTTACAAAAGATCTTCTGGAAGATTTATCACAAGTTGGCAGCGGTACATTTTCTAAAACTATTTTTTTATAAAGATAATCAAAAACTTACTATACAAACTTCCATCAAATACATACCTCTTTAGAAATAACCTTACAAAATCTTTGAGAAACCTCTCCAATATTTATAGCATTTTGATTTTAAAATCAATAAATATTCTCTGGAAAAGTGCTGAAAATTCTCAACCTCACAAATTGATGGATGCCACCTTTCATTATAGAACGTCCCCAACCTACTTTCATGGTACTCCAGCAGCATATTGTCTTCATATTTTATGTAGCAACTTTCCACAGATTGAGGCATGTTATACGGCGCACCAGATTAGTTTAACAAGGTTATCAAAATTTCCGTTTCGGCGTTGTTCTCCTTCTTCTTTAATAACTTAATAGGAACTGCCACACAAAGCCAGAAGGGCGTTCTATTGATTTTGTAACTTTGTAGCAAATTGTGCATCTATGCTACTTATTAATTTATAAGGACAGTAGTAACTGGGAAAGTGTGTGGTATTGCTTGAGGCTGCATATTTCTACTCGCGGATAATAAAGCGTTAAAATAGATATTCATACTGCTCATTATTTTTTTATTATCCCTTCTAAAACACGAGGCCGACAGTTGAACTACATATGAACAGAACCTTAGAAGACGAAAAGAAGCTTGGAACGTGAAAATTTTACAACCACAAACATATTTAACTTGCACATATACTTGGAAATTATAAATCATTTTGCTTTCCCGTCTCTCAATAAATTTATATAAATATATATAATTAAAATTTATATTGAATTGAAAGATACATTGTTGACTTGGTTACCATATTATTCTAATTAAGGTTTTTTGATCATGTATTAATATATTTAAAATAAGAAATCAAGTATATATCAAATATACATGCAAAAAAAATCATTATATAATTTTGCTTTAGGTACACTTTTCTCAGAATCTATTTCTGAATATTTTTATGTATTTATAATAGGCCATTTTTATTCTTTGTTTAATACACTTCAGTTATAGTGAAATTTAAAAAAAAAAAGGAAAAATATAAAATTTATTATTAAATGTCTTCAATAGTAGTAAGCTTTAATTTGGGATAATACAAACATGTTTTGTGCTCCTAAGCTAATTAAAAAAAAATTTAGCAACAAAAATGTGTGCTTAATGTATACCCAGCTTTGTACTAATAGTCAAGAGAGTTGTTACTATATTTTATGCATTTTTCATTATGAAAAGTGTACCCAAGGCAAAATTATGTGGTTCAAATAAAAGCGTTTGTATTAAATGATAATAATAAAAACAATGACAAAATATTTTAATGAGCTATTCTCATATGCAATGTTTGAGGTTTATAGCATGGCGCACATTAGTTTCAACTGAAACAATTTTAAAGGCCTTTTTATTTAATTTTAAAAGATTATTTTAATTATGACCACTTTGCGAAGCGTTAAAAACTGCTAATTTTACAAAAGAAAAGTAAAGTCAAAACAAATTCTGCTGCCTTTGGAATTTCACTGGGAAAGAATTTATTAGGCGCGTTTACATAAGTCATCAAATCCATGGAATGCAGAACCCTCCATTAGGGTAAAAAATGGTCCAGCAGGATTTCTAAACCAAATGATAGTCATCCATGGAAAGAAACATCAAACCCTCTTTCATTGGAGGGTATGCGAAACCCCCCAATGAACCATGCAATTCTGGTTCTGCCTGGGCGAAAATCCCCAGAGGGAAAAATTGCGGAATTTGCTCTTCATTCCATGGATTCGATGGCTCATGTAAACGCGCCTATTGACGAACCGGTTAGACCTGGGAACAGTTCGACAGATCGATAAGACGTCACCTGAAAATTAAGAAATATTTTAATATTATAACATTATAGAGATTTATGCAATTTATTATATCTGTTATGTATAAAATAACCTTGTGTCTATAGTAATCCAAAACTTTTGGCATGAACTGTAATGTTAAAACAGTTACTTTAAGTAAATGCTGAGAAATGCAGTGTTAGTTCGCATCCAGAGCGCAACCAGTTAAGGAAACAGTTTCGTTGATTTTGCAGTGAACTGAGTGGCTTTATTGAACTGGGTGATGCACATGGGTGGTTTCGAAAGAAATTCTGGTGGGCCCGGATGGCCCAGTGGGTTGGACCGCAACCCATTACGCCAACAGAGTGAGCGCTGTGACGTGTGCGGGTTCGATTCACGCCTTTGCCCTGGGTGTACCTTCTCTCTATATGTCAGTAAAAATTCTGACTGTGTCTGTCTCACTTCACGATGGTTCATAAGCGGGTATCTGATCAAGCACACAAACCTGAATATTTATATGTACCAACCAACCAAAGAAAGGCAGACGAGAGTGGAAGGCGAGAAAAGAATCGGTATGTGACTGTTGTTTTTTGTCAAAATAAATGGTGGATTTTGAAAATAGATAGTCGGGTGTTGATCGCCATGCTTCTTTAAGTAACCTGTCTTTTCTGTTCCCATACGAGTATTTATTGCTAACGAAGAAACGTTGGTTTTAACGTGTTTTAAAATTTGTCCCCTTTAAGTAAGTTTGTTCAACTGTTTGTTGTTGATGAAGATATGTTGATTTTAATTTGTTTTAAAGATTTTTCAAGAAATGTATCTTAATTTAATAAATGTTTGCTATACTCTTATTTAGTGATCTTATTCTTACTCGGAAACTGTGTTACAACGTAGGGTAGACTAACCAGTGAATGAACGTTTAAGACGTCACGTTCGCCAGTGAATGAACACCAGGATATAATGACCAGGACACAACCAACCATTGTCAGATAGCTTCCTACTACATGGGAGGAAGTCAGTGTAGCCAATCCATATGGTGGAATGATTTTCAATCCTTATTTTTTAAAATTATATTTACCAAATGTTCACTCACTGGTCAGTCTACCCTATCACATATACATTTTAAAACAATCCGTTCACGTTACAGATCACGCGTAACGCCGAGGAGACCATCTTGACCGTCGACGGGGACGTTCAGAAGCGGTTGACGGCCGGGCCCGACTACCTGTTCGGAAATGCTTCCACCAACAGCGCCGTCTTCGTCGGAGGTCTGCCGGAGTGGTACGGCTCCAAGCTCGCACTGCTCGCCCTTCCTTCGGCGTACTTCGAGCCCAGGTGAGCTCGTAATGATTGTGTGTAATTGTAATAATTGGGTTTATTTAATACAATTGCACCCCTTCTGCTTTTGAAGCTATGCCCCAAAGGCACACGTCAACAACTGCAACAACAACTGGTACAATTTGAAAATAATTTTCTCATTTTTTGAAACGATTAAAAAATATCATCGATTGCTCAAAGCTTGTACTGCTTGCCCTACTTACAACATATTAGAGCCCAGGTAAGCTCGCGATGATTGTCTATGCACTTCTAATACTTGGGTTTGCCCACGTACAATTTAACTGTCAAAATTGATTTTTTTTTTGCATTGAGAATACTGATATCATTTTTGAGAACATCATTGGTCACATCAAGTACTTCATTGTTCTCAAATTAAAAGCATCGTTTCTCAATTTTACGAATGATTTTTGATAAGAAAACATTTCCAGCGGGAGATCGAACCCACGAAGTCATGATAAATCCACTCTAAAAAAGTGTAATCTGTTTGGATTTTTCATTCTCAGTAGTATTCTATTCATTAAAGTTTTCCGATCAGGTAAACACATGTTTTTACCATTATTTTAAGAGCATTTTTTTTACTGAACATGACATACTTCTAAAACACTTCCTCACTTTTAATCAATCTATTAAGAAAGGCTCTGGATTAAAACAATTAATTTGGGGGTGCCGTGACTCCACCGCCTCGGTTACAAAAATGTCACATTCGTGGTTATAAGCTAACTAGTTTAGATTTTATTTCTTCCATATTTAATAAATCGGATTCCTTTTTAGTTACTCCTTTTGTGATGCCTTTGAGAAAATACCTAATTAAAATTATACCTTTTTATCTTTCTCTCCCCCACTCGCAGGTTCCAAGGCTGGATCCAAGACGTCATATTCGCCAGCGACGATGGCGTGCTTCGATCCCAGGACCTGCAGGAATCGCAGGGGGTCCGTTCCTCATCGCCTCCTGATGACCACTGCGAGAGGGGCAACCCCTGCCTCAACGGAGGTGCTTGCATTTCGACGGACGCTGGACCGGTCTGTGACTGCCGGAGGACGGACTATGAAGGGGACCTGTGCGAACAGAGTAAGTAGACGCATGACTATCTTTGTCGATGTCTTCCTAAGGTCGGCTACCAGCTCAACCCAGCTTCCAACTTTCTTATTAAAACGGACGCCAGTAAATTTGTTTCCTCACACTTAAACTAAACTGTTCCTTGAACACTCTAATATAAATAGACTTTTATCTAAACATATCTCACATTTACAAAATAGGATATAATATCTTAATGAAAAGAACAAGCTAAAAGAGGTCACTTTTTAAACCTTCAGCCATGCTTAATTTTTTCGAAATTCTACGAGAAGACAGAAGAGATGCCACAACAAGAAAACAAACTTATACAAAACAATTATTTAAACTTGGTAGGCACGCGTCAATCTTAGTCACTTAAAGTAGACTTGAACTAATCTTTATAAAAGAGTCAAATTAACTGCCAACCTTTAAAAAGTGTGTGCGGCCAAGGAGTCTGACGAATAATACCCCACGTAGAAGTAAAAAAAATTCCCATGCACTTTGAATATGCTCCTACGTTTCGCCGACGACGATAATTCAACCTTAACTAACTGGCCCGTCTGTGACTTCAGAACTACGAACTACGAGGGTGACCTGCGCCAACAGAGTGAGTAGCATGTGTTTTGTTGGTCACTTAATGTGGACTTCTTTGATTAACATTGAGGCACTTGAGTTTGGAGACCCCCTTTCCAACGTATCCATTCCTCCTTAAGTGAGAATAGCCCTCGTGTAGCTCTATTGCAACGATAATTCAGACCTACCTACCTCCTTAAGTGATAGTGAACACCATGATTTGTTTATCATCATAATATGTTCGGAAAGTTAATATCTGACGCACGCCATTATGGTTTTGAATATTTTTATAGACATAGGAAATCTCGGATTTTAAACTTTTATCGCCAAAACTATACAATTATTATGATATTTTTTTTATTAAAACTTTACTTCATTTTCAAAGTTTTTTCAAATAAAACAATCTCATGAAACTAGAGATCGAGAAACACATTTTTCATGAGCACACGATTATCTCAAAACGAATCGCTCGCTTATTCTGAAACGAACACTTTGAAGGAAGAAAAAAATATTTCATATAAACATCATACGGAATAAAGACTTTAGAAAACTCGAGCTTAAAGTCGGGGGTATTTTTACACAACGATACGTAAAAAGTGAAAAAAAAAAACGACATAAAATCGAAAAACTTGACTTAATGGAAAACACTTTTTGTTTTCCGACAAAGAGGGAAAAAAGAATGTCGCTGATGACTTGGCTTTTGTAGAAAGAGCGAAATCGGTGAAGTGAAGAAACGCTACAGACTGTGGGTGAAAAAATTCTGTCGGAGGATTTGTAAAATGACTTTTGTTTTTAAAGTGTTTGAAAATGACAATAAAAGTGACGATTTTTTAAGTGTGAACTCGAGAAGTAGCTCTTTCATCTTTGTAATTAAGTTTAATTAAAATGCAACGTCACAATGAAAATTTGTGGTATTTAATTTATGCGTTTTATTGTTTCAATCTTCTGATTTAAATATAGTTGTGATGCGAATAAAATGATATGAATATAATTAACTTTCAGAAGTTGTAGAAAAATGTATTTCAAAAGTGCGAAAATTTTCATTCATTAAGTAGCGATGGGAAACTATTTTCAATTTTAACATTTGTATTTGTTTCACTAATTACAGAACCAAATGTGTTTTGTTATTTTATTAAAGTATATCTACGTATGCTTAAATGCCCATGTGTCTAAAATAGATCTTGTGTATTGATTTGATACGTTTCAAAACTATTTTTCAGAAGTATGTGGTTTCCAATTTCTATTGATGCGTACTCGTATATACTGCGTTTTCAATGTCAAATATTTAGGAGTCGCGAAAGAGATCCGATGTACGGGAATAACTAATGACGAATGGATCCTACAAGCTGGTGAACCACCTTTTCAAGTCTAAAACTGATTAACGCACCATAAACTAAAACTAGATAAGCTTTGCGTGCAAATTTTTAATAGTTTATTTCTCAGCATGGCCCGGGTTCTCTCGGCAAAATTAAACCTCGGCATACTTTAACATCCACAGAGAGCTCAGATTCATTGTAATCTGGGCGTCAAAATTGATAGCGAGAGTCGCCTAAATGGTGCCACATAAAATGGCTCTCAGTTCTGGGGAATGTGCCGAGTCTGCAAAGGCTTGACCGCCAATGTTGCAGCCCCACTAGAAAAAAATATATAGTTATAAGTTAAGAAAAATTGATATGAAAGCCTAACAATTGAACGAAATATTTTGGGCTATAACATAATGAATAATAATTTTCAGGTTATATTTCAATTTTAAATCGGGTGCTTGAATACAATTCGACATATCATACTTACCCGTGACATTTGCGGTTGGAGAATGCTTAATATGTGACACATTGTATGTCATTGTTGACACGGATATACATTGCATAAGGTTTCCCATTTTTTAGGTTTCATTTATTAGCTTTGCTAGCTACATATGTTTGTATTAACTTAATTTTATTAACGCCTAATTAAGGCTTGACCGCCAATATTGCAGCCCCATTAGAGAGAAAAAAAAGTTTATTTCTCAGTTAGTAGCGACCTTACACTTTCTTGCCGCAGACCAAAGACAAATCAAAAGTCCTAACAAATCGAAAAAAACAAGTTTCCGGCTCACTATCTTTTGCATCATCGATTGGTTTCAATTTTCCCGATTTCCGTTCTGCAATTCCGTATTCCAGTTTCCTGACTCTTTGTCTCGAGGAATAAGATACCAAAAAAAAAGGGAAAAGAACTAGAAAATAGAAAACAAATACAGATAAAGAATGCGATTTCTATTTTTTATTCTCTTTGTTTGCTTCTGGGTGAGTAATCGAAGTGTTAAAGGCTTACGTTTCGTGTCGTCTGCTATATGGAACTTTTTATTTAGAATTTTTTTTATCTCGGTTTGGCACATGTCGGGGAGCTATATAAGAAGTTTTCAAAGATAACACCATCGTTCCTGATATTTTTTTTTCAAAAGAAAAATGTTCTGAAAAGAACTTTTTGAGAATAGTTGACGCTAGGGTCTAAGCCTTTCTACTTTTGAAGAAAGATTGTCTCCGGAAAATTGATATCTTCCAGTGGCATTCACTTAAGGTTTTTTTCTATCCATGATAGATGTGAGTTTTTCTGTTCTTTGTTATTTATCATAGTAACACCAGGATTTGCACTGGAGTATAGATGTCTTACCAAGATTTGCATAAGAATCTGGATTTTTTTAAAAGAAGATTTGCTTGAGAATCTAGATGTTTTACGGAGATTTGCATCACTAAGAATTGTGTTGATATGGAAATGATAAGTATGGTAAATAAGTGTTACCGGATTTGGTGGAAAGCCAAAACTGGGTCATTTTAAACAAAAGAGTAAATATTAATGTCCCTGTTCCTTAAGATTTTTTTACTTTTACCATCACAAATAGTACTTTTTTATTCCGTAAAATAGATAAACTAGATTTATTTGAATTTCTTTTAAATTAAAATTTGGGTGCATTGCTACAATTAAGAAACTAAAGGTAAATTTTTTTAGCCTTAGGGAACATCGTACCCAGAAATTGCTAAAAAAATTCGATCTTTAGTTTTTTTTAATTAATTCTGATAATTAACTCTTTGTAGACACGGAGAGAAAATTTTTAATTATGGGGGTGTGCAAATGTGGGGACATTGTTTGTTTTTAGACTGTAACAAAACAATAAATATTAAATGATTCGAATAATATATGATTAATACGTCGAATTTAATGATTTTTTTAAAAACCAGTCTATATTAGGTTACAAATAGGAAATATACGTTACAAGTCCAAGTGCTGAATAAATAAATAAAAATTGGCCTATTTACCATGGTTTCCTATTTTTGAAAAAAATGAGGGTAATGTAGAAACCCCAAAAAATGACAATAAATCAGTGTAAAAACGCAGGAAGGTGTTTTAATATTAAATATTAATGTATAAACATATTATTCCTTTTTTTCCTCTTTTCTATATTCCTTCTATAATCATGTTTTCTGTACCGTATTATGCCACGGCCTACTCAACTACTAAGACCGAAGAAGCTTTTGCAAAGGCGCTCGGGGACGGAAATTTTGGCTTCATAGTTCCGAGTGACGTTGTTCCAAAGATGAAGACAACCTGTCTCGATATCTCGAACAACTCGTTCACGGCTGACCACACTTTAAGGGTTCCGAATACGTCCGAACTAGTTTCTCCATCGTCGGCACTCGGAACAGTGACGCCGAAAATTCCGTCTACGCTCATGTTTGGGAGAGCTTCTCTGGCCTTGTCATTGAAGTTGGCCGTGATTATGCCCCTTTTCAATTTGAACCCCGCATTATGTCCATCGTCATTTTTTTTCTCTACAACTAATTTAGAGATGTTAAGAGCATTCAGGCGTCAGCTCGTCACTTGACTGTGGTTCTAAAATACGACGCTCGTTGCCAATAGCCCTCGTGTAGCTCTAGTGCTACGATATTTCAAACCTAACCTAAGAGATGTAAAGAGCGATAATCTGAACTTGGTGAAAGAGAGTTGTATTACAGCAATTTCGTCATTACCCTACGTCGGTAGAACCAATATATATTTGCTACAATCCCATTCAGATATTTCAATATTCAAACCCACGCGTCGTATCCTATTCCAACCCTAGTCAAATGGAGGGAGGACTTAATGACATGGAATGCCTGATGTCGATGAGAGCATTAAGTGATAAAACCGACATCACTAGTGCCACCGTTTCATTATTCTGAGTGCAAATATATTGATCACACTGAGTACTCTGCAAAGATTAACTCTCGATTGAAGCCTCTCTGTCGGCTATTCATTAACGAAATTTGAGTTGTCATCGTTTTTGTAACTAGAAAGCTCTTGGACAACAAGTCTTGTTGTCTTTTCTAGTCATTGTTGCAATGTTGAAATATATAATAGTTCTCACATTTGAGAATCATGTTCTTATTTTTAAGAAATATGTTATCATTTTTGATCATAACGTTCTCATTTTTGAGAATGTTGTTGGTCATAATATCTCGAGTAAAACCTCTCTGTCGGCTATTCATTAATGAATTTCAGTCATCAGTAGAAATAGGGTCACTATGGCTACGGAAGTGACGTCATCAGGGAAGGAGTTGGGTGCTCTCTAGTGGCTCGGAAGTCACGTGACCGGAAGTGGCATGGGAGTCGTGTGCGCTCTAAGTGTTCGGTGGAGTTGAGTTGTTTTAGTTGAGTTGTAGGGTTGCTGGTTTGTTTGGCGTGACGTGTAAGTTGTTTTTGGTCGAAAGTTGAGTTGTAGGGTTGCTGGTTTGTTTCGCGTGACGTAGTTAGGAAATATAATAGTTTCGGAATGGCAACGGGTCGGTTATAGTAAAAGAGTTTCGGAATGGCAACGGATCGGTTATAGTAAAAGAACAGTTATTTGTAATCTTTATTGCATAACTTATTCGCAGTGGAGTTGAGTTGTTTTTTTAATGAAAGTTGAGTTGTAGTGTTGCTGTTTTAGGATTAAGGTGTTTGGCGTGACGTATAGTCTTACTGTATTGAGTTGTTTTTAGGCTGAAAGTTGAGTTGTAGGGTTGCTGATTTAATTTGAAGGTGTTTTGCGTGACGTATAGCCTTACTGTATTTTTTTTTGGCTGAAAGTTGAGTTGTAGGTGTGTTGATTTTGGTTTGAGGTGTTTTGCGTGACGTAGTTAGGAATTATAATAGTTTCGGAATGGCAACGGATCGGTTATAGTAAAAGAACAGTAATTAGAAGTTGTTGATTACGGTTATGACGTAAGTGGAGTTGAGTTGTTTGGCTGTTGATTGTCGAGTTTGTTTGAGTGCTGATAGGTTTATATGACGTCACGGTTCTATATCAAATCATGGCGCTTTCTATCAGTGAGAAAAATAAATATAATAAAAAGGGTGAATTTTTAGTTAGTGCTGCCCTCTAGTGTGTGTGAATAGAGGTTATAGTTCATTTAAAAATAGAATAAATTTATTAAAAATTGCATAGTTTTAAGTTAGAGCTGCCATCTAGTGTGTATGAAGAGAGATTATAGTTCATTCATTTACTAGAAATAGAATATATTTATTTAAAATAGAATAGTTTTAAGTTAGTGCTAACATCTATCGACAGAAAAATTATTGATTTTAATGTAGAATTACCACGAAACATTTTAATGTGAAAAAATATTAAAAAATAGAGTTTATTTAACAAGATTCGAACCTACGATCTTCAAAAGTGAGCATGGCCGAATGAGTTTTTCTACGATTTTACTGACTCGACCATGCCCACCCAAGACTATAAGAAGAATTAACGTTCAATTCCAGTTTCTATACTCATTCATATGGGAGATCCTTATGGAATACATAAGGATAATTAAAAGAATTTTAAGAAATACCAAGTAATAGAGCCAACTACAGACGAGAAAAGTAATGATTTTAATGTGAAATTACCATGAAAAATAAATATTAAAAAATCGAGTATATTCAAACTTTATAAAAAGTAGGGATATGTTTATATGACGTAGAGGGTTTTAACGAATGTCAAATAGTGGAGCCATCTATCGATGATAGAAATAAGTATAAGAAAATAGAATAGTTTTAAGTTAATGCTGCCCTCTAGTGTGTATGAAAAGAGGTTATAGTTCATTTATTTATTAAAAACTAAACCTAAACTGAAACTTTTCTAGAAGATTCAATATTGACGGATTGTAGACATATAGTCTGAATACTTTAGATAAATATCACAGATTAGAGTTATTTCGGATTCACTTAGCAATTAAGATAATCTCTGGAATCTTCGTCACGTAGATGTCAAGAGTTCAATATTGTCGGAATGTCGACATATAGTCTGAATACTTTAGATTAGTATCATGGATTGGGACGATTTCATGTTTACCGAGCAATCAAGATAATCATCACGTTCTCAGAAAGCCAGAACCAAAGGTTTTGTACACAAAACCGATGACATAATGGATATCCTCCAATGAACATCATTGTAGATGGCGTTGTTTTTCTTAGCAACCAATGAAAACTGCAGATAGAGGGCGCTTCCACGTCTAGCTTATCATAGTTTCTGGACTTTAAAAATCATTCTATCACTAACTTCTGCCTGCTCTCATTGTCTCTAAAAATGAGTTCACGTAAACGATCGAATAACTCGTACCCAGCAGCCAAAATGGTTAAATTACAGAATGCAGAGACTCCTACCAACAAAGTTCCTGTGAAACAGCCTACTTCTTCAAATGCAACGGATGAGCTGCTTTCCGACGGAATTCCAGAGAGAGATTGGCTAACTGCTATATGCCAGTCCCTAGGCGAAGTTCCGACCATTGATGTGACTTCTGATACTTCCCCGCAGCTAACCATCGACACGTCGGAGCCCCTTCCTATGGAGTCATCAACACCAACCCTCAACGAGATCACCTGATCAGCAGGTCCCGGGATCAGAGACGAGCCACCCGTCAACCGAAAACCAAGACCAGTTTTATTCAAGATGTCTAATATACCTGCTCATCACTATCATCTAGGTGATAATTATTTTCTCATCGTTAATGAATTTTGTGGTAAAGTTCTCATCCACTACCGAAAGTACCAAGTTGAAGCAGATTGGATGACTCCAACCAAAGAAGGGATAACCATACAACCCCTGACTTGGCAAGAATTTGTTGACAGCATGCCGTCACAAAACTTCTACTACTACGCCCGACCACGAAAGGAGACCCTAATCAATGGTGAACTATTCATTTCACAAATCGACAGAAATACGCTGTGTTTTCAAAAAGTTATTTCTAAGATAGATAGTCCACGACAATTTATACCATGTGTGGTACAAATGAATGAACAGCAGTGGGACAAATTGGATACTTATCTCGAAGATATTCGAAAAAGCCTTTTTACCATCATGTTTGAAGTACTCTTTAGAAAAATAGCGTTTTCAAATTTCAAGAAGTCTGCTATGCAAAAGTCTAAATTGGATGTACACGTCGGTGAGGAAAAGTTATTAACTACTTTAACTGAACTTTTGAATGATAATGTACAAAAGAACATTTTAGAACTCGTGACAGAAGACTGTGAAGGATGTGTACTGGCTTGTGCAAACCAGCTTGGACACGATTGTATTAATTTTTCATATGAATTTCAATTTGATACGTATTTTGCAAAAGCCGTTTGTAAAATCGATATTAAGGAGTTAGCTTTGAAATTTGTTGCTGAAAATGAAGGAAATGCACAATTTTTCACCAACCAATTTTTTGATAAATTGAATTTTCAAAACATTTTTGATACTTTAAGAAATCTGTGTATTGTTAAAGATTCTAATTCGTGGTTTTCTGAAAATAGACAAAATTTCCTCATTTGAATTTTAATATCTTAACAATTGATTTTGTTTTTTATCTACTAATTTAAATGATCTCTCCCCATTTATTTACTTAAAAAAAATTCAATGTCTAGAAATTAATTACAAGTTTATTTTTAATGTTGTCTGATGTATATACTTTGTAGTGCTTTGTTTCGTACATATCCAATCTCAAGTTATGGAAGTACCTGAATGTTAATGCTCTCTCATCTTATTAGTGTATATATCACTTTTTTTCATAATAAAAATGGATGTCACCTTATATTCGTATATATCTTGATTATAAATATATATAAATGTAATTTAAGATTTTTAGAAGTTAAATACACCATAAAAATATATTTATAATATTTCAAAGTATTAAAAAAAAGGAGTTTAAAAAATATAGTGTAATTTTCTCTTAAGTTTATTAATCTTGTTTGAAGCAGTTCTAACTAATAGTTACAAACTAGAAATGGTAAAGCAGTACCAAAAAAGGTCATCTAATTTCGAAATTTCAGAATATATTTTTAAAAATACTCCTAAAAGTAATAAAAATAACTTCCAGTTGTTGTTAGTAACTATCGTTTCAAAATAAAGACACACAGGGTCTAAAGTTGATATTTGCGCATCGTAATTAGATAAGAATTCAAACTATCGTCAGAGAAAGTATTCTCGCTACTGCAAACTCCAAGCCAATATTTCCCCCTAATGTCAATAGATAAGAATCGACACATATTTTTCTAGAAACTTGAAAAAATCTGTTACAAGTCCCACCTTTCATCCCGTTCTCATGCAAGAGTTTTTACGAACTGTTGTTCAAAATGAAATAGAAAATACTGATTTCGAACTATATCATTGTGATGAATGCAATATTAACTATTCCTCGCAATTCAACCTTGATTGTATGATGATGTCATATGAGATAAATTTTTTATTGAATGGAAATTGTTGCTCGTATCTTCGATACGCCCGCGCACGCGCGCGAGCAACAATTTCCATTCAATCAAGAAAAAGTATAAATACTTGTAATTTTTTCGATTTAAAAGTCAATTAATCTTTAAGAATTAAATCTAATATATTATTTATATGATAAATTTTACATCCTGTATTCAAAAGCACATAATATTCCTTTTTAAAATTATTCAATGTACTAAAAAAACGTATTTTAAATGTATTTTGTACGCTTTAAGAACTATATCTATATTTTTTTAAAAATAATTCAGTGTTTAACGACTAATAAAGTTTAAAGGTTTGTAGGTTTTTTTTAAAAAATATTATTTCGTCTCCTTAAAGAACTGGAATGGTTGAGATTTACCCCTTAAAAGAGGAATGTAATAAGGATATTGTCAATAATCGATTCGAGCGGGCTGAAACAGGGCTTCTTGGTATGATAGAATATTATGATTGATAGAGATCTGGCTTTGTCATGAACGTAGACGTTATGAAGTGCCTTAATAAGTATAGTTCCAGGCGTCATAAAGAAACAGGTCAAAATATTGCTAAATTTTTAAAGAATCATTCAACCATTTTGTCTTGGAATAATCATGGTGAATTGATTTACAAAGGAAATGTGTTGCCTGAAACTAATATTGCTATTTTGTTTAATGATGCATTGAGAGAGCGGAAGAAAACGCCTCGTGGAATTGAAACATTTTATAAAACTTTAAAAGAGGTTAACATGTCTTCTGAATATATTGTGAATAAGAAAATGTTTTACCCTAAAGATAATGGCATGTATGCTAAAATGAATAATTGGCTACCTTATTAATTGTATTCTACTTTATTGTAAATGATTTTGTCATTATTTATACGTATTGTAAATGAATTTTGTCATTATTTATATGTATTGTAGCTAAAGTAATTAATAAATAATGGTTTGGTTTTTGTTAAAAAAAAAAAAGGATTCCTTGTCATTTTATTTAACAAGTTTTTTTTTCTTTGTGAAATTTTCTTTAAATGTATTTAAAAATATTTGTGTACAAATAATAAAATATTTTTTAAATAATAAGAAAAATATTTTTCAACTTGAATTTTTTTTTTTAGAAACTTTTTTCAGAAAGAAAAATTTTTAAAAACTTTTTTAAAAAGAAAAAAATTTAAAAATTAATTTACTGTATTTTAGTTTTAAGTTTTAAGTGTAATAACACTTAAAGTATTTTAATTCGAAAAGTTTTTTTTAAATAAAAGTTTGTACTTTTTTCTTAAATTTTATTTTTAGTAAAAGTTTTTCAAAATAAAAGTTTGAACTTTTTCTTAAATTTTATTTTTAGTAAAAATTTTTTAAAGAAAAATTTATTATTATTTTTTATTTTAGTTTTGTTTTTTAATTAAACATTATAATCAAATATCTTTTATGTAGACAATGAATAAAAAGTAAAAACACACAATGTAATAAAGTACAAACAGTGTTTATTAAAATAATATATTTTCATTTTCGAAAGAGCATTCTAACACCAAAAAAAAAATGTTTCTTAACA
Source organism: Hylyphantes graminicola (assembly GCA_023701765.1). Taxonomy (NCBI): domain Eukaryota; kingdom Metazoa; phylum Arthropoda; class Arachnida; order Araneae; family Linyphiidae; genus Hylyphantes; species Hylyphantes graminicola. Next base: position 16,209,414 of record CM043120.1, on the reverse strand, counting down.
AATTGGTATATATTGTAAAGTATATTTTAATTAATAAAACAACTAAGCTTCATTCCTTAAAACCAGACATATAATATTCGTTAATTCTATCTTATACCTAAACTTGAAGCAACTAAACTTGATAAAAAATTTATCTCATATGACATCATCATACAATCAAGGTTGAATTGCGAGGAATAGTTAATATTGCATTCATCACAATGATATAGTTCGAAATCAGTATTTTCTATTTCATTTTGAACAACAGTTCGTAAAAACTCTTGCATGAGAACGGGATGAAAGGTGGGACTTGTAACAGATTTTTTCAAGTTTCTAGAAAAATATGTGTCGATTCTTATCTATTGACATTAGGGGGAAATATTGGCTTGGAGTTTGCAGTAGCGAGAATACTTTCTCTGACGATAGTTTGAATTCTTATCTAATTACGATGCGCAAATATCAACTTTAGACCCTGTGTGTCTTTATTTTGAAACGATAGTTACTAACAACAACTGGAAGTTATTTTTATTACTTTTAGGAGTATTTTTAAAAATATATTCTGAAATTTCGAAATTAGATGACCTTTTTTGGTACTGCTTTACCATTTCTAGTTTGTAACTATTAGTTAGAACTGCTTCATACAAGATTAATAAACTTAAGAGAAAATTACACTATATTTTTTAAACTCCTTTTTTTTAATACTTTGAAATATTATAAATATATTTTTATGGTGTATTTAACTTCTAAAAATCTTAAATTACATTTATATATATTTATAATCAAGATATATACGAATATAAGGTGACATCCATTTTTATTATGAAAAAAAGTGATATATACACTAATAAGATGAGAGAGCATTAACATTCAGGTACTTCCATAACTTGAGATTGGATATGTACGAAACATAAAGCACTACAAAGTATATACATCAGACAACATTAAAAATAAACTTGTAATTAATTTCTAGACATTGAATTTTTTTTTAAGTAAATAAATGGGGAGAGATCATTTAAATTAGTAGATAAAAAACAAAATCAATTGTTAAGATATTAAAATTCAAATGAGGAAATTTTGTCTATTTTCAGAAAACCACGAATTAGAATCTTTAACAATACACAGATTTCTTAAAGTATCAAAAATGTTTTGAAAATTCAATTTATCAAAAAATTGGTTGGTGAAAAATTGTGCATTTCCTTCATTTTCAGCAACAAATTTCAAAGCTAACTCCTTAATATCGATTTTACAAACGGCTTTTGCAAAATACGTATCAAATTGAAATTCATATGAAAAATTAATACAATCGTGTCCAAGCTGGTTTGCACAAGCCAGTACACATCCTTCACAGTCTTCTGTCACGAGTTCTAAAATGTTCTTTTGTACATTATCATTCAAAAGTTCAGTTAAAGAAGTTAATAACTTTTCCTCACCGACGTGTACATCCAATTTAGACTTTTGCATAGCAGACTTCTTGAAATTTGAAAACGCTATTTTTCTAAAGAGTACTTCAAACATGATGGTAAAAAGGCTTTTTCGAATATCTTCGAGATAAGTATCCAATTTGTCCCACTGCTGTTCATTCATTTGTACCACACATGGTATAAATTGTCGTGGACTATCTATCTTAGAAATAACTTTTTGAAAACACAGCGTATTTCTGTCGATTTGTGAAATGAATAGTTCACCATTGATTAGGGTCTCCTTTCGTGGTCGGGCGTAGTAGTAGAAGTTTTGTGACGGCATGCTGTCAACAAATTCTTGCCAAGTCAGGGGTTGTATGGTTATCCCTTCTTTGGTTGGAGTCATCCAATCTGCTTCAACTTGGTACTTTCGGTAGTGGATGAGAACTTTACCACAAAATTCATTAACGATGAGAAAATAATTATCACCTAGATGACAGTGATGAGCAGGTATATTAGACATCTTGAATAAAACTCGTCTTGGTTTTCGGTTGACGGGTGGCTCGTCTCTGATCCCGGGACCTGCTGATCGGGTGATCTCGTTGAGGGTTGGTGTTGATGACTCCATAGGAAGGGGCTCCGACGTGTCGATGGTTAGCTGCGGGGAAGTATCAGAAGTCACATCAATGGTCGGAACTTCGCCTAGGGACTGGCATATAGCAGTTAGCCAATCTCTCTCTGGAATTCCGTCGGAAAGCAGCTCATCCGTTGCATTTGAAGAAGTAGGCTGTTTCACAGGAACTTTGTTGGTAGGAGTCTCTGCATTCTGTAATTTAACCATTTTGGCTGCTGGGTACGAGTTATTCGATCGTTTACGTGAACTCATTTTTAGAGACAATGAGAGCAGGCAGAAGTTAGTGATAGAATGATTTTTAAAGTCCAGAAACTATGATAAGCTAGACGTGGAAGCGCCCTCTATCTGCAGTTTTCATTGGTTGCTAAGAAAAACAACGCCATCTACAATGATGTTCATTGGAGGATATCCATTATGTCATCGGTTTTGTGTACAAAACCTTTGGTTCTGGCTTTCTGAGAACGTGATGATTATCTTGATTGCTCGGTAAACATGAAATCGTCCCAATCCATGATACTAATCTAAAGTATTCAGACTATATGTCGACATTCCGACAATATTGAACTCTTGACATCTACGTGACGAAGATTCCAGAGATTATCTTAATTGCTAAGTGAATCCGAAATAACTCTAATCTGTGATATTTATCTAAAGTATTCAGACTATATGTCCACAATCCGTCAATATTGAATCTTCTAGAAAAGTTTCAGTTTAGGTTTAGTTTTTAATAAATAAATGAACTATAACCTCTTTTCATACACACTAGAGGGCAGCATTAACTTAAAACTATTCTATTTTCTTATACTTATTTCTATCATCGATAGATGGCTCCACTATTTGACATTCGTTAAAACCCTCTACGTCATATAAACATATCCCTACTTTTTATAAAGTTTGAATATACTCGATTTTTTAATATTTATTTTTCATGGTAATTTCACATTAAAATCATTACTTTTCTCGTCTGTAGTTGGCTCTATTACTTGGTATTTCTTAAAATTCTTTTAATTATCCTTATGTATTCCATAAGGATCTCCCATATGAATGAGTATAGAAACTGGAATTGAACGTTAATTCTTCTTATAGTCTTGGGTGGGCATGGTCGAGTCAGTAAAATCGTAGAAAAACTCATTCGGCCATGCTCACTTTTGAAGATCGTAGGTTCGAATCTTGTTAAATAAACTCTATTTTTTAATATTTTTTCACATTAAAATGTTTCGTGGTAATTCCACATTAAAATCAATAATTTTTCTGTCGATAGATGTTAGCACTAACTTAAAACTATTCTATTTTAAATAAATATATTCTATTTCTAGTAAATGAATGAACTATAATCTCTCTTCATACACACTAGATGGCAGCTCTAACTTAAAACTATGCAATTTTTAATAAATTTATTCTATTTTTAAATGAACTATAACCTCTATTCACACACACTAGAGGGCAGCACTAACTAAAAATTCACCCTTTTTATTATATTTATTTTTCTCACTGATAGAAAGCGCCATGATTTGATATAGAACCGTGACGTCATATAAACCTATCAGCACTCAAACAAACTCGACAATCAACAGCCAAACAACTCAACTCCACTTACGTCATAACCGTAATCAACAACTTCTAATAGGGAAAGCGCAGTGCTACGTCACGCTAAAACCACGTGCTTCCCGGAAAGGCAGAGAGAATCAAAACATTGCACACATTTTCGGTGCGTTTGACCTAGACCTTGGTAGGTTTTGTTTTAGAAACGCTTATATTTTGGGCTTAATTATGTTTTGTATTCTTTTTTTATGAAGCTGAGATTCTTAAGAATTAATAGAAAATATTTTTTTAAAATATGGCAGCATAATTTTGATTTGAAACGAGCCTGAAAATATATGTCTACCAACCATCACCATCAGATGTGTTTTGTGTTAGCGAAAGGGGAAAAACAAACATTTATTCGTGAATATTTTACACAATATGACTAACCCATGAATATAATACCGTATAATTACATGAAAATATGTGTTCGTTGATTTTTTCATCCTTAATTTTAAGGTTTGCATGTTTATTTTGCTGTGTTTTAAAATTTATGACATATTCTTGTTTACATTCAATGTTCGATATATTTTTATAGTAGTATATTTGTCTTGTATTTAGAAAAAAAATATCAGGCACGTTGTGCACAGAACTTAAGTATTATACCCATTTTATTCTGTGTTTAACTATTAAATACTTTACTCTTATGTAATTGGAAATTATTAAAAAATTGTGTACCCTCCAACTGAATGGTCAAATCTAAAGAATGCAATTATTGTTATGAAGCAGTTTAAATCATAATTATTGGTTAAAGAGTGCTTTGCAGTTATTATCATTCCATTTTCATTTGTATTGTTTATGTATGACAACAGCTTCAAATAATGTGCACGTTAAAACTTATTTTTCTTAAACAAGGATACATCCCAATACCGAACTTCTGTGATTCAACCCTATAGTATTGTGGCTTTTCATTGGGGTTCAGTTTTTAGGAATCCCATCTCCATTATCGTTGTATAAATTTGAGCGGAATGTTTTAGCACATTTTTGAAAATGTGAAATTGTGATGTTGTATTGTGTTCATATTATAGATTAATTCGTAGGAAAAATGTTGTTTATATTTGGTCATCATAGGGTTACTGGAATATCTGCGCATGAGAGTTGTGACATGATCCACTCGCCTGATTGGCTGGAACATAGCCATGCTCCCGAGATACGGAGCTGTTATTTTTTCACCCCGTTCTACTAAATCACATCTAAACGATATAATGAAAGGAACTTAACCACTTTTTGTTATTGATTTTGTTTTCAATGATCTATATTCTTCAATATATATTCTTTTTTGGATTAAAATTCTTAACGGTAAAGCTGTAATCCATGTTTTAATACCGGCGTGTGTCATTGCTATGGAATACACAAGTTGTTTTCACTCGCAAAAAGTGTATAAAGCTTTACACCTTAATCTTTGTAATGTATTGTAAATTAAACACCATGAGGACTATTTCGATTCTAAAAGTAGTATTTTTATCACTATACTACCAGAGAATGCGATTTGTAATGTCGAAGCTAGCAGACGGTATTTGGCATGTCTTTAGCATGCGTTGGCGGAACAATGCTTGGCGGGGTAACGTAAACAAAACGCAAATCAAAGTAATTGCTTACTTAAAAGTTGAAAACATTCTTATTTCTTCCAAACTAAGCAACAACATAATGTTTATATGTGTAAAACTGGAATCAATAACTAGTTTTGTTTTCTTGGCGAGTTTTGGCTAAGCGATAACGATTCTAATATGGCACACCTGCTGAGCTCAGTACCCTGTACAGCACACAGTGTATTGAAAGTACCTTAGGTCATCATAACCCTATTTTTTTAGGTTTTGTGACTATTTGAAGAAATTTTTTTTTTTGAAATACTGATCTAAAAACAACTTATCAATGTACATAACGACGGAAAAAATTATTCTTTGTTGTGGCATAACTGCAATAATGTGTTGGTGTACCTGTAGTATGTCATCAAATGAGTTGTCTGAAAAATGTCAGTTATTTCTAATGTTGTCCAATAATTATGCAAAGCATTGTTTTCAGAGCAACCCTTTCCCATAAAGAAGTTAATAAATTGTTTCGAGAAATTGATTATTTGAGAGATGAAGTTAGGGATCTGAAACTGGTTGAACTTATCAAAATAAAAATGAAGAGCATATGCTTGTGTTCATATGTTAAGTAGTACGAAAAAAAGTATCCTTTTACACTGGTTTTCTTAGTTATTTCAAGTAATTGTTAAGAAAATGTCTGATACTGTTTATTGTGAAAAAATTGTAAACTTAGTGCTAAGAATCAAGTTTTAATTGCTAATCAAGTTAAAGTTGAATCTCTTAAATACTGATCTGGCTTACTGATTTGTAAATCTGTCCACTGTAGCTAATAAAGTATGATGTAACAAATAAAGTTTAAATAAAGAAAAATAGTGTTAATAATTCTGTAGCTAATAAAGTATTTGTAAAGTATTCAAATATTTTATGTATTTTGTTTCATGAACCAAACATGCATCATGTTTTAAATCGCATGTATTCAGTACATGCATCAATATCATGTTTTTTCCACTCTTCCATTTTAAGTACTTTGCTATATAAACACTATTCAAGTATTTCACTACATAAATTGAAAATAAATAAGTAATGTTAAAACAGGGACAAAATCATCTGAAGAAAAGGGTAAGAATAGAATTTAAACCATAAACTAGGACTTGACTTGAGGAGGTCAGAATTCAGTTTTCAAAGCATGTGCTATACAAGCATGTCCAGTACACAAAACAAAAAAAGTAAAATATGCAAGTTGAGCAAATAAATCAAAACCTGTGAAAGTTATACATATTTTTTTTATTTAGAATAAATATGCATAGATAGTACATAAAAGTAAATATACATAATAGTGCACATGAATAGACACAATAAACAGTTTCTTTAAAATTTTAATGCAACAGAAATAAAAGAATGAGTATTTATATACCTGAAATAGCATATCCGTAAGCAGCTAAGGATTTGTTGTTCTTTAAACATTTGCATCAAAATAGCAAACAACTAATAAACAACTTAAAGATTTCACGATACTCGATTTCACACCACATTCTCACATCATTCAGACACTTATCTGCAGAAATCTCAAACTAATCATAAAAATAATTGCAAAAATCTTCTTTCTCATTCTTCAACTATTCAACATATTAATTTCTCATCGCCTCATTAAGGCTCAAAGCGTATTTAGATAAAGATAATTTCACTGAATCGTAAGAATGGTCGCGAAAGGCCATCTTGAGATTCGAAAGGCATCCAATCTTTTTGCCTTTCCAACGGCTTCCGGTTCGGCAATGTTTGTAAATATGCGCTTGCTCTATTACTGTTCTTTTACTATAACCGATCCGTTGCCATTCCGAAACTATTATAATTCCTAACTACGTCACGCAAAACACCTCAAACCAAAATCAACACACCTACAACTCAACTTTCAGCCAAAAAAAAATACAGTAAGGCTATACGTCACGCAAAACACCTTCAAATTAAATCAGCAACCCTACAACTCAACTTTCAGCCTAAAAACAACTCAATACAGTAAGACTATACGTCACGCCAAACACCTTAATCCTAAAACAGCAACACTACAACTCAACTTTCATTAAAAAAACAACTCAACTCCACTGCGAATAAGTTATGCAATAAAGATTACAAATAACTGTTCTTTTACTATAACCGATCCGTTGCCATTCCGAAACTCTTTTACTATAACCGACCCGTTGCCATTCCGAAACTATTATATTTCCTAACTACGTCACGCGAAACAAACCAGCAACCCTACAACTCAACTAAAACAATACAGTAAGGTTATACGTCACGCCAAACACCTTAATCCTAAAACAGCAACACTACAACTCAACTTTCATTAAAAAAACAACTCAACTCCACTGCGAATAAGTTATGCAATAAAGATTACAAATAACTGTTCTTTTACTATAACCGATCCGTTGCCATTCCGAAACTCTTTTACTATAACCGACCCGTTGCCATTCCGAAACTATTATATTTCCTAACTACGTCACGCGAAACAAACCAGCAACCCTACAACTCAACTTTCGACCAAAAACAACTTACACGTCACGCCAAACAAACCAGCAACCCTACAACTCAACTAAAACAACTCAACTCCACCGAACACTTAGAGCGCACACGACTCCCATGCCACTTCCGGTCACGTGACTTCCGAGCCACTAGAGAGCACCCAACTCCTTCCCTGATGACGTCACTTCCGTAGCCATAGTGACCCTATTTCTACTGTCATCCTTTTGTATATTGAAAGCTCTTGGAAGTCTTGTTGTCTTTAGAATTGGTGCAATGTGCTAAAATAAAACTCTGAAATTTGAGAATAAATTTTCTTTATGAAAGATTAACATGTTCTCATTTTTGAGAATAGAGTTCTCATTTTTAAGAAATGTGTTCAAATACTTGAGCATACTGTTCTCATTTTTAAAAATATCATTGGTCATAATATTTCGTTGGAAGCCTATCTGCCGCTATTCATTAATGAAATTTGAGTGTTCGTCGTTTTTGTATGTGGTTCATCCTGAGAGTTCTTCTTTGAAGTCTTGTTGTCTTCATAATTGTTGCAATGTTAAAATGAAGTCCTCGAATATGAAAATATGAGAACAATGTCCTCATTTTTATGAATTATGTTATCATTTTTAAGAATTAAGTTCTCATTTTTTAGCATTGTGTTCTAATTTTTGAGAATATCATTGGTCATAATGACTCTCTGTCGGCTATTCGTAATGAAATTTGAGATGTTATCGTTTTTGTATGTAGTTAACCTGAGTTCTCCTTGGAAGTCTTCAAATATGTTGAATTGTTAAAATAGGGTTCTTACATTTGAGAAAAATGTTCTCATTTTTGAGAATATCATTAGTTATAATATCTCGAATGAAGCCACTTCGCCGCCTATTATTTAATGACATTTGAGTTTTTGCCATCGTTTATGTATGTGGTGAAACCAGAGAGTTCTTTTATTAATAATATTTTTAATTTCTTATCTTCATGTCTTCAAATATGTTGCACTGCTGAAAATGGGTTTACAAATTTGAGAATATTTTTTGTTTGATTTTTGAGAATATCCTATGCACTCTGCAAAGATTATCTCGGAAGTAAAACCCATCTGACGAAACTGCCGCGAACAAGTAAACTGCACTCTCTAGACTAATGACTAAAATTGACTAATGACTATTGTTGAAAGTACTTAATAACTCTAACCTAACCCATAAGAAAGTTTACCGAAAGACCTATAATTTTATAGCAAAAATGGCCCAATTCATTGTTGTGGTTACTGCAAATGGGCTTGTTTCAAATGGATCTGGCAACAGCTCCTCGGTCTTGCTTTCAGTTTTCTCGAATTACTTTTGTTGGTATTCTAAATTGAGTTTTCTAAGAATAAGTTATTTTAGTTATTTTTTAAAATTACAGCTTCTTGTTGTGCTGTTGGTTGTTTTAATCATTTATTGAGGAAAACTTGCATCGAAAGATTTTGGAATTTTAAAAATACAACAACTAAAATATTCTTAGGAAACTCAATTTGGAATAAAAAAGCAAAAATAATTCAAGAAAATATAAAACAAGACCGCGGAGCTGTTACCAGATATACTTTTTGTTTTCTATGATATTAATGGACATTGTCAGGTCCAAATTTAACAAATGATGTTTTTTTTCTTTAGAATTGTTTTTAAATGTTCTGGCATATTTGTCGCTAAGTAACCTTAAAAATATCGTAAGATATCTATAAGAGTGTAATATCTTTGAACTAAAATATAATATTTCATAAACCGAAAATGAAATATATTTATGAGATCTCTTAAAAAAAAGTTTAAAAAAAAAAATTGCAACCTTCTTGCTGTTCTGAATAAAAATGTATCAATCACTGAATACTATACAAGGATTAATTAGGACTGTTACTTACGGCTGTTGCTGTATCTTAGTGTTCTTCTTGAATGTTTTGTTAAATTTAAAATACAAAACTTCATAATTTTACTTTCTTTATTTGCTACTTAGATTAATTTGGAATGAAACTTAATTATATAAAATTGATAAAAAAATTCATTGCAATGTTAATATTTTGTTCAAATACGATTTTTTAGAACTCCAGGAATTTTTCCATTTATTATTCATTTTGACTATGGAAAGATCAAAATTAAATGATAATATTCTGTTTTACAATGAAGTTTTTTGTTACTTCAAACACAATAACAAGGATAGTACGTCATTATGTATTCTGTTTATTCGAAAAAACTGATTTTTGCTAGCTTGAAAAATTATTTCCTTCGGGACGACCAAATGCCAAAAGTCAAAGCATAAATTATGCATAAGTCTTGCATTCTACGAAAAGACACATTGAGCATGGGGTATGCGTAAATATTTGAAATAAAATTTAATTCACTGCTTCAAAGGACAGGAAAAAGCGAATTTTTTCGTTGGAGCTGACATTATTACAAAGAAATATCCTGATTTTTCGATTAAATAATTAGGGATTTTTACTTATCACTTTATTTACTTCATTTCAGAATTTATTTAACACCATTTTGTTTTTTTAAAAGGGAAGGTGTATATTTTATCTTTAAAAAAGTGGTACAAGCTCACATATAAGGAATAAATGCTGCATTGTAAACACTGGATCAGAATTCTTCTGGAATCCTTTCACTGGGGTTAGTGTTATTACAAAGAAATATCCTTATTTCTCGATAAAATAATTAAGGATAATTTAATTATTCATTACTTTATACACTTGATTTCAGAATTTGTTTAATGCCATTTGAATTTTTGACAAATTAGATGTATTTTATCTTAAAAAAATTGTATTAACTCTTAATTAAAAAATAATACACTGCAAACACTGGGGTATAAAACTCGTCTAAGATAAAACTTGTGGCATAAAATGCTGCCTCCAGCTTCATGGGGTAGCACCATAAAGCTGGAGTAAACTTACACAAAAACCGGAAAAACTCAACCACTGAGTAAGTTCACCACACAAAGTAAAATGAAAAAAAAAATCCTAAACAAAATAATAGTAAACTAATTGTTTTTACTTGTATCGCATTAAACAACCGGTGTGAAATTCTTTACAGGTATTATAATAACCTTCAATACTACCAGAACAAAAAATAACGAAAGAAAACCAATAAAAATATTATGCACGCCAAGTAAAGGTAAAATTTTCGTATATGTGAACGAAAACATTTAAAGCTAAAACAGATCAAACATTTAATCGATAAATTTTTTGTGGGTTTTCCTATAGTTTTATACCAAAGTCAATGTTAGTCCTAAGACAAGGCTCAACTTTGCAATCCTTCAATTTCAAGACCGTCAATTCTCAATGACGCATTTATTAAATGGTAGTTTTAGTATTTTTCATAATCCTTTTTGTTTCACACCGTTTATGATTGGGCACTTGCGCTTGTAGTTTGTGGAAAGTTAGACTGTATTTCATAAAATATTAATCATTTAATTTGAGTTTATGTTCTAGAATTTGTGCAACGTTACACCGAAAAATCACGGTGGCCTTCGTAGTGTTAACAGCATCACAATCAATTAATAATTGAATATCATGACGATATTTCCCCTTCAAATTGTTTTATTTTGTCGTTAAAGTAACCCCTCGCTATATTGCGCCTCATTACATAGCGCATTCGGAAATATCGCGCCTTGAATCACGTGTCCCAATTTCCCCTCGTTTTTTTAAAATATGTATTTTCCTTAAAATATATTCTAGTATTGATAGCTAAATTCATCTAATATTGGTGAGAAGCAGTAAATAAACTTTCTCCGTTGCAATTTGCCGGGAAACAGGTTTTTCGAGAAAAATTAAAGCAGCTTAATATTTTTACTACAAAATAAGTGAAATATTATAGTATTACCTGTGCAATAACGTGTAATGTTTATAGTAATTAAGGATAAGTCCTTTCTAAATTTTGCTTCTTTTTTTAAAAGATTTAGTTTTATCCTTCAAATGCACACTGTGCGTTAGTTTACAAACTTTGTTTTGAGCATAAATACATCAAAAGTATAGTATTTATCAAGTCGCTTGTTATATCGTGAATTCGGTTATATCGCGGCTTTTTTCTTGTCTCCCGTTAAGCGCGATATAACGAGGGGTTGCTGTATTACTATTTTCATGCTTGGCGATAAATTCTTAAATTCTCAAAGCAATATTTTCAGAAAACTTAGAATTAAAAATTAATGCATTATTTATAAGGTTTCGCACTAACGTGTAAGACGAATCTACTACTTACGCACCTCATACACGATACCACCTACGCCTTTTGTGGCCACAGTACAAACATATTAATTGCACAATTCGAAAGCTAGAAAGGAAATATTCCATTTTAAACCGAACACGCAATGCATCCTAATTGACAGTTGTAACCGACCGCAACACTGATTATTCCAAAAATAGAGCCAAGACAAATTTTCCTGACCCAGTTGGAAGATTCAAACGAAAGTTAGAATAAAAAAAGAGATGCTTGGCTACTAAAAGAGTGAAGCCGTCCTAAAATCGCCAAATCAATGTGATACGCTTAAAATAACTGAATTCTAAATGCAATTTCAATTCTAGTTTTTCTCTATGTCCAATGTCCATGAACAATTAAATGGCCTTGTGTGTTTTTAAAACTACATCCGCACGTCCTAATACATCTGTGCTGTAGAGGACCTCTTGAATTTCTGAAGACAGTGGCACCATACCTACACTCCTTGCCAACCTAGGTTGGGTAAACAGAAATATGCTATATAGAAGATCCTTCCGCGTATGTAAAGAGTTCCATAAATAATTTGTGAATCCATCCAGAAAACATGTTTAAAACATTTATTCATCTAAAGTCTAACAGATTTGAATATTATTTTGGTTGAATTGTATTCAGATCATTTTGTATGTAAATATTACCTTACAAGAGTTTCCAACTAACGGACCAATCGCGCTTTTCCCTCTGACTTTTTACTCTTTGTTTTTACCCAAGTTAGGTTGGCACGGAGTGTAGTTGTAAAATATCCAAATACATTGAAAGGTCTAATATTTGATTTCACAAGTACTATATAAATTTTATTGAATGTGCGTATCTTGGTAACTTATAAAAACTAACGCCATGTATTTAGCCAAACTGCCTGGGCCTACCTGATAAATAGTTTCACTTGTCACGCCTGTTTTTCATAGGTTTTTTACAAGGTACCATCTCAACGTTATTCCTTCCTCCTCCTTCAAAAATCTAGCCGAGGCAGAAAAAAAAATCGATTCTCAAAAACACTCGTAAAGAGATCGAGTGGTCACGTGGCCGTTTAGCCTCGCACTCAGGTGTGCGGGCATGCATGCGTGAATTTCCTGGCACAAAACGGGACATTTGTTTTTCCCGGAAAAAAAGGAATTCCATTTCCCGATTTATTTTCGTTCGTTTGTTCCATAACGAGAATAGTGTTCCCAGAATTTGGGCGTGTGTGTCAAGTGGTGTGTTCGAAAATATCAACCTAAATATTGAATGGGAGGATTTATATCAGTGAAATTCAATCGGTTTGGGTTATGTTTAGCCTACTCTTCTTTTTTACTCGAAATATTAAAAAAAAAGGAAACAATAAGTATGGACATGTTTCGCGTAGCTAGTGGCAACAGTTTCATTGGTATTGTTTTCATTTTTGGTCCTTATGGAATTGCATTTGTTTTGAACAATACAATATTTTATAACCTTAATACGACGAATGTAGTGTAATATTTTTTTAAAAAAAGAACTAAACCTTTTCTCCATTCGTGAATCACATTAAGTTCTCTCAATTTCGCTTAATTTTGTCAAATAAGACAAAATATCATCTGAAACGAAGCTTTCTGACAACATTGACGATTTGGTAAAGCTTTGCATACTTGAAATTTAAATGAATTGAAACCAAAAAAGTTAACTAAATATCAGGAATAAAAAAAAGAAAAGCTTAATTTGAGAGTAAATAGAAGCAACCAATGAAATTACAGAGAAAAGCAAAAATGCAAACAGAAGGTACATCATCTGAAACAATCCCATGATATGCTAAGGATGCCCATCTGTATTTTTCTTTTCGATCCTTCAAATTTTAAAAATTCCTTTTGTTCGAAAGATATGACAACAAAGAAGACTTATCTTTTTATAATTTTTATCCGGAACATTTCGGCCCTTTCTTATAACTATGCAGTCGGAGGAGCCCAGTCGGTTAAGGCCTTGCATGCGGAAGGTCCCATGTTCGGGTCCGGGCATCGCCAAAACAACTGTCGACCTATAAACAGCCCGTGCAGCCCAAAAGTGACCGAAGAATAATACCCCGTGTAAGGGAGTGCATTTTAAATGTGCTCCTAAGTCCCGACGCTGCGTATGATGTCGCCCTTTACGGTTGCGTTAGGTGGCTACTCGGGTGTCGGCTCGTCATCTGACTGTGGTTCTAAAATACGACGCCCGTCAATAATCCTCTTTGTAGCTCTAGTGCGACGATAATTAAAACTAAACTAAACATAACTATGCTGTTTGTTTGATTCCTCAATTGCTATTTGATGTTGATACTCTTAAAACAAGAGTGAAATCCACTCCAGTTGGAGAAGTGCATTTTCGACACCCTAAAGGCATGCATATTTACTCAGACTGAGTTAAATTCGGAGTGTTTGTTTTAAGAGTGCACATATGTTTTTAAAATAGAGGAGTTATTTTCGGAACTGATATCCTTGCCTCATGTTTGAAATTTCGGTTGCTGTATATATGAAGATTAACAACTACAATTTATTTCTCTATTTTCATATTTTTTTACTTCTCCAAAAACATTTTTTAGACTTTGGTGCTCTTCAAAAAACAAGGTCTTTATTTTAAACGAAACTAACTCAATCAAAATTAACCCAACTAACAAACTACTAAAATATTAATTTATCTAATCTAATTGATAAAACTTTTATTTAGCAAGAAATTTTGATGTATTTGCAATCCAAAGTTAAAAATATACCCGTAGAACAAATTTTGTATTGCGTAAGGGTTTTGTATGGTTAAATTATGTCTGAGAAAAATTGCTCACGTAATTTAATTGGATGCCGCTTGAACTTGAAAATAATTATAATAAAAGTAAAATTTAGGAATATTAAACAAATTACCCATTGCTATTTGACGTGTTCTTTAAATCAAAAGTTCATAAACTATCTTTATATTTAATAGCTCTTGTGGGGCTATATCTAAATTCTTTTCAGGAACCTTAACACAGCCAATACAGGCATCGCATTTTTAATCACAGTCAAGGCACAAGCTTTGCGTTTTTGAAAACAATAGTAAATGGGCTATTAACTATTCTATCGAATTTTGTTTATTACCATTGAGAAAATGATTGAATAACTTAATTTTTAAAAATTAAGTTTTTTTTATACTGAAGTGTATGACTAATAAGTGATAATCATGTTGTAAATTTTATTTAAATATTTTAATAAAACCAAATATGCTAAATGTAGATTTTGATTAACCCTTTCATTCCCAGTGATGCCATTTGGCATCATCACTTTCAATATTTTTTTCAAAATGTTTATGTCCCGCTATGTCATCCAAACACACATCATTCGATTCTTCACACTTTGTTCTATCAGACAAAATTTTACTTTAATCTCAATAGAACTCAGAACTACTATGTTTTTTATTTAGAAAATAGTCAACAAGCGTTTCTCCTGATTTTTGATAAGTTCACTTCAGTTCCACATATTTAAAACACAATTTAAACTATTTCGGTTAAAATAATTACTAAATTTTTTTTGATAATATGGTCAGATACCTTAAAATATATAACTCGAAGTGTTTTTAGGTAATATATATATATTTTATTTTGTTGTTTTCCACAATTAAAGAATTTTGCCATTGTTTCAAAAACCATATAAAAAATTTAAATGGATTTTTTTTCTTATGGAATTCGTATATTTGACCTAAAATAAGCTTATTTTGTGAATATCAGATGTTTCTGTAGTGTAGTAAATTTTTGGGACTGAAAGGGTTAAACGAAACTTAATATATATTTTTTAAATTTAAGTAATTTCATAATAATAGTAATAGTAATTCATAATAATAGTAATTTTAATAGTATAGTAATTGTAATTTGTACAGTTTTTTAGCAGATTTTTTTTACTTTATTTTAAACAATTAATTATGCAAATAACGCAAATCTGTTTCATCTGTTCTTTTAAAAGACGTTATTAGTATATTAGAAATATTTTATCCTAATCATTTTAATCATTCCTGTCATTTTTTTGTTTGTTTTCTTTTAAGAAAGCAGAACAAAATATTTCATAAAATTATATCATTAAACTATATTTTCAGAATAAATTTCGAATTTACCCTATAATTCAATTTGGGCGTAGCGAGCAATTTGAAATGCTTATTACGCCGATTTATTATTCCGTAGTAAACTTCTTACGTGAATATTAATTGAAAATACCAAGTTAATAATTCATTTTTTACGTTTTTAAGACTAAAAATTTGAATTGAAAAGTTTTTGCATTAGATCATGCTTATGAATTGCATGCGAAAATTTAATGGAATATTTTTTCCACTTAATTTGTTTACAATAGTTGAAGTGTTAAGTGGTTTTATTAGATATTTTTCTTTGAAAGTTTAGTAATTTTATATGGAAATAGCTTTGGCGTGTCAAAATTACCTTTAAACTATTGCTAAATTATTTTAATTTGGGTTTAAAATTGTTTGATTTTTGAATTCGGAACCCCAGATTATATAAAAGCTTGCAATAATAATTGAATTTGTGAGTTGCATTTTGTACCTAAATAAAAATTATGGAACTAAAACAGAAACAAGTTTATTTTATTTTGATAACCAAATTATGTGGTTTGCATAATAAGCAATTCTACCTTCCTATTTTTTTTAACAAACTATTTCCGGATCAAGCTTGCTTTTCATTTTAACCCAAATTTAGACGTATAAAAGAATGTTTATTTTTACTAATGACATTTTTGCCTTTATTATGTGCACTGCATTAGTACTATCCGTTACCAGCTAACTATTTTCACTAACTATTCTTTGAATGACTGCATCAATTCATCAATTCCAAAAACCATTTTGTCCGTCTGACGTTCACATATAATCTGTAAAAAAAAAGAAGGAACCGTTTGGCACCAAGCGATAAGGAAGTTGAATAGACAGTGGACCCACAAAAATCCAATTCAATCTTTTATTTCAGAAACCAGCCTTGTCAAATGCAAAAGCTATACGTTATGAAGTGTTTCTGGATTAAAAGTTTGATGTTTGCTAGGTTATTAAAACTACAGTCTCTACAGGACAAATTCATTTTTTATTATTTCAGAAATCCTTCAAGTCTAATATAAAAACTATGGGTTCAGAAGTATTTCTGATATAAACTGATATTTTTTAGGAAATCAAAAGCCATGGTTTCTGTGACGTTGAAGAGGAAGACAAACATTGTTATTTTTGTTCATGGAGTTTGTCTAGATAATATATTCTCGATCGAGAGTTTTTAGTCATCTTAAGGAAAATATTTTTTCTCTTCTACCGTTACAAAAGTGAATTAAAATATTAAAATAGACAAAAATATTAAGTTATGATGGAAACTTATTTACCTTTATATCACCTTCATAATAATACACTGGTGGAAAAAAGTTTAAGGACTGTCTATAAAACTAAATAATTCAATAAATTTTTAATTTATCCACAAGTTTTTTTATACTGAATACATAAAATACAATCTACAACAACTCGTGTACCGCAAATAATAAATAAAAAAGGAAATTATTTCAAAATATGACATTTCAAAAAAATATGTACAGACTTATGTGGAAAAAAGTATAAGGACAAAGGTAAAAAAGGCGTGCAACAATTAATAATTAAGAAAGTTGCCCTTATTTTCAATTGTCTTGATCAGCCGTGCTTTAAGGGACTCAGAAAGTGTTTGAAAAGTTTGTTTAGGAAGGTTTTCCCACGCGCATTTAATCGCCGAAATGAAGTCGGATTTGGAGTCGTATTGTTTGCCATCTCTGTAAATTTCACGACACAAAATGCCCCACAAATTTTCCATAGGATTAAGGTCAGGGCTTTTGGATGGCCAGTCCAATAACTTAAAAAAATTAGCATCAAACCACGATTTTGAAGCACTTGACACATGAATTGTAGCATTGTCTTGTTGAAATAAATAGTCTCCAGATGTGATAAGGGGAGCAACGGGTAGTAAATTTTCGACTAACACGTCTTGATAAGCTGACGAATTGACCTTTTTGTCCAAAAACGCAATTGGAGTTGTTCCGTTAGCAGCAAATCCTGCCCATAACATAACTCCCCCTCCTCCAAATTGGCGTTTCGAGAAAATTTGCGGCTCATGGCGAAGATCATTCCAAAAATACCGCATACCATCGGGCCCTTCTAAATTGAACCTCTTTTCATCCGAAAAATACAACATCTTGCCATTTAGAACCAAAAGCAACATGTTTTTTGGCAAACTCTACTCTGTTCATTTTATGTTGCTCTGAGAGAAGTGGAATTGATTTGAGTTTGGCAAATTGCTCGTTTGGATCGTTGCTCAAAACGTTGCGAGCAGTTCGACTGGTACATGGCAACTGCAATTCTTCCTTAATACGATTGGAAGTTTGTTTTTTCAAACAAGCTCTTCTTACAACAGCTCTCGTTTGACGAGGAGTTAAAGATGGTGGCCTACCTGAACGCTTCTTCTGGTCGTACTGTTCCGGGTTTTTCAAAAAATTGTAGACAACGGTCTTTGACCTATTTATTCTAGCAGATATTTCACGTCCACTCAGACCACATTCTCTGAAAGCCAATATTTTACCCATTTTAGACTCCGAAAGGTGTGCAGACTTTGGCATTTTCAAAAGCTTGACAAACGTCAATCAAATAAGGCCAAGGAAAGTGATTATATACTTAAACTGATTCCTTTAACTGCAGAGCAGTCTTACAACGTCAGAAACTTATGCAAATTTTAGTTTAAGTCGTCAAAAAAACTGTGTCCTTATACTTTTTTCCAACCTTTTAGTCATACAAATTTTACAAGTTTAATATTTTTAATCTTTTAAAAAACTTTTTTGATCTCAACTCATTAAAACTGTATTTGAGTTAGCTTTCATTTACGTATAGATGATTAACATAATTAGTTACGCAGAATTTCCGCCGAAATAGTGTTTTTCCATGTGTCCTTAAACTTTTTTCCACCAGTGTATGGTAAAACTGTTGTGAAGTTGACAACTGTATGTTGATACAAGAGATAGTTATTCTGTTCGGTAGTAACGCTCCAATCAAATTAAAACAGATATCCACAAATTAAAAAACCTGTAGGATTAACTATTTTTGAAAAATGTCAAGCCAAAGGCAAATGAAATATTGGAAGTTAATGCGTATATATTGTTGATACTCATGGTAATTTTCGGAGATACAAAAAATAGGCACTTTTATAACCGTTTTTAGAAAATTATCCGATCGTTGAGGGGTTAACATCAGGCATAAAAAACATTCACAAAAGAAAACAGTTTTTAAAAGAAACAAACACGCTATTCCTTTATGTTGAAACAAGTAAAAAAGAAAACTAGCTATTTTTCTCACTTCCTCTACTTATTCTTTTCATTTCGCAGTCTCTGGCGCTACTCACAGATGGCACTGGTTAAATCGCGCAAAAAAATAAAAGTAGAAGTTTCTTCTTTTGACGCCCGCATTAAGATTGATTTCTTTTTTCTTTTTCGTCGAGTTGAGTTGTTGTTCTGCTGAGTTTTGGTCCTCCCCGAAGGCGTTCCTCAGGGGTCTGAAAGCATGATGGAAAGTCGGCTCGGGCTCTTTTTCTTTGCCCCTTGTGGCGTTGGTGTATCAATATCGATGGCCGGCTCGAGAATATGTCAGACTCATGCCTTTATTTTAAGATGACTTTCTTAGCTGATATCTTGTTTGGATATACTAAGGTATATTTTTATAAGTATATTATTTTGGAAGCTGCAATGTTTCTTAAAAAATGGAATTGTAGTAACACCGATAAAGTAATATGCAAGTAGAAACAAGTTTTTCTACATAACTTACTTAAGGTAGGCGAATTCCAAAAATTCTCTAAATTTCTAAAATTTTTACTGTTACTTTAATCTTTTCCAAATTTGGCATAGTGATTTCAAATGTAATTAACAATACAATTCAGGCATTTTTTCTTATTTAAATATAATTTATTTACTTTAAACGGTGTTTTTCAACTACAAAAAGAGGTTTACGCTAACAAGTCTACCACATTGAATTTTCCTCCTATGAACAGTAATTATGTGTTAAATTCTTCGTTTTGAACTGATGCATGCAATGACCCTCTAGAGTTGCATACAAACTACAAGAAAAGAAGTTATTAAGGAAAATGTTATAAATTAACTACAAAAAAATGTTTTTTTTTTCGATTAACTTACACTTGGACATTTTTAAAAAAAACAACATGAAAATGTACACCAGATGTTAGAGGTTCATGGCACAGATATATATTGAAATAGCATCTGTAAAAAATTTCAGGTAAATTAATGTAAAACTTTTTATGCTAGAAGTGTTGGCGCAAACACCTTTTTTTAGTTGAAAAACACCGTTTAAAATAAATCAACTAGGGGAGAGTACCCCAAAACGGGATAGGCGGGCAAAACGGGATAGTGAGCCTCTGATCTTTTCTGGTAATGCTGTCTCGCGGGAAAAAGGCTATACTAGTTCCAGACCGCCAAGACACCATTCGCAGTTGATCTCACAACGCTAGATACGTTTTTCGAAAAGAAATAGCTTTTCAAAGTTTTCAAGTGAAATTTTTACTCAATTTCTACTTTTTTCGACTGCAGAACAACTATCCATGTGATTCTCTGGCCTCCGGAACAATTCCGGTAAATACTGTGTTTTGTTCGTAGTTATTTTATGAGCAATTTCATGCATTCAAATATTTCTAGCGAGTGATGGTTCAAGCGTCAGCCATCTAAGTTATCAAAAGTATCATGGTCGGGCAAAACGGGATACTTTTGAGGTGCCCAAAACGGGATACAATTTTGATGTGTCCCGTTTTACCCGACCATTTACATAAGTGTTTTGGTAATGTGTATAAATTATTTTAAATGAAATAAGTGATGAACTTTGCCGGATGTCCAGAATAGGATGATCCAACAACCATTACATCTGCAATAAAACGTGGCCAGATCTCTAGGATATTCAAGTTCAGTCATACCATCTAAGAGGTTGCAGTCATTCATCTCAACCACTAAGGATTGAATTACCTAGTGATGTGGGCACCGATAACACTAGCACAAACGCAGGACTTATTATTCAACCGGTCCACTTCAACTGGGAACAAAGGACTTGGGGTATTATAATATCGTCCTTCACTGTTATTTTCTATATAACCCAAAGAAATTCTACCTCCACCACGAGTGATTGGAGCAAAACCTCAAAATAAACACGATAGGAGAAGAGGTGAAACTGCAATTATAACAGGAAGAACATATAAACTTGGGTAGGAAGTAGAAGACCGTAAAAACACGAGAAACAACTAAAAAGCTGAAAAAATGGCTGTCACACCAAGTGTCTTAAATGTTCCGCAGAGAAAACAAACGAGACATAAAAGAAAACCAAGTGGAGTGGCAAAACTGGCAGATAAAGTTTAAAAAAAATGTCACTCTGAACCTTAAAAAAACCCTACAATCATCATTTGCAAAAATCGAAGGAAATTGATATTACAAAAGAAAACCTAAAACAAAATCATCAGTTAGCCAAGGTTGGACATCGTCGTCTTCAGAAGATTAAGCTGAAAAAGAATCAGAAAAGGGCATGCATTTTCTGCCACGCTCTAAATCTTGAATCGAAATCTGGAGAAGGCTGGATACAATGTTCGAGCTGCCAGGGATGAGCCCACGAAGTCTGTTCCATAGCAGAAGGAGAAGACGACACATTTGTATGCGATTTTTGTGTTATGTAATTTTTCAAATTTACAATTAAAAGGTTTCTTTCTACAAAAACGTAACTTATTTTTGTTTTAAAACTAAATTAACGGTCAAATCAGCAAAAGCCTGTTAACATAGAAATCCCTATCCCGTTTTACCCACCCTTGGTTAAAACGGGATAGTGAGAGACTTTGTAAACTCACTATTTTTCACAGATTAATATTATTGAACACATGTGACAAAGGTATTTTAAGTAGTTGAAAATGTGCTTTTTAATCCCACCTAGCTTTGGAATGTATATCTTGCACACAATAAGAAATAAAGCGAATAATAGATAAGCTATCCCGTTTTGGGGTACTCTCCCCTATATTTAAATAAAAAAAATTGTCCAAAAAGCATTGTTCATTATATTTGAAATCACTATGCCAAATTTGGAAAAGATTAAACAAATAATAAAAATTTTAGAGTTTTGGGTATTCGCCTACCTTAAGGATATCTTAAAAGTAAAATTTCAAATAATTTTATTACAATTTTCAAAATAATCACATTAAATGCAAAGTTTTAATTTAGCATGACAAAAAAAAAATTTAATGCATCCTGTACTTGTATTCATGCTCCTGTGATTGATACTTATATATTCAATGGAATTACCCCCAAGAAATTAATCAAATTAGCTGTCTCCCTTCCCCACCTGAAAATGAACTTCTCGCTCAATTCAATTTTAATGTAAGCAAATGTTATATTTCTAGTTTTTTTAGACAAAAATAAAGCCAAAATTGTGTTTTTAAAACTATGAGTTATTTTAAATTTGGTAGATAAGACGGCCTGCTGTCTATCCACAAAAAGTGTTCTGTGGTTGTAATGAACCAGACGACCAAGCGGTTAACGAAACACAACTTTAATTATTTCCAAACATAAACATAACATAAAAATAAAATGCTAGCTACTTGTAATATCAAATCATATCGAGTAAAGTTTTAAGAGCGCGTTTACAAACATAGTCACGGTATATATACAGTGCAGTCAGTTAGTTACAGGTGCGGTGTCAGTTACAGGTGCAGGTAAAGAACAATAATTTACATAAGGATAAACTAGATCCGCCACAAAATAATATGAATTTTTTTAAGTTTAAAAACTAAATTGAAGTAGGGGAGACCGGGGCTAGTTTTCCTACGGCGTAAGTTTTCCACCAGGCCTTGTATTGGAAAGGAGCCACCGGGGGAACGCAAGCGGTCATGAAGCAAAGCGGTCTATGGCTTTCACAAGTATCTTTGTTCAGTTGGTGTCGTGATAATTTCGTTAGAGCTGCTTTCATGAATTTTCAACATTGAGTAATTTAACATTTAACCAATGGCAGTTTTCATTGTGTGTTGTTGTTGTTTCTCATCCCCACTGGTCTAGCGGAGCTAGACCAGGTCCATGAGTCCATTCACCCTCAGGAAATCGAAAAACAAGACCGGGTCGCGCAGAAAATCCTCCTTTGCAAAATTCACGCAGCTAAGGAGGTGGGCCGGGCTGGCTGCACTGGAGAGACATTTGTTGCAGGTGGGGTAGACCTTTTGTTGCTGTTCGTACTTCATGCACTTTAGGTGACCACTGATGAATCTAGCGTATGCGGTCTGGTCACCTCTATCGCCCCTGAAGGTCAAAGCACGACCCGGCTTATCCACAGAGTACCAGATGTGTACTGGGGAGTAGTCCAGTTAAGCAGGACACCTTTCTTTCTAATGGAGTGAATTTCTGAGGATGTGAGTGCCAAATTATCCGGCAGGGGCTCATTTGTGCCAAGTTTTGCCAGCGAGTCAGCGATCTCATTTCCGTAAAGTCCAACGTGAGACGGAATCCACTGCAAATAAATATCTCGCTTCACGGAAAGTTTACTGAGCAGTTGCAAGATTGCTGTTCCAGCTCTATCGCCCACTTTGGGCCATGCACTCAAATATTGGATAGAGCTTCTACTATCCGTTAGGATCCAGATGGGGTCTAATCGCGAGTCCCCTTCAATTGCCTTCAGTCCTGCCTCAATAGCAAGAAGCTCCGATCGGAAAACAGAACAAGAATCCGGGTTTCTCATTTTTATGTTGGTATCGCCTCCAGGTCTCTTGATGTAGACTCCACTTCCAGTACGACTCCGATCGTCCCTGCTACCATCTGTATAAACACGAAGGCAATCCTCTGGGATGTTGTTGATAATTTCGAGAGACAGTTGCTGAAGCAATTCAGGAACGTCTGAAGTTTTATTTGTGCTTGATGCCAGATCCGGACAAAAGTGTACTCTTGGAATCCCACGTGAGGGATCGACACAAGACTTAAGGGAGTGCTGTTCGACATCTTGATAGACTGAATTCAGGGAAATTGCACGTGAAAAGGGGCTATCTCTTCTTAGTCTCTGATTATTGGTCCAATGCAGGAGGTAGTCAGCAGTTCTGTGTTGGGCCCCAAAACTAAGTAGTTTACTAAAATACTTCACAAGACAAGTTTTTTGAGTTTTCATTGTGAACATACTAAGCAAATGTATGACAAATTATAACTTAAAACCCCCATCAAAATATGACTGAGTTTAATTGGGGTTAAAAGTATAACTTAAATTACCTTAATATACATAAGACCTTAAATTACCTTAATATACATAAGACCTTAAATTACCTTAATATACACAAGACCTTAAATTACCTTAATATATATAAACCACATATACTTAATATCACTTAGTACTTTAAAACCCCAACCGCACTCTGTCGGCGATAAACAGTCGCCTAAATCAATCGTTCCCACAGAATTTGTTTAGTCATCACATTTTAAACTTGAACCTTTCGACCTTTCTTAAAAAATCTGAGCCTCTGATAGGTCAGTTTAAGAGCTTCGCCATCCTTTGCCATCCTTCGCCATTTTTGTAGATCATTCCGTCCCCATCTATCGTCGACTTCAGAAGACTAATTTACCATTTATTTATGTCCTAGCAGCTAAATAAGACTACATTTTATCTAAGTTTTCCTGTCGATTTATTTTACATGTATATTTTTATAAGAATAAAACAAAATTAATAAAATAGCAAACACAGCAAAAATTGCTATAGACAGGATAAAAAAATCACAATTTCAGTTAAATTAAGTTTAGTTCATTTATGAAAAAAGAGATGTGAAGGAATTTTTCATAATATTTTCCTAACTCATCGTTCAAAGTTACAATAGTCATCAGTTCACTAAACCATCGCAGGCCAATGTTACTGTTTTTTCCGTTTCTGTAGAAGTTTCTTTACTACTGCAAGATTCTTATAGTTCAGTAGCAAACTTTCAGGCGTAATTTCAAAGGTAAAAACCAGTATATCTATACATAATTTTGTTATTTAAAAATATATCTTCAAAACTTCAAATTCAACCATCCTAGAGTATAGCGTAGTATTTTGTTTTATCAATAACCTACTAATTATGGTATATCTAAGACAATGACAGAACTTGCGAAGGTATCCTACTTGGCTTGACACTTTAAATCAAATGCCTTTAACAGTTGTCTAGGTGTTTGGTTTCAACAAAAACAAAACGGGTCGTTAACCCCGAGAAGAATTAATAAAAAAACTATTTTCTTATTTATCACACAAAAAAAGAAACATTGTTAGATATTAGCTGCTAATTATAACAACTATCTGCTTTAATTATAACTAATTTTTATTGACTTATCATCCCTCCATTTCACAGGCAAATATCCAGAAACTATAATGACAAAACTTCTGTTCCCAGCGTAATTGGAAATACGTCACCAAGTGAGATAATTCGATTAGTTTTTTTGTCCCCTTGGAATTTGTTTAATGTTCTTTATTTAATTAACATTTTCTTTCTTATTTTGTTTCGAGTGTAATTAAAACTGTTCTAATTTAAACGTAAATGAGGGTTGGCTAATTGAATAGAAATAAAAACACTATTCTTTATCTATTCTTGTAGTCTGCTTTTATTTAAGAAAAGTTTTTCTATTTTAAGAATGTTATAATGCATCGAACTTTAATGTAATTGGATGAACAGCTTAATGTTAAAACAGAATTTCTTAAGGAACTAAAATAGCCGACTTTAATGTTACTTAAATGCATGCCTCATTTGTTTAGTCGGCCGTGCTCTTGGTCACATATTCTCCAGAAATTATTTGTCTAGCTTTATAAACCCGGCGTTGCACGGGTGTACCCTTAATAACTGTGAATGTTTCTTTTTTTTATGTAAACATTTTTTTTATGCCAGTTGATCCCTTCTCAACTGGTCTGCAGTCTATCAGTATATTATAATTTCTTTCCATACTAATATCAGCATTATTTAAAAAAAGAAAGCCGATTGTATCCAGACCCTTCTAGAAGTTAGAGGGCTTTCCCATAGGCCCGGTTTAAATTGTCAAATCAGCTGTGATATAATGGTCAGTATCTATTTGACCACCTACAACCGAAAATTCTCAACATGTAGTAAAAATTTCACTCCATATTCGACCACTCGACAGGACCGGGGAGCCCAGTCGGTGAAGGCGTTCGTCTCGCATGCGATAGGTCCCAGATTCTTGTCCGAGCATTGTCAAAAAATAGCTGCCGACCTATAAACGGCAAATGCAGCAAGAAATGTCCGACGAATATAACACCATGTAGTGGGAGTGCACGTTAAATATTTTTCAAAATCCATCGATATATTCATGTTTTAAGGATAATTTGTTTGTATTTTATATTTTTATAATATTTTTTAGTTTTGCAGTTCGTCATTTCTATCTAATAACCTGTTTCACTTTTTTTAGATTTCTTTCTGAACTTCAATATTAATTTCCATGAAAATTAAAGTTTTTAATTATTAAATTTTTAAATATTGCTACTTTTTAAAATAATTTAGAATTGTTTCAATTTGATTAAATGTATACTTTTTAAAAACTTTATAACGTTATTTAGGGGCAAAACTATTTAAGAATGTGTATTTTCTGTACAACCAAAATCAATTACTTTTTATTTACTGGTATGCAAAACTGTCAATGTTATCAAAACATATAGGTAAGAGAAATATTTAAGAGTGCATTGTGTGCTAAAAAATGAAATATAAAACATTTCACTGTATTTTTAGCACATGTTTCTTATAAAATTACATTCCATTTTAGGAAAATATTGAATAATTCTATTTTAAAACTGACGAATTCAAAAAAGTCACATTTAAATGCAAATTATTATTGTGAATAAATTAAAATAAACTCAACACTATTATAGCATGACATTCGTACATTGATAATCAAAATGTATCCTAAATCTAGAATTTGATTACCAAAATCTCATTAAAGGTTTTCAAAATCATTTTTTAAAAACCATTCTATAACGTCAAGTGCATACGTTAAATAAAGAAATGCTAAGTATTCTTCAAAATATAATTACGACTGAATTCGGTTTTTCCATTAATTCCTTTTCAAAGAATAGAACCCATTACTCTTTTGGAAAAACGTTTTGTTTTGAAATAGTAATTTTAATTTAAAATTGTGAATCTTATTCCATTATAGAATGTCGCTTAAATTAGAATTTAGTATTTGTAGTATTTTACTTTAAGCAAAAATTGCAGTGCTTATGGCTTATGCATTTATTTTTATTCATAAAACATTGGATTAATTGCATAAATAACGTCTTAATTTATTAAGCGAAATATTAAGAATAAACAGTAACTTTGTTTGTTAATATTGCTTGAGCACTAAAACATATTTGTTATATTATTCTAAAAGTTTGAATACATTGTAATAAAATATTACAATTCCAAATCTTCTAGGAAGTATTGAATATATTTTGTTTTTAATTTTTTAGTTTTTTTATTCTGTTTTCTATGAAAATTAATATAATCAAAACATAGTGTATTCTAATTCATAAATAAATTAAACAATTGAAACATTTTTTTCTTTTAAGTTTCCTTAAAGAACAACGAAATCAAAAAAAATAAAACTAAAGTATTCCATTAATAACTTACCCAACGAATTTCATAACCTTTATAAATTAAAGTTTTTATGAAAAAATACGTTATTTGAAAGTCTGTAATTGACTTTTGAAACTGATTTCATGCAAATGCGGCTTAATGTTATTCCATAAAATATGGTAAACGTTCGGAAACTTTTTTGTAAAACAAAAAAGATCATTCTAATTTGTTAGGCTGATTGGCTTATGAATAATTCAAATTCCGACTTTTTCTGACTCGTTCTTAAACTCGAAGAATGTATAATAATCTCATAGCTTAAAATATGCTCCCAAATCCCATTTTCTTCGGAAAAAAATATTCTTTCTTCAGACGATCACGTTTAAATCATAATTTTAAAACACGATTCGAATCCTTAAATTCCCAGAAGAAAGAAAAAAACTTAGACTTTAAAGTAATTGCCAAATTTAAATCTTCCAAAACAATGTTCTTAAATCGCGTACTTAAATAAGAATTAAAACGAATAGGAAACGTGAAATGGTTTTTTTTTCTTGATTTTTATCTCCTAACTGTAATCGTGCTCGTATACAATTTTCCGGTTGCTATGGTGACGCTTATTCAACGAAGATTTTTCGTAACGAGACGATAGGTTTGGCAACTATCCAAAAAGGGGGAATCGAAAGGAAAATTTTCTCAAAGTCGACCATGTATGAAAGAAATCGAAAGAAAGTCAATATAAGTCGAAAGTATACTCAAATAATTCATAACTTATTTAACTCTTTGTTTTTTCGTGCTGAAGAACTGTCAAAACACAAACAACCATAGATATTTAATGTGAAATGCCAACTTTGTAATTGAAGATAAGTTAGAAACCAGCTGAAAATGTCACATGCTAAAACAAAGAAATAGATTATAAGTTTACAAACTTGTAAAATAATATAAATAGACCTTGGCATAGGAAAATAACCCAAATTATAATAATTTCTCAAATCTTTTTTTCCGTATACGCTACTCTCCTTAGAGGGACAAGCTCACTATATCTATGCTATTAAGCGAATATTAATAGAAATTAATAATAAAACTTCAAAAGAAAATTTAATGCGATGTTCTATTTAATAATTTACCTTTGTATATTTAAGGAAACCTAATTGTTATTTGAGATAAATAATTAAGTTTTTTAACTCTCAACTTTTGTTCATTCCGTATTTGACTGGTCTTGAAAATTTCTAGCTGTATATATTCGCCAATAGAAACCTGTATAAATGTTCTAGAAATAGCAACCAAGAGATTAAACAAAGTTTTTTCTTATAAGAGTGATAAATAATTTTTTCAAAAAAGGAATTTTGTATGCATAAAATAAGAATTAACCTAACAAAATCATTGAAAAAGATTTAAGGCAAATTTTTTTATCTCCTTATCCTTCAGACGGCAATTCATAATATTCTTTTTATGAAGATATATGTTTTCACTTGTTTGCATTTTCAAACAATCCTCAAAAGCTAGTTATAACTTTTTCCAAGGCCACGCACAAAGCATTAAAAAATTAAATTCTAATAATAAAACTAGATGACTTGTTATAGACCGATTCCCCCACCAAGTTATCAAATCATTGCCAAAATCATTTTAGAAATTGTAACGGCATTTTTAAATTTATTAGAGAGTAAAATAATGGTACTTGATCAATCTTGTTTTGCTCCTGATTAAATTGTTGTTCTTGGTTTATTGTTTT
Source organism: Hylyphantes graminicola (assembly GCA_023701765.1). Classification (NCBI taxonomy): domain Eukaryota; kingdom Metazoa; phylum Arthropoda; class Arachnida; order Araneae; family Linyphiidae; genus Hylyphantes; species Hylyphantes graminicola. Next base: position 16,180,299 of record CM043120.1, on the reverse strand, counting down.
TGTTCTTGATTAAATTTGCTCGATTATACTTTGAAACCTATAGGAAGGTTGAAGCCTACTTTTTATTTAAAAAAAAAGTTTCACCTTCGAATTGAAAAAAAAAACCAAAATTAACATTCTGCGGAAGTAACAAGCGGTACTTGTTTCAATCAAATTGTCAGTATTTATAAATTTGTCCCTATTTAACATTCGAATTATTTAGGGTTTTGTTTGAAAAAATGTCTCCCTACAGCGTGCCTTATAATATAACAGTAAAAAAATGTACCAATAAGTTTTTCGAAAACAACTTCAAAACCCATAAACTATTTAACTTTGTTATACAAACAATTTGGCTTCCAGTTTAAATACAAAATCTTGCCTTAAACTTTAGCTATTTTTTGGTATCATATACAAAGTAAAGTGTTCAATTTTTCGGATTTGCAATCTTGGAGACCTTATCCATGTTTTGGTGTCAAATTGAAACCTTAGCGAAAAACATTGCTTGAAGCTCCCTCAAAGGTCTTAGTTTTTCTAAAACCATAAACACATATTTTTATTCCTCAAGTAACGACTTTCTAAAAGCGGCGGTACTTTTTATTTTAGCCATGAGTTATTTTGGGCTATCAATATTGGTGTATCATTTCACCAGTGTTGGGGCAGTTTTACGGGTTTCTGCGGCGGCTTCGAAACTTTTATTCTATAGATATTTTAAGTTTTTGACGCGCCTTAAGCTATATTTATGAGAGGCCCATTTGAAAATAACTAGTCTGGATAGATGGGTGGTAGATTTTTACAGCTTTTCGTGTATCTTTTGAGGGTTTACAAATGCGGAAGCGTCTGGGCGTGTAAATATTTCGAAGTAAAGGATCGCTGTATTCGTGTGTGGTCCCTAATGCCAAGTTTGTAGAGTTTTCAAGTATTACACCAAAACACACCTTAAGGTAGGCGAATACCCAAAATTCTGAAATTTTTACTATTACTTTAATCTTTTCCAAAGCATAAAAAGTTTTACATTAATTTACCTGAAATTTTTCACAGATGCTATTTCAATATATCTGTGCCATGAACCTCTAACATCTGGTGTAAGCATACAAGTTTTTTTTTTAAATGTTCAAGTGTAAGTTAATCGAAAAAAATCCTTTTTTTGTGGTTAATTTATAACATTTTTCTTAATAACTTTTTTTCTTGTAATTTGTATGTAACTCTAGAGGGTCATTGCATGTATCAGTTCAAAACGAAGAATTTAACACATAATAAATATTCATAGGATGAAAATTCAACGTAGTAGACATGTTGGCGTAAACCTATTTTTTATAAGAAAAACACCGTTTAAAATAAATAAATTATGTTTAAATAAAAACAAAAGCCTAAATAGTATTATTCATTATATTTGAAATCACTATGCCAAATTTGGAAAAGATTAAAGCAATAGTAAAAATTTTAGAATTTTGGGAAATTTTGGGTATTCGCCTACCTTAAGTTTGCAGCATTAACATGTTCTACGCGGAAGAATCGCGCGTAAACAAGCAGAATTTTGCCCCTCCGATTGGTCGCTCCTACGCGATACGTCCGCCCTGATATTCGTTCGTCCTGTAACGTCAAAATCGAAGGAAAAAATAATTAATATTACACTCGAACTGAAGCATAAACAAATAAAAATAATAAAAATGTTTTGAAATAACAAATAAAGTGATTTATTGAATGTGAAAATCGATTCTCGCACTCAGAAATTAGAACTATTTACAATTTTCACCGTAGAACATTTGTATTCTGCATACTTAAACTGTGGTGAGGTATAGTATAGTTATTTCTCAATATATGCAAACAAAACGTATTTATATATTTATAAGTAGCGGCTCAGTGGCTGAGATTTTAAACATGTCCTCCTCGTTAGCCCAAGATCGCGGGTTCGAGTCCCGGCTGAGTCCTCAGGTTTTCTGGATAGGAAAATCTTGGGCACGCATGTCATACAATTATGTGGAATGAAAAAGATCCCTGGAGGGCCCATTTGACTTCGGTTCTCTTGGCAAAATTAAATCTCGGCATGCTTTAACATCCACAGAGAGCTCAGATTCATTGTAATCTGAGCGTCAAAATTGGTAGCGAGAGTCGCCTTGATGGTGCCACGAAAAATGGCTCTCGGTACTGGGGATTAAGCCGAGTCTTTAAAGGATTGACCGCCAATGTTGCAGCCCCATTAGAAAAAATATATATTTATAAGTTAAGAAAAATTGATATGAAAGCCTAACAATTGAACGAAATGTTTTGGGATATAACATAATCAATAATAATTTTCAGGTTATATTTCAATTTTAAATCGGATGCTTGAATACAATTCGACATATCATACTTACCCGTGACATTTGCGGTTGGAGAATGCTTAATATGTGACACATTGTATGTCATTGTTGACACGGATATACATTGCATAAGGTTTCCCATTATATAAGGTTTCATTTATTAGCTTTGCTAGAGAGCTAGGTATGTTTGTATTAACTTCTATGTTTTAGGTACATAGTTTTGTAGCAAATGATGTAATTAGATACATGAAAAATATGCTTTTAAAGTATGCGTGAATAATTGCACACAGTATGTAACATTTTTTAAATGATAATGTTTATGTACCTGGACATAGTTTACATGTTAAATAGGCTTTCTTTCTTAAAATCCTTTCACTTATTCATGTTGCTTTTGGTGCCAGCTATAAATATCGGTTCTCTTTCTCTTCCTGGTGACAGACAGACCAACAAATGCTTGTCCGGACTATAATATTACTAGCCAGAATGTAAGCTTCGAAAATACTCTCTTCCCCCGTCCCTTCACTGAGTTTTTAGGAAAAGGGGGGAACATCGCTTATCTAATACTATAGCGCTTGAGGTTTACAATCAAAACAGATACTGTTTCCCCATGTAGGGTGGGGAAAAAACCAGAACAGCAATAAATCACCCCGTTTACAAGAAAACAGCACTCGTGGATGGGGGAGGAAATGCTTTCCAAGCTTACATTCTAAATAGACCTACTATAGCCAGCGGACAACTGAAAAGTCTTAAGTTTTCTGCTAATCAAAAGATCCTCCCTCCTTGCCCCAAGTGCCAGCAAAAACACGCATCACCTGATCATATCCTACAAGAACAGGCATCACCTGTTCATATTCTAAACTACTTAGGACTGGACTGGGACGATTTTTCTCCACTTTTGGTTTCGGACTTCCAAAATGTCAACGGATTATCAGATGGGAATTAGCAACAATAACATAAATATCAGTTTCAGAGGGGAAAATGAACAGTCGAAAACATTATAAAAATCTAAGGGGGATTAAACAGCTTTTTTACTTATTATGACTAGGATAAATATTAGCTTTGATTACGTAGATTTTGTCATTTTGTAAAACAATCCCCAAAACTGCGCTAATGTTATTCATAATTGGTACATTTTTAAGCGCAATTAACTTTCTATTTTCCACTCTTCAATCAATGTAATTTTCACCAATGAATAAGTAAACATTCCAACTCGGTAAGTTACATTTAAGTAACCCCTTCGTAGATAGTTAAGAACAATCCATCAAAGATGATGGAAATTTATGTATTATGCTTAAGGATTGCATTGCTACAATGTTCAACGTAGATGCACGTAACCAAACAAAATGATACAATGTATTGCAAACAATTCTATCTAAAGTATAGTTTGTTGCTTAAGTTACAGAGCTTAGTTAAGTAAATGTAGCTACGAATATGAGCGTAAATATTTATTTGTGTATTTAAGAATATTTTCGCGTGTGTAGAATTAGTTTTACGTTATATCGCTTTGATTTAATGACTTGAAATTGATGACAAAACCCTTTTTAATATTCATGATACATATATTATTGTTTAGTTAGTCATTGCTTATTACTTGATAAACAATGATGAATGTCTTGTTGATTTGTTTAAAGGCTGCGGTATTGGATAGAGCTGCAAGTGTGGAAGTATTCAATGCATTTCAATGCTACGAATGATTAGAAAAAAAGACTGTGGCTCAGTGTTGCTTGCATTTTGGTGAAATAATACTATTAAGTGATTGTGTTTAATAATTTTAGAAGTTTTTACAACTAAGTTTATGTGAATTGGCAACGCCGGTAGTTATTATTATTTTTTTTTTGTATTGCGAAAAATAACTATGAAGCTGTTCTAATAAACCGAACATTTTGAAATTTTCTTGTCTTTTTTTATCAATGAGATAAATTACTTGAGGGGTAGTTCCATTCATTATGTATTTTGCGTTGTTAAAATGTTACTTTCAATCTTCTTTTACTAGTAAACTTTTTTTTCCATGTGAGAATAGTAACATAACATTGAGTTTCTTTCGAATGCAATATGATTAAAATTTAATGTTAGACTCGGATGCTTTTAAACTTACGATGAATGAAATTGAAATAATGGCAATAGTCAGAGTTTTCAAATAATAATCGAACTTCAAATATTAAAAAGTCCACCCTTCTTATGAAAGTTTACATTTAAGTCAATGGGGTTGCTGAAAACCTTTTTTTCGTAGAAGTTTTTCGCCGGTCTGAATCTAAATGTCAAATTTCATGTAAATCTGTGCAACATGTTAGTACTTTTAAATAATCCCATATACTACCCTCATAAACGATCGGTGTGACGTCAATTATTCCCAAAACAATGTTAGTTTTGATGACATTCATTTAAGCCTACACAGGAAAACGTCACACAAACTGGAATGCAGTTGCTCTGGATAAATGAATCGATTGCATGGCTTGAGCATAAAACACTTTTTATTTAATATGACATTCTAATTATTAAAAAAAACATTTACTTCTCAACTTCCCTTGTTCTGCTGTCCCAAATGGGTCTGTCAAACTCCCCATTCATCTCTGCACCCTTCAGAAAGAAACTTCTTCCACCACTCAGAAACGAATATTAACTACGCACGAAACAGTGCTTTTTTTTTTCGACCGTTCCATCATAAAAAAAATATGGCGACAAAGAACATTCTCAAAAGAAAATTAATTCTCCCCTCTATGCAAAAGAAATAAAAGAACCCGAAGAAAGAAAACCTAAAAAAGAAATTAAGAACACAAAAAAGCGTCACCTACCCCATCACCCGCCAAAACTTGTTATGAAGGACATATTTGTTAGGTGAAACCTGGCAACAGCAGAGACAGCGCGGGAAACGCCATGTTTTTCTCTTTGTTTGGTTTGTTTTTTTTCGCTCTAGCTAGAACAAGTGGGCACTTATCTCATTTACAGCTGCCGGAGAAACACGCTTTCACTTAGGTGACAGGTTTTTGTTAGGCCTTGCTACGGGTCTTGGAGTAGCACTATTATGACAGTGTTAGTTCCGATGCGTGATAAAACAATTTGTTTAGAAGGAGAAAAGGAAGTTTGTTTGCCTTCTGCTTCTAACGCTTTTCGATTTTGGTGACATAATAAATGACGAAAACTTGCTACGTTGACGCTTTGATGTAATTCCCCTGTTAGCATTGATATCAATTTTCTGTAAGCGTTGATGTTTAAATATCTGTAAACGTTGTCGTCAAATTTCATAATTCGTCGTTTTTATTGAGTAAATCATTGTCTATTTTAAGATTTTCTTTTATCCGAGATAAAAACTTTTTCAAACGTACATTATTACAGTTTGCGGATATAATGTGACAATATATTTTAAAATACTTTTAATTCTGAAGCCATTAATAAGTAATAAAAACATTGAAAGCGTCATGAAAATCTTCCTGTGTTTTTTTTTAAACTTGATGATTACAGTTTTCAGAAATTTTTACATGTTAGTTTATTTCCCCAAAAATATCACAACCTTTGTTACTATTTTAGTTTTTTGAATATTTTTATCCCGCAGTTCAGCTCCACAAAATTTGTCAAATAAGGGAACATAACTTTATCTATCGATCGTGGTCGATGATATTGTCTGCTTCTAGGGTCTTTACAGAATCTTAATCTTGCGTATCAACTCTTGCTTTCCATATCATTAAAACTAATAAATGTTATAATTTTACAAAATAGTTTAATTTTAACCCTTTCAGTCCCAGTGATGCCATTTGGCATCATCACTTTCAATATTTTTTTCAAAATTTTTATGTCGCGCTATGACATTCAAACACACATCATTCGATTCTTCACACTTTGTTCTATCAGACAATATTTTACATTAATCTCAATAGATGTCAGAACTACTATTTTTTTTATTTAGAAAATAGTCATCAAGCGTTTCTCTTGATTTTTGATAAGTTCACTTCAGTTCCACATATTTAAAACACAATTTAAACTATTTCGGTTAAAATAATTACTAACTTTTTTTTAAATAATATTGTCAGATACCTTAAAATATATGACGCGAAGTGCTTTTAGGTAATATATATTTTTTTATTTTGCTGTTTTCCACATTAAAAATTTTTTGGCATTATTTCAAAAACCATATAAAAAAATATTAATGAATTTTTTTTCTTATGGAATTCGTATATTTGACATAAAATTAGCTTATTTTGTGAATATCAGATGTTTCTGTAGTGTAGTAAATTTTTGGGACTGAAAGGGTTAAGCATTATTGAGACTTTTAAAACTACTTACTACAGAAATAAAATGAAGAGCTTAGTGGAAGAACATGCTAAGTTACATTTTTGAAAAAAAAAATTAGATTTTTATGTCCATGAATATATTAATAACTTCTTTAAGGATAATAAGTTTGTTTTTCATAAACTTGAAGTTTAGTATATCTTTTTGCGCTTTACAAGTATTGTTTTCAACAGATCTGAGAGCAAACTAAAAACTTCTAAAACTCATTTTCTCGTTTTAATAGTTTTGTCACTTAGCACGTTCTTCCACTAAGCTGTTCAAACGGTAAAGATATATTTTTGTAAAAACTAATAAATTGTAAATTTAAAATTTATGAAGAAAAAAATTGCTTTTTTGCGTACTCCTCAAAAGTTTTTTTTTTTTGAACTAAACCCACTTACTCGTCTAGTTATGAGAGAACCTCTTATATAGGATAAACTTCAATTTTACGTAAAATATTCAAAGAAAATTTATCTTTAAACTACCTATTTGTCCATCAACCTAAATCTACGACTCTTTAAAAGAGACATCATCATGTATTACCATACCACATAATAGCCCCATAATTCTCATTAAACCAGAGGAAAAGAGTCAGCAACAGAGGAAGAAAAAACGCTTCCTAATACTCTATCACAGAAAACCGTCTCTCTCCATGCTATGGTAATCTCTACACTATAAAGGCGAGCAGTTAAGAGATTATGGAAGATACAAGAAGTAGGTTCTTTATCAGGAATGGTTGGTATTCTTTTTTGCACTTTCCCGGTCAGTATGGCCAAAGACATTCAGTTGCGAATTTGGGGCAAAGACTCTCAGTTGCGAATTTGGGGCAATAACCACTTAATTATGTAGCGGTCACATTTTCCCACTGCATATTCATAGCTTACTATCTATTAACTTACATTTCTTTGATTCGTGCCTATAAACGTTTGAAATGTTAAATAATTAATTAGGCATACTTGCTGCTTATTTTTCACACAGATGTGGTAAAATGCGCATTTTAAATGTGTTTTTCTTCCTAATTCACTATGCATGAATACCCTTAACTCGTTTTTCCTCTCTAAAGTACTAAGTGAATAAATATTAAAAGGATAAGATTATTATTGTATCTGAAGAACCATTTATATTTTTTTTTCATTAGAAACTTCATTTATTCAATGGTCGTAGCATGAGGATAAATATTTCATCATTTGAATTCTTAAAAACAGTTTTCCCCAACAATTATGTATCTTAAAGTGCAATGCATACTGTATTACAAAGTATTAATTATTAATTAATTATCTAACGGTAACAATTGCAACAAAAATGTAGTGTGTTTTATCAGTTACATTTAACACTTGTGTATCCGAGAGTTACGCTCAACCTTTCATGTTGTTTTACACTCTTAAAACAAAAGAGTGAAATCCACTCCAGTTGGAGAAGTTCATTTTCGACACTGGAAAGGAGTGAAAATTAACTCAGACTGAGTTAAAATCACTCGTTTGGAGTGATCCTGTCGGAGGTTTAACACACAAAGGATCCACTCCAAAAGGAGAAGTGCATTTTCCAGACTGGAGGAGTGAAAATCAATCAGACTGAGTTAAAAATCGCTCGTTCGTTTTAAGAGTGTAGGTCGTGCAACTTCCCCGTGGTTAAACAACATGCGACAATGCTTCAGTTGTTCTGCTCCTCCTCATCCCTAGATTACGGTGCGACCGGCCGAAATTGCAGCACCGCGATAAACTTAATGCGACCCATATTCCTTCTTCAGCATATTCAAGCGGACATGTCCATTCCGCGGATAAAACCCTTTGGCTTAGCTAAGCCCGATGTAGAAATAGGAATAAGCTCGCCCTGGTTCAGGGTTGCCAAGATGGAATTTCTAAAAAAAAATAGCCACATTGCGGCTCGAAATAGCCAAGAGTAACTCTTATTACTTCAGGACTCACACATATGCATCTTCTGCTGGCAGAAAGTCAGCCCATGTGTGATGTCCTGCAAAGTGTTCTCCACATCTTAGCAGACTGTCCGGCTTTTACACTAATCACTCTTAAATATTTTAACATTTTAATTCCATCTATTCATCAGATTTTAACTCATCCTCAATATCATGCCTTATTTTCAGGTTTGACTGGTATTTGCTTTTATTCTTTGATTTAAATGTTCGGTTTTAAGTGCCGTGTCTCATTTTTATGAAATATTTTAAAAATTTTTATTTAGAATAATCTAGTGTTTTACGCAGTATGGCCTTAGATGCCCTTGCGCCATAAAACCCAAACATCTATCCATTTATTACTCCACTTCCGGTGAGGCAGTATCTTTGGTTTTGCTAGATGGAATTTCCGAAAAGTAGCCAAGTTGGTGCTTAAACTAATCAAGAGTAAATTTCATTACGTCACTTCCGGAAGCAGTATTTTTGGTTTAGGGTTTCCAGATTTATTTTCCCAAAAATTGCCAATTTGTGCTCGAAATAGCCAACAGTACTTTTTATTTCGTCACTTCCGGTGCAGTAAAATTTGCTGTCATTCCCGGCTAGGGGACACAATATTTGCAAATAAACGCATATTTAAAAGCAAAAAAAAAGTGAAAAAAAAATCCTGGCAAATCTCTAAAAATGTTCCAAATTGAACAGAAAATAACAATTTACGGACTTTTCAAAAAAGGTATAAAAGATTGAATTTTAAGGAATTATTTTAATTTTTTACGAGTAAAGTACAACCAAAATTAGCCAAAATGGCAAATATTAGCCATTTAATTACTTGTAATAATAATAACTTGTAATTGATAACCTACTCAATTTTTCCTCTAATTTCATAACTTCCCGTAAGCCATGTGAATGTATTTAACTTCTGCTATAAATATCACTTTGTTATGCGATTGTAAAAATCGACATTCTAAGACTTGTTCATATTTAGTAGCTCAGAATTAAAACGTAATTGAATGTTCCACTTGTATTTTACTTGCATTATTTTTATGGCATTATGAACTCTTACATTTCCCTTATATCCAATCTGCAATGCCTTTATCCAATCTAAAGCCATTTTAATTGTCATATAAAATGGCCTCACATTTCTGAAGGTATTTGGCAATACATGGTGTATCTTTCATTATTTAATAAATGTAAAAAAGTTATACATAAATATTTGATGTACCCATGCCTGTAGATAGCAGAGAATATTTTTAATTTATTACGTTTTATAGGTTTAATTATTGTAAAGAATTTAACCTTGTCGGTAGATAGCAGAGCATTTTTCAAAAAAATTATTTCATTTCATGGATTTAATTAAGGTACAGAATTTAAAATTGATTGTAAAATCTTATTTCATCATTCCTTTGAAATACAGCTTTTCCCAAAATTTTCCCTAACATATAATAATTTACCTTATTTAACAATTAAACGAGTTTGTTACAAAGTCCTCTAACCCCTAATGAAGTTTCCCTGTGTCTCCATCGAATAACAATATTTACAACCGATATGAAAAGGAGTTGTTTAAATTAGATGGCAAGCCAAGCCTGGGAACATTTAATTAATCAATATTTTCCGGCCTGGTTTTGAAAGATTTCCCATTCGTAACTCTGCTTAACATTTCTAATGCATTAGTTATATTAATCATGAAGTTGATAACAAATGTGCTACGATAATTATATTGGATGTCGTTGCATGTTTTAGTTGGGACTTGAGTAGGAGTGGTGGGTTGGGTGAGGGGTTGTGATTCTGGTTTACCTGGTTCTATAAATAAATATTACGCAAGTCGTTTAACCCTTTCAGTCCCAAAAATTTACTACACTACAGAAACTTCTGATATTCACAAAATAAGCTTATTTTAGGACAAATATGCGAGTTAAATAAGAAAAAAATTCATTATAATTTTTTATATGGTTTTTGAAATAATGCCAAAATTTTTTAACTGTGGACAACAACAAAATAAAAAAATATATATTACCTAAAAACACTTCGAGTGAAACTTAAAAAAATTTTAGTAATTATTTTAACAGAAATAGTTTAAATTGTGTTTTAAATATGTGGAATTGAAGTGAACTTATCAAAAATCAGGTGAAACGCTTGTTGGCTATTTTCTGAATAAAAAAAATAGTAGTTCTGACTTCTTTTGAGATTAATGTAAAATATTGTCTAATCGAACAAAGTGTGAAGAATCGAATGATGTGTGTTTGGATGTCATAACGGGACATAAACATTTTGAAAAAAATATTGAAAGTGATGATGCCAAATGGCATCACTGGGACTGAAAGGGTTAAGTAAGGTAACTTGGACCTCTTGTATGGTTATTTGATTCCGGTTTGCCTGCTTCTTGAAATCTAGGGTAAACTGACCAGTGAGTGAACAGGCCCCAGTGAATGAACAATTGATAAATACATTAAAAAAATAATTATTGAAAATCATTCCACTTTATGGATTTGCAACACTGACTTCCTCCCGTCTAGTAGGAAGTTCTGATATTATTGGTTGTCCTGGTCATTATGTCCTGGTGTTCATTCACTGGCAAACGCAGAGCCTTAAACGTTCCTTCACTGGTTAGTCTATCCTACATGTTTTATAAATAATTGAAACTACGTGTATGATTAGTTGATTCAGGTTTACCTTGTTCTATAAATATGCATGCCTTATAAATAAGCTAAGTTAAATCTACGTGTCCGATAAGTAAAATTTCAAGTAAAATATTGTATGACTTAGGTTAAAATTAACCTGTGTGTTTATCCATGGCCGACTCAATAAATAAATCCAAAGGAGCTCCCTGTCCCTCTTTCCGTCCTGTACTAATTGTAGAGTTGTTTAGTAGATTTCTAAAGTAGGTTTGGTGCTTCTTTTACTTCGATTGTGATTGGTTGGTTGGGAGAAATATATTTTTAGGCTTGTGTGCTTGGTCAGAGACCCGCTTATAAACCTTCGTCAAATCAGACAGAACACACATACGTGACAGATGCTGCCATCTATCCGCAATTTAGACATGTCCCTGAAAGGGAGTGAATTAGTCTCCAGGGACCTGTTCCCGTGGGAAGCTGCGCAACGACCGCCCATAGGACTTTCGGGCGCTCAGATTTAAAGAGCACGTACTCCGCATATACTCGATGGGTTTTCAGTGGTACCGTGACTCGATCGCGGGACCTTCCGAGACCAAGACACTAACCACTAAGCTCCCCACAGCACTTGTGATATTAGAGCCCATCAAATACCAAAACACGTATATAATAATAAATAAATATAACAAATAATAAAATTTTTTATTAATAATTTATTTAATATATTTATTATTATAATTTATTAATATAATAAATTATTATGTGTGTGGAGTTTTGTGTATTAAATATGCTTGATCGAAATGTTCTGACTTTAAGTACTTAAGGTGTTGCCTACCCCATCAGGATTTTATATAACCTGAAAGTGGTTCAAATTTAAGTATCAATAATAGTTTGTCTTAATGTCAGAATAACAATAAATTAATAATATAAATTAAAAAATTCATATCATAATTATTTATTTTTGAATTTTTAGTACCGAAAGACTCAACCTTAAATGTTAAATATACATAAAACAATTTTCTAAAAAAAATTGGTTAAATATTCATTTTTAGAGTCTTAATCATTAACACTTTTAATGTAATTATTCCTTAAAAGTTGGAGGTAATTCAATTATGCTAGGCAATCCTTATTAATTTATAATCATAACTAAAAATAATTTAATAATTTATTTTACCTTGAGGGAGCCATTCTTACGTTTTTTTTCCTATGCATAAACACTTATTCAAATTTTAAGTGAGAAGTTGGTAATTAGATTCAAAAATATTTTTTCTGCTGAATCAGTTATTCATGAAAAGTAAAATATACTTCTTTTTTCATACGAATTCCGCCGCTTAATCAAATTTTATTTTGTTCAAGAATGTTTATTTTAGCTTTTTTATTGCTTTTTAATTTTTAAGAGAATTTCGTGTATTTTTCTCACAGAAAGAATTTTAATCTTTTTAGTAGTTGTTAAGTATTTAAATAAACCCATTACGCGCTAAGAAGTTTAGTAATCAAATTATGGTAAATAGTTAGTGTTGAAATTTATCGTTCTCTTAAGAATACTCAGTATGATTTTTAAGAAAATTTTCTCTTTTGTACCATAAATCTTAAGATAATGCTTCTTTTAATAATAAACTAATACTTGAAAGTTAAATGAATTTAAAAAGATTTTTTTTTTAGTTTGCAAAAATAAATGTATAAGGTTTATGTATAACAGTATCAAAATTGTTATAGTAAAAGTCTAAAGATAAGAATAATCAAATAATTACTAAATTCAGTTTAAAATTATTCAGAACTTATTTACAGTTTCTTAACTTTCAAACTAAAATGTAAACTTCTTAGTCTTCAAACCAATTTTAGCCAAGATCTGATTTTTACTGACAAATCAATGTATTGTGGTGAATCTTATTTAATTTCATTTGGATTAACTTTCTTTGTTTCCGCACCTAATTTTGAGCCCCATTTTTGGAAGTAAAACTTTAGACACAAAGTACTTATCTTTGCATCCGAATCCTGCAAAATCACGTGCGAACTAAAACTGAAGATCTGTCACTCAAATTTCTCACCCAATAGAGGGGTTGGGGAGCCCAGTCGGTTAGGCACTCGCCTGGCATGCGAAAGGTCCCAGGTTCGGGTCCGGGCATCGCCAAAATAACTGCCGACCAATTCCTGCAAACCTATTCCTATTCCTGCCGACGTGTCCGACGAATAATACTCCGTGTAGAGGGAGTGCACGATAAATATGCGCCAATGTCCCGACGCTGCGTACGATGTCGCCCTTAACGGTTGCGTTTGGTGCCTACTCAGGTATCGGTTCGTCACTTGACTGTGATTGTTCTAAAATACGACGCCCGTCGCCAACAGCCCTCGTGTAGTTCTAGTGCGACGATAATTTAAACTAAACTAAATCTCATCCAATGGTATAAATTCTGATATATTATTTTATTCAATCCCTGCGCAATAAAGTCAGGACAAATTCATTCCCAGTGAGATTCGAACCGAGCAAGACATCACTTTTGCTCCTACTCTCAATCCAAAATTACCTGTGATGGCCCAAACCACGATTTTCTTTTATTCTTATTAATATGTAGTTTGTGCTGGGGTTAGTTAAAATAAATGTATTAAAAAAAACCTTATGATCATTTCAATATTTATTCATCTACAACAACACCGGTCACCACTCCTCAATATAAAATATCAATTGATACAATTCTATACACCAAAGTTGGAATAACATAGTTACCAATTCATGGCAGAACCACGGCCGACTTAACTAACAACATTTTCTCGTTTTCACCTTTTTGTCACTTAGCGCGTTCTTCCACTAAGCTCTTGAATTGATAGTTGTGGTTTGAACCAAGTTTTCCAGAAAATAAGAGGAAGATTTCTCTATACCTTTCCCAGTATGTCGCATCCGTTGTTGGAAGAAGTTTGTAGGGAATATCTCCTATCAACTCCAAACGACAATGGCCCTTTTTCCAGCAAAATAATATTTATTGGGATATGCAATGCTTTTTTAAAACGTTAGCTCCTTTTTTCAGTCCCATAAGGAATATGAATTGTATTCTGAAATATATTTCCCCTCTAAAAAACATTGTCCTATTTTCGTCTATTCCTGGGAAAAACTTGGAATCTAACATTAAGATGTCAACAAAACATATTGACCTGGATATACGTCGCGAAGAATCCAATATCCAACTCAAAAAGTGGTGAAAGTTTTGCAGAATTGCAACAAAATTGCAAATTTATTTGCCAAGAAGCGCTGCAAACAACCTTCCTCGGCGCACCTTTCGCAAAATGTCCTATGGCAGTTTAATCTTTCTATTTCATTCAGAAAATGTGATTGAGACATTCTTTTTTGGTTTTTCTGTTTATTTTCCTTTTTGGTTTTATCTTGTTTCTTTCTTTTGATAGGTTGTAGAACTTTTTTTTTGCTTTTAGTTGCCATAGAAACGGACGCCATCTTTGCTTTTGATCATGTTCTCTGGTTGAGAGTTTGATGTGTGTGTGTTAACAAATGATTTGTGCCTTAAAACTGCTTATTCTAAAGGAAGTATAAAAAAATTCTGGAAAATTTTGCTCTTTGCGATTTATAACAATTTGAATGTTTTTGATGATTGTAATGGTTTTCCTAATTGGTTCTTTAAGGATTTGTACAGTTTTTTAATTTTTTTTAACACATATTAAAAACTAACAATCTCTAAAAACTTTCACAGAAATATAGTTCTTTAAAGAAATGTGAAGATTTTGGAAACGGCAAATTTAAGAACTAAACTAGTGAAAGAACACTCAAGATAGGTTTGGGGACAAAATATCGCGGCCGAAATATCGCGGGCCAAAATATCGCGGCCAAAATATCGCCGGCCAAAATATCGTGCGCCCAAAATATCGCGGGCCAAAATATCGCAGGCCAAAATATCGCGTGCCCATAATATCGTGTGGCCAAAATATCGCGTGCCAAAATATCGCGTAAAGTAAATATGGAGTGTATTTAATGGATTTTTAGGTGTTTGGCAGTGGGAAGGAGTTCGATGGTAAAATGATATTGCACTACTTACTTATTCAATAATTTGTGATGAAGTTCTGTTTTACGTAATGGATCCTGAATTTTTATTAAAATGTATTTTGAGACATGTATTTTTAGTTCAATGGGTTAAGGTTTTTTATTTGAACTTGATTTTTATTAATACCATTACATTTTTTTAAAGAATTCAGTTGGGGGTAATTGTAGTTTAAAAAGTGTCTGAATTTTAAAAATTAGTAATTATTTAACGAAAATGTAGGCGATGTTTGAAGCGTTACCTTTCTGTACTGCTCTTTAAAAAGAGACTCGTTTTTAATAGGAGGATTAGTTTAGGGTTATTTCGAATGTGATTTTGGGAATGTGAGGAAGTTGAAATAGTACAAACATTATCATTTTTTTTTAAAATATATATTAATTTTTTAAGTGCATTCATATAAAATTATGTAGCAACTGAATAATTTGCTTACTTTAGTGAACACTTACAGAACAAAAAATAAGTTGATTAATCAATTGCAGCCGAACTCGTTTATAGCGAGTCCAGATTTTACGAGTACCCGGATTTATCGAGGGAAGCAAGATTATTAGTTTGGTCGAGGGGCCCGGATGGCCGAGTGGTTAGCATCGCAGGCCAGCAGTCTGCGTGCTGTAACGGGTGCGGGTTCGATTCCCACCTTCGTCCTGGGTGTACTTCCTTTCTCTATGACCGTAAAAACTCTTTCTGTGTCTGTCTTACTTGACGAAGGCTTAATAAGCGGGTTTCTGATCAAGCACACAAGCCGGAATATATATGTTCCCTACCCATAGGTTATGACTTATGACTTTCTTGGTGAGGGGCAAGATCGCCATTGCTTGATGGGAAAATATTTCGTCAACAGCCCTCCTGTCTAGGAGCACAAAAAATCCATTTTTTTCCAAAACACAAATGACGAATCCTGTACTGAGGGGAGGAAACTGGGTAAACAACCCGGCTGGCGCCGCAATTTCGCGTACTTTGATTGGCTGCTCCTTTCGACCCAGATATTCGTGCGCCCTGTTACGTCAAAATCGAATGAAAAAATAATTAAAATAACACTCTAACTGAAGCTTAACTAATAAAAATAATAAATTTATGTCTTAAAATAACAAATAATTTTGTTTATTGAATGTGAAATACCTATTTGTATTCGATTCTCGCACTCAAAATTGAGAACTATTTACCCTTTTTCTCGTAGAACATTTGTATACTGCAAACTTAAGGTCGGTTTTGGTTTTGAAATATAGTCGTCGAGACATTGGTCTTCTCCACTGGAAAAAAACTACCTAATAGCGCCTGTCTGGCTATCAGTTAAGCTAACATAATAAAAAAAATCGAATAATACAAAAAAAATGTAACCAAAATCTTATTCCTCGCCATAATTGCCACTGGTTTAAAAATAAATCTGAGGGAGGGTGAGAATAGCTTTTGTTATTTCTTTTCTTTAACATTGCGTAATATCGTGACCTTTACTGATTTGTGAGTGCACAATATAGCAACTTATAAAAAATCAAAAAGAAAAAAATGGGGCCACGCGTCATTCTATCAGAATTTACCCCCATGCGAAGTAGATTTTTCCTATGGAATTGTAACTTTGGTTTTCTTCTTTTTATTGTTAACAAAATAAGTTTTGACTTGTAGGCCCGGGCAGCCGAAAAATGTCCGACGAATACCCCGGCCCCGTGTAGAGGGAGTGCATGTTAAATATTCCCCACAGTTGTAACGTTGTGTACGATGTCACTATTAACGCTTGCGTTGTGTGCCTACTCAGGTGTCGGATCGTTACTTAACTGTGGTTTTCTAATAAAAGAAAAAATAATAAGAACAAAGAAAAATAAAACACTAACATTTCTCACTTGTCCCCGAATTTTAAGAATTTTGAGGTTCCAAAAGACAAGGGATCTTAGGCCCCGTCATTAAATGGGCTCGTTGATAAATATTCTCTAAGTTATGGCCTACGATCCAAACCACTCGGCCATAAGGGCCTCACATGCCACCCTATATTTTCTGCGTGATGGTCCATGGTGCTGTTGCCAGGTTCTGTCTCTACCCTACTATGAACTCTTTGGTTTTTAACCCCGACAGGGTCAAAACCCGCCACTAGAAATACATATTTATTATGTTTATATCTCGATTTTTCTCGAATTTGGAATGTTTATTTTACATAATATAAGAACTGTTTGTTCTTAAAAATTGCTGTGTACCACTCAATTCTTGAATTCAGCACGAAAAACACCGTTAAATTACTACATTCCTATTATAAGAAAAATATTTAGGTTTTTTGGTGCAGGCCACCTGCCATATGGCCACATAATAAATAAGTCCTAGTTATGAAATGAAACCATAAAAAATTAACGTTAACAATGGACTAGTAATTAAATGGATGAGTAATTAAATTGCCCTTAAACATAACGGCATTAATCTATAAATTTGTTGAGATTTTGAACCAGCCGGGATTTGTCCCAGTCGGGGCTTCTTAGAAACGCAGTCAAGTGACGAAGTGAGTGCCGTATCTTTCACTCAACGAAACCTCAGAGCGGCATCGACAGCGGCGTCAGGACTTGAGACCATGACATCTTTAGCGTACAGTACATCAGTGCCATTTACAAGGACCTATTTATGAAATTAAGAAATGCGTGCAAGAAAGTCTAAAGCTCTAATTTGAAGTTAAAGGTGCCCTCAGGTCAGGATTTTTAAATAGGCTAAGTAGGATGTAGCCTAGAGCGGCAAATTTTTTGGGGCGGTACAATTTACTACCAATAAATCAGCATTTTTCATAAAAAAAATTATAAAAAGAAACCAATATTTTTAAGAAAGAAAACAATATATTTATAATAATGCGTGAACCGTAAAGGTGCATAGATAATTCTAAAACATATGTAGACCGAAAAAATAGCCAAGAAAACTATGTCTGGGAATCTGGGATGGGGGAAGGAAAAACAGTAAAAACACCTTTCAGACGCCAAACAAAAAGAAAAGCACAAATAAATTCGTTATTTAAAATATAGCCGTCAAGTGTGAAAAAAAAGTTTTAGGTAAAATAAAGATAACGATCCGTTATTTTTTATAGACTCGATTGGCGATCGCTTTCTGTTCTCTTTATTAGTTTCAAGTCAGGCCTAAGTACACGTGTTCAACGTATTTTCCTATGGTATTTTCACAAAGAAAGTAGAAAGAGTAGAAAAAATGTGCATTGTTTGCTATTTTCAAGTCTTTCTCACCATCATTAGGTGATTCAGCTGCTAGTACTGAACTATTCAAGTTTAGTTAGAGTTGGACTTCGATTTGTTATGTTTTGAAGATTCCCGAGTATCAAACGTCCAAACAAAAAGTTTCGGTTGCTAAACAAAAAAAAGGCGTATTTCGGGTCGGGTGGCTTCTTTGGTGATTCCATTTACGGCATAAATATTTCGTCAAACGTTCAAATGAAAATCAAATAGTCTCTCATATCGTTATTAAAAAAAAACACCAATTTGAAGTAAAAGGTTAGGTTAGGTTTGAATTATCGTCGCACTAGAGCTACACGAGGGCTATTGGCGACGGGCGTCGTATTATAGAACCACAGTCAGGTGACGAGCCAACGCAACCGTTAAGGGCGACATCGTACGCAGCGTTAGGACTTTGAAGGATATTTAACGTGCACTCCTTTACACGGGGTATTATTCGTCGGACATTTTTAGCTACATGGGCCGTTTATAGGTCGGCAGCTATTTTGGCGATGCCCGGACCCGAACCTGGGACCTTCCGCATGCTAAGCGAGTGCTTAACCGACTAGGCTCCCCAGCCCCTGAAGTTAAAGGCACCCTACACCAAAACCGACCTCAAGTTTGCAGTATACAAATGTTATACGAGAAAAAGGGTACATAGTTCTCATTTTCGAGTGCGAGAATCGAATACAAGAAGGTATTTCACATTCAATAAACAAATTTATTTGTTATTTTCAGGACATAAATTTATTATTTTTATTAGTTTACTTCACAGTTAGAGTGTTATTTTAATTATTTTTTTCCTTCGATTTTGACGTAACAGGGCGCACGAATATCAGGGTCAAATTATCAACCAATCGGAGCAGGCGAAGCTTCGGCGCCAGCCGCGTTGTTTACGCAAATTCCTCCGCGTAGTACATTTCTCTGCTGCAAACTTAAGGTCGGTTTTGGTATAGCAACAGTTAGAGTGTTATTTTAATTATTTTTTTTCCTTCGATTTTGACTTAACAGGGCGTTCGAATATCAGGATCGAAGGAGCAGCCAATAGGAGCAGGCCAAATTTCGGCGCCAGCAGGGTTGTTTACACAGATTCCTCCGCCTGTACCAAAACCGACCTTAAGTTTGCAGTATACAAATGATTATTTTTATTAGTTTAGCTTCAGTTAGAGTGTTATTTTAATAATTTTTTTTCCTTCGATTTTAACGTAACAGGGCGCACGAATATCAGGGTCAAATTATCAACCAATCGGAGCAGGCGAAGCTTCGGCGCCAGCCGCGTTGTTTTCGCAAATTCCTCCGCGTAGTACATTTCTCTGCTGCAAACTTAAGGTCGGTTTTGGTATGGTACATTTCTCTGCTGCAAACTTAAGCTCGGTTTTGGCGCAATACTCCTTGACACGTATTTCTTTAGTTGTTCCCACATTTAAAAAAAAAATCAATCGACATTATATGTATTTGAACAAAATACATGAAGTACGTCTTTTCACCAAGTATCAAAATTGAAAACAAGAAAGTTTAAATCCAGTTATGTGATATCGTAGGCGCCCCATTGCTCCTGGCGCTTGGTTTGTCGAAAAGCGGTATGTAAAATTAAAGGCGCCCTAATACTCCTTTACGCACGTTTTTTTTTAGACACCTCATTCAAAAACAAAAAATTCCGGATGATACGTCAGATGTACTATTCTGCACCTAGTATCAAAACTTTAAACAAGAAAATCTAAAAAGCGTTTTTTTGTGATATTGTACGGTCGTAGGCGCCCTAATACTGATCGTTAGCGCTGTTCTTTTTACATCCTTTATATAATCATATATTGGAGCGCCTCGATATCATATAAGGCGCTGTATCTTTCTTGTTTACAACAACTTCAAAACTGGTTCAAAAGCCAACTGGTTCAAAAAGCCATATGGCGCTTCAATGAAAAGAAAGGTGCCTTATTTAAATCAGTTTTTAATATTTGTCAAAATGTCCCATTTGAAATGTATTGTTAAAATTGATTGTATCGGGTGTGTTAAGGCGTAAAGCCATGGGAGTTACCTTGGTTCTGTTTCATCTAACCACCTCCTAATCGGATAATGTAAGTATATTACACAAATAAATAATTCCATGCTGTATATGAAATTGTAATCATTAATTTAACCGTCTAGTCAGCGCCCAGTATAGAAGTGAAGGCGCCTTGTTAAGTATCGGCTTAGCTATTAGTAGTACCAAGACATTACAAAATGGCCCCCTATGCACCATATGAAAGTGCGAACAACCTACGAGAAGACGAATCTGGAGTTCAAAAACTGAGTCAGATTTTTTTTTTTTTTTTTTTTTTGTGGAAAAGGGCGCAACGGCCCGCCGGCCGACGGGCCGGTCCGGGCCTGCCGGGAATCGAACCCGAGCCCAGCAGCTCCAAGGGCTAGTACACTAACTACTACGCCGGCGGGCCGGCAAGGTTCTAATAGGTAAAACCGAACTTCAGCACAATTTACTAGATAAGTAATACCATTTTAACCATAGAACTAAAAATCAAGTTCAAATATAAAACCTTAACCCATTAAACCCACCTCGTGACTAAATTGTCCTAACAAAAAAAATGCATGACTTAAAATACATTTTTATAAAAATCCAGGCTCTAATAGGTAAAACCGAACTTCATCACAATGTACTAGATAAGTAATACCATTTTACCATCGAACTCCCTCTCACTGCCAAACACCATAAAATCCACTAAATCCACTCCATTTTTACTTTACGGCGATATTTTGTCCACGCGATATTTTGGCCCGCGATATTTTGGCCCGCGATATTTTGGCCCGCGATATTTTGGGCCCGCGATATTTTGGGCGCACGATATTTCGGCCGGCGATATTTCGGCAGCGATATTTTGGCCCGCGATATTTCGGCCGCGATATTTTGTCCCATCACCCTCAAGGTTTGGCCTCTTTGGTAACTCTTAACTAAAAACATGAATTAAATAATTTACTTTCAGTTATCTATTATAAAATATAAAGTGATGAAAATATTGTGATGGGGGCGAAACTTCTAAATGTAAATTTTGCTTGTTATACACAATTTGGAGTGTGCGTATTCTAAAAAAGTGTCCAATAGCCCTCGTGTAGCTCTAGTGCGACGATAATTCAAACCAAAACCAAAAAAAATCTAAAAAAGTGTCTTATGGTTAGGTTTGAATTATCGTGGCACTATAGCTGCGCAAGGGCTATTGGGGACGGGCGTCGCATTTTAGAACCACAGTCAAGTGACAAAACGACACCTGAATACGCGTCCAACGCAACCATTAAGGGCGACAACGTACGCAGCGTTAGGTTAGGTTTTGAATTATCGTCGCACTAGAGCTACACGAGGGTTATGGCGACGGGCGTCGTATTTTAGAGCCACTGTCCGCAGCGCAGGACTTTGAAGGATATTTAACGTGTACTCCCTTACACGGGGTATTATTCGTCGGACATTATTGGCTGCAGGGGCCATTTATAGGTCAGCAATTATTTTGGCGATGCCCGGACCCTATCAACCTTTCGCATGCTAGGCGAGTGCCTAATCGACTGGGTTCCCTAGCCCCTAAAGTGTTTTATGAACATTGATCCATCTGCCTAACTAAATAGATACGTAATATGTTTTTTGAGGAAATCGCTTATGAATTAGGGTGGCTAGATTTTTTTTTTTTGGTTTAAAAGCTAAGAAAACTGCCTTATGGAGCACATAAATACCTTTAAATGTGTACTACCTCATCGATTGGTATTTGAAATTCGTGTGGTGTTACACACGCCTAGTTTTTAATTAACGTTACTATTTCCACTTTTAGGTAAAAAACCTTATTCTAGTCGAAAGTAATAGAGTTTTTATGTACCCTTAAAAGACCAAAGTGGTCCCAATCTGCAGTACCTAACTTAATCAACCGATCGATATCTATAAAACAACCTACATGTCGATACCCAAATCCAATTAGCGTTTTAGCTTAATTGAAGTCCGTCGCATTGGAAACAATTTCCACTGTCTTAAACCGTCCTAAAATACTCCGCGAGTCCTCTCTAATTGTCCCAGAAGAGATGGCTGGAGATTTGTATCGTAAACGACCCGAATTGATTTTCGGAGCACAAGAGCAATTGAATTGAAGCTGAGCAGAAAAGCACCAAATAGAGAAACCATGAAGGGAAAGTTGTCCCAGCATAAAAAAATGTTTTTAGCGCTGGGGAGCCTGGTCGGTTAGGCATTCGCCTAGCATGCGAAAGGTCCTAGGTTTGGGTCCGAGCATCGCCAAAATAACTGCCAACCTATAAACGGCCCGTGCAGCCAAAATTGTGACGAATAATACCCCGTGTAAAGGGAATACATGTTAAATATCCTTCAAAGTCCTACACTCTTAAAACAAGAGTGAAATCCACTCCAGTTGGAGAAGTGCATTTTCGACACTGGAAAGGAGTGAATATTTACTCAGACTGAGTTAAAATCACTCGTTTGGAGTGATCCTGTCGGAGGCTTAACACACAAAGAATCCACTCCTTCCGGGAAAGTACATTCCCCAGACTGGAGGAGTGAAATTAACTCAGACTAAGTTAAAATCGCTCGTTCGTTTTAATAGTGTAAGTGGATCCATCTCATTTTTAGAGGCAGATACCAACTAAGGATCCCCAGAATTGACTTGTCACCCCCAGAGGTATTGATTTGGCATGGAAACTTGGAGGACTTTGTGACCACGGCGGATTTAACGTGAACCAGTCACCAAAGCGTACACGGGAGTCTTTAGAAGGCAGCGGGGCTCGAACTTGCAACCTTAGGGATGCCAGTCCTTAGAGATGATCTTACTGACCAGGCTATCGCGGCTCAACGGGAAAATTTTAATCACAAAAAAAATATATTTGGCGCCATTGCCCTAAAGACTGTTCTTCATTAAAATACTCATTCAAATGAAAATTTAGTCCTCAACATCATCTTATAAGTGGACTAGCAGTATGGTCCCGGCTTACTGGGAACCCGTTAACTTCGCATTGCTTCCTTTTAGAGGCATACTTACCCTTATGAAAATACACTCAAAATCAAAACAAAATTAAATTCGTGTTGGCGAATGCACACTTAAAAAGCAAACACTAATAGAGGATGAAGCAGCCTTAGGGCGAGCGCATATCTCAATCAATCAAACTAATAGAGGATGGCGTCAAGCCCCCGTTTCAGCCCGGTCCATGTATTTTCAAGCCCTGTTATGGTCCCGCAATCCCACGTGGATGACGTTTTTTTGAAACTAACTATATTAATTAAAAATCACAATCAAATATGAAAAAATTTAGCCTCAGGTGCACACGTAGGTATTAAAAGGAATCTATATTAAAAATTTCGAATTTTTTAGAGCAGTCTAAGTAGGTCTTTTGCGATCCACAGACATACACACAGACAGACTCTTTCTTTTATTATTATAGATGAGCCCGATCGACAAAGGGTCTCCAAACCAAAGTGCATCAGTGTTAATCCGATGGGAAAACATAATTTTTTTTTAACCACAATTCTCTGACTGTATTTAATGGGACTGGGGAGCCCAGTCAATTAAGCATTCGCCTAGCAAGCGAAAGGTCCCAGGTTCGGGTCCGGGCATCGCCAAAATAACTGCCAACCTATAAACGGCCCATGCAGCCAAAAATGTCTGACGAATAATTCCCCTTGTAAAGGGAACGCTCGTTAAACATCCTTCAAAGTCCTAATGCTGCGTAGATGTCACCCTTAACCGCTGCGTTGGGTGCCTATTCAGGTGTCGGCTCGTCACTTGACTGTGGTTCTAAAATACGACGCCAGTCGCTAATAGCCCTCGTGTAGGTGCGACGATAATTTAAACTAAACTATATAAGCCAAATAATAAATTGAAAAAATTTAATTTTTCATTGAGCCATATAATGCATTTTAGATCTGAACCGTTTCTATTGCAGTTTTCCATCGAAATTGTATTCTAGCTCATGAGATTTAGACACGTAAATCAAATAATTGTGCTACTTGGTTCTTTACTGGTTATTCATGTTTAACTAACCAGTTGTGTTTATCATTTATATGTTGTCAAGTTAAATGGAATTGTATCGTGATAGATAATATCTGAATCAAATCATTTAGTAGAATACTACAGTTTATATTCAATAACAGCTGGTTGTGGATTGGGTACTAGTAATAACTCACTTGAAGTGCTTGTTACATAGTAGTATCGTTCACTATCCACTTGAGATTACTAGTAGTTTTGGGTAGTTGTTAAGCACTTTTTATCACCGCCCTAGGTAACTTGGTGGCAATCAAATGTCCACTAGAACAAAACCGATTGGCCATTCGTTAATGTGGGTTGCTGTAACGGTTAAATATCGTCAAGTTTATCGTTATTTTTTCTAAGTTATCAGGGGCAGTATTTTGTGTCTCTACACTCTTAAAACAAAAGAGTGAAATCCACTCCAGTTGGAGAAGTGCATTTTCGACACCGTAAAGGCATGCATATTTACTCAGACTGAGTTAAAATCACTCGTTTGGAGTGATCCTGTCGGAGGTTTAACACACAAAGGATCCACTCCAAAAGGAGAAGTGCATTTTCCAGTCTGGAGGAGTGAAATCCACTCAGACTGAGTTAAATTAGTAGTGTTTGTTTTAAGAATGTATAAGCAGGCGTTCTCATATTGTTACGTTTTCAGTTCGGATTTGTTCTAAATTGTTCCAAATTGTTTTCGCCGGATATTATTTTTATTCATCAGCATCGGCTTTTGCAATGCAAATATCCCATGATAAATATAAATGAAAATATTAATTATCTATGCGTAGGGAAGTACTCGAATCGGATCCATGTAGGACTTAAAATAAGTGTCGGGGCATATTAACATTTTTGCATGCTTAATTAACAATAATAGTTTCATAAATTACAAAAATAAAAGCAAAATACTAACAATCACAAAATTAGGTTATCGCATCTAAAAATTCTTAAGCGGAACACACATGTAAATAGAGAAATTTGAAGTTTTTTTTTTCAGGATTTAAAATTCATGCTCTATTTTAAACTGCCTTTTTTATAACGTCTGAGTTAAAATACCACTCTTAGCAAGGAAATTTGCAGCCCTTTAAATCACTTTAAACAGTATTTAACGGTCAAATATCCCTCATGTAGCAAAAAACATAGTGGTTCATCTCACCTCCCCCAAACCTATTATTATATACAAACCAATAATAGTGATCACTTACATCAAAAGTCTTTTCATTCAATCTCACTGAATTAAATATATATTGATAAAAGTACTTTTTATTTCATAAAAAAAATCGATGCAATTTATTAACTACACTCACAAAAAATATTCCAAAAAGAAAACCAATTTCCTACTTAAAAACGCTATGAAACATTAAATCAAGCAATAACAAATCTCAAACACGTATCATACAAATGTCGTCGACAACTACCAAACATCGATGTCCTATCGTATTTCCCCTTCAATCGATTGTATCCCATCTCACGAACAGCACGATTAATCATTCGGAAATCGATTTATGGAGAATCAATCTAAAACTCCACCTTGCAGCCAACTCCCTTCTCTTTTGCCCAAAGAGCCCAGTGGGTGGGATTAATTGCCGGTACCACCTTAATTTGTAATGGGAATTGTCCCCCTAAATTTTCTAAGCTGAATTACTAAATCTGTTTTGAATAGTTTTAAAAAAATATTTTATGATAAATGTAATTCGCTTAACTATTTGTAATTTAATTTTTTAATTGGTTCGAATACTTTATAATAAAATTATCTAGTGAAGATATTAAAAAAAATCTATTCAACCGAATTTTAAAAAAAAACAGAATTATAGAGGTATTACAGGTAGTGTTGGTACATGTATTTTCCGGCTTGTGTGCTTGATCAGAGACCCGCTTATAAACCTTCGTCAAGTAAGACATGCACAGCCAGGGTTTTTAGTGGCACAGAGAGAGCAAGCTCACCCGGAGCGAAGGTGGGAATCGAGCCTGCACCCGTTAATGGGTTACTTTAGGACTGTTAGCGTAATGAGCAGCGATCAAATCCGCTTGGCCTCCCAGACCTCTTCTACTGAAATCAAAACTGAATAAAGTATCAGACATGGACATTCAAGAAGTTAGCATAGTTTTACAAATAGTTGTATTTAAAATTACTCCACCATGTTTGTGGTGTCAGTTGAACATGATTGGATATCCACCGTATACCGAATCCTACTCGGGGGAAATTGCTACTAGTAACTCAAATAAAGCTTTTCCTCATTGGATTTAACCAGTTCCAATCGATTCTCTCTTGGCGCTCCATAGGTGTACACTCTTAAAACCATAACACTCCCCAATTATATTTATACCTCATCTGAGTGGATTTCACTCCTCCAGACTGGAAAATGCACTTCTCCATTTGGAGTGGATCCTTTGGTGTGTTTAAACCTTCCGACAAGGATCACTCCAAACGAGTGATTTAACTCTGTCTTGAGAAAAATATGCATTGCCTTTAGGTGTCGAAAATGCAACTTTCTCCAACTGGAGTGGATTTCACTCTTTTGTTTTAGAGTGTACACTCTTAAAACAATCACTCCCCATTTACCTCAGTTGAGTGGATTTCACTCCTCCAGACTGGAAAAATGCACTTTCTTTTCTGGAGTGGATCCTTTGTGTGTTAAACCTCCGACGGTTCACTCCAAACGAGTGATTTTAACTATGTCTGAGTAAAAATATGCATGCCTTTAGGGTGTCGAAATGCATTTCTCCAACTGGAGGGATTTCACCTCTTTTGTTTTAAGAGTGTAGTGCCTTCCATATTCTGTCTTTTTTATTAGGTTTTCATTTTAATTAATATTTCAGAAACTTTTTTAGAGTTTATATTTATAAACAATTTTTTTTCGGTTTGTTAACATTAGCAAGTTGTAATTGAGAACGGGACGGGTAGTTTTGTTATAAAAAGACTAAAGCGCCTATGAAATGCACGCCTTATGCAAAGTTTTTGCACTTGCAAATTCAAGCGGCCTTATGAGCCCGCACTGAGAAATCTTTTTTTGGAATATTGCGCACTGAGAATCTTTTTTGGAATATTGTTGTTAATTTATCTGTTGGTAGGAGTGTGTGCTTGTTTTTCAAGCAAGTTGAGTGTTTGTTTGTAGATCTGAATTCCTAATAATGAACATTATTGTTCAGACTGAAAAAATAAATTTTGCAAAAATAACGTTTACATCTTTTAACTATATACCGTAGAATGGTACTTTTGTTGCCTAAGTTATGACAAATGTTTCAAGTTGCAATGGTTGCTAGATAAGGTGTTTCCTTCAAAATTACAGGCTCTCGGTTTTGTCCGAGAACTATCGCAACTGGTATTATGACCAAAATAATAATAAAGCCAAATGTAATTGAATTAAAATATTGAACCGATTATTAAAAGCTTCTTAGAAACACTGAAATTTGCTTCTTGTGACAGGTCAGCATAATTACCCGGTACTAGCTTCGCAACCCAGTAATATTACTTCGTCGCAGACGGTTCAGTATTGAGCTACCATGCAAGAGGTTCCTGGATCAAAGCCGGGTCGTGCCGTACCTTTAAGCTTTCAATACATTTCTAGTGGGATTGGTGCCTCAGTAACCTAAAGAATAAAACATATAATAATGAGAGATTTCTAGGCTTGGGGCTCTGTCAATAGCATCTGCATTATAGATCCCTTTTCTCCCCAACTCAATCGATAGTATCTTCGCTGTGACTGTAACGAGGAAAGAGATATTAATCAAAAAGGTAACTTTACTTGCTTGACTCAAATAATGATGACGGCTTTGTAAGGGACGGGCCACGGGAAATTTTAAAAATTTCACGCCTTGCTGGAGGTATATTGGGTGGGTTCTTTTAAAGCTATTCGGGGAATTCCGAAAGTTATTACTTTGCCTTTTGAAAGAGATTTTTTATTTTGTAAATTTTAAAGGTGAACAAAAGCGGCTAACTCTTTGGTATTAGATTTGGCCAGGATCTAGTTGGATTATTTGCAGATTACTTTTATATTCCAGTTGTTGTGATTCCTATTTTTTGTGATTGGATAGGTGTTTTGAAGCGTCATGCTATGGAATGGGAATGTTTCAGATATTGAGTGGCAACAGAAATGCTCGATCATCGATTGGTGAATCTATGTCACATGACATATATGGTAACGGAAAACCAATCAGATCACCGATAGGAGTCTGGAATGAGAGCTGTAAGGAATTATGTAACCTGAAACAAGCTCATATAACCGATGCTTTGCTTATGAGTTTGTCATTAGAGACTTATGAGAAAATTTGGCAGGAATGGAAAAATGATAATCATCATCAAACACATCACTCTGCGTAGAAAGAATAATACACGTTAAACGCGTCTTTTTCAAATAGTCACCATTAGTCAATGATATGGATCAACAACGTCGCCCTTGTTCAATGAAGCCACGTACGATGTCGTTCTTTGTAGGCGTTGGATTGTGTAATCCTCGTCACCTGACCACGGGTTAAAAATGCATTTCTAGTCTCCAATAGCCATTGCGTAGTTCTAGTACAATATTAAACAAATTAAAAAACATATACGTCAGTGAATTTCCTTTACAAATTCTTTTAT
The DNA here is from genome assembly GCA_023701765.1 of Hylyphantes graminicola. Taxonomy (NCBI): domain Eukaryota; kingdom Metazoa; phylum Arthropoda; class Arachnida; order Araneae; family Linyphiidae; genus Hylyphantes; species Hylyphantes graminicola. The sequence goes on along the minus strand of CM043120.1, from coordinate 16,151,448 downwards.
TCAAAGTCGTAATCGTATTGAAGATATAGTTCCATTTAAAATTTAGGTTTCTTTAGTAATCTTATGTGGAATGATAATAAAATAATTTCACTTAAATAATATTGGATTCATTTTGATTTATATTTGAAATAGGGTAAAAAAAAATTGGGAAACGTATAAAGAAAAATTTAACATTTAAAATGTCTTTATGTCTGCTAGTTTTTTTTTATAATTATCAAAACAAATCATGATAACTACTTCTCTAAAGGACCATGTTAGTTTTATTTTATAAAAAACTTTCTTAGTTTCTATATTTTACATATTAAGAAATGTGTAGTGCATAGTTACAATTTTCCTATTTAAGAGTCTTTACTTGTCAATTCATATCACAAATGGAGCATGAAATGTATTTTGTATTCTTTTAGAAAACTATATAAAACAAACACAGTAACCAGTTAATCCATAAGGTAGGATACAACTGTTTTACGTTGATAACTAACACACAAAGATTTCAAATTTTATAAATTTTATACATGACAAAACGTATATATTATTTTGACTATTAAGGACGCCATTTCAAGGACGATAAATGGGACAATAGCTAGAAAAATGGTAAGAATCCTATTTTGAAATTTTTCATCCAATACCTCCAACTAGACCTAAAAATTACAGCCCGTACGCATTCAAAGCTCGATATAAAAATCACTTTTTTTGTTATGTCCCAAAACATTATTCCAACAAAATAATCTAAACCCATCAAAAATTATCACCTGGAATTTCGAAAATAGGGCACGCATTCCCCCAATTTCTGTTTACGAAAATACAGACTTTCATCAGTAATAATTCCCGCCCTCCCAAATTCCAGCACGGCTTTTCTCAGACTTATTCGGATAGGTAACAACAGAAAGATAAAATATGAGATAAAAAAAAAAGATAAGATAAATGCGACAGAGATCACCCCCATCGTTTTACAATTCAACACGAGAAGAAAAAGAAAAGAAGACAGGGCATTATTTGTTTTCGTGGAATGGGCAGCAGAGAATAAAGTTCCAAAAAAAAAACCCCTCTGGAATTACCGAGAGTATCGGTATTTCAGTGGTTCTGATAAGATGAAGTTGCTCTCCTTTTTTTTGTTATTATTTAAAAGTATTTTTGAGTTTTCTTGGTGCTGAGCCGAATGCGCTTTTAGAACACAATTGGGTTATTTTAAGGGACGAAATATTTTCCAGCTTCCATTCTTGCAATCGGTGCTCCGATTGGTCCACTGTTCCCATGTGACATGGATTCACCAATCGAGGCTCGAGAAAGTATTTACTTTCCTTAACATTTCTGTTCCTGCTCAAGACCTGAAGCATACCCTTTACAACCAGTAAGGAAGCCAGAATTTATATAAAATAACAATAAAAGACTAGCTACTATTTTTTCAGCTAGGAAACCCGAATGAACTGTAAACAGTGCACAAACGTACACAAAAAAAACATAATATATATTGCATTGTTTGTCTCGTCTACTGAACAAATTCAAAGTTACCGCAAAACTTGTTTCTCGATAAAAAGTAGAAAAAGTTTGACGATGCTACACTACTGATAACCAGCAACGTTATTTTTTTCAATGATATATTTAAAAAATTTCTAAGTCAATTAACTAAATGCAAACATTAGAAAATGTGTATTAAATGAAAACTGTCTCAAATAAGTTGCTGTTATGCGAATGGTTAACCACAATTGTCATCTTAAGGGCTAAAAGTCTGCTAAAAATAATTGATATTAATTTATTTAATTAAGAGATCCAGGTCGACAGCATTCAGTATGGGTTTTCAAGTTTAATGCAGTTGTTCATTGGTTTTGACTATGGGTAAGTGTAATGTTTTACTACCCCGGATTGGGGCGAGGTTGACCCATCCTTTTCATCTCTTAAGTGGGATCGATAAATGGGTACCAAGCATACCTTGGGAAACTATAACACTGGGGGTTCCGAGTGAGGCTTGACTAAATTACCGGTCATTATATCCTAGCACCCCAGAGGCCCCATGGTCACCGAAAAACTGAAATGGGCACGGCAGACCTTGGCCCACCAATGGGCTGTTGCGTCGAGGAGAATAGAGAGCAGTGTAGTAGGTATTAACAACAGTGAGAGACGATGCTTCATAGTAAGATAGTATAAAATTACCTCACACATATTACCAATTGATAACATGATTACTATTTCATACATACAAAAAGCATATACTTAGATAGAGTACGAATCATTTAATATTGCTATCAAAACAAACAAAACCAACTTAAAGGAACAGGTCCACGGAATCCTATCGTTCTCCTCTCAAACGTCCCGCTGGAATTACCATAGAGACGGAGAACGGAGAAAAAGTGGAATTCATCCAGTCGACTTTTTCAATGCCAATTTATTTCCCCTCCCGTCGTGGACCGGAATCATAAAGGGAATGGAGAATCCGTCACACCGAAAAGCGATTCCGTCCGCAACATTCAAAACGGCAGGCGCCATCTTGAAAAAATGTCGCCCAGTGACGATCAGCGCGGATTCCTCGGACCAATGGCCGAGAAATTCGGCCAAAAAACAAAAAATTGAGCGGGGATAAATACTACCAGAAATTGGATTAAATATTTGATCCCCACTGCATTGTCCGGTTGAATATTTGGAATTTATTGGTTGTGGGAAATGTGTGTAGGGTTGTTTCTGGGGGTTTGAATGCATTT
>CM043120.1:16081342-16148255 GCA_023701765.1 Hylyphantes graminicola | reverse complement strand
TTTTGAGTTAATTGCATGACACAAAATTTGCATAAGGGTCCGTCTTAATATTAAAAATGTTACGAACTTTAAAATTTTCAATAGCAAGACCCAATTTTAATTACTTAGAAATGTGAAAAACCCTCGAAAACCCCTAAATCTAAGTTTTTGTTACATTTGGATGAATATTTGACGAGTTATTCAATCGAATCACTTGTGGATCTTTGGGGGACCATGTCTAAAATGACAAGCGTAGTCAGTCTGTAGGTTTATTAATGGAGAAAAAGAAGCACAAGGTCAAATATCTTGAGGATGGGCCTACGAGGGATATAAAAGTCAATGAGTAGCTGTATATATTCAAAAATAAAGTCGAAAATAAGTTGTAGTAAAAATTAGATCCCTATCGTCACTTGATAAGGGTTCCAAATTACGAGATGTCATTGGCTCTGTTAAATCTCCTAAAGGTGACTGCAAATAGGCAGCCAGAAACCATTACATTAGTTCCCTTAGACACAAAGGGGGCGCGCTAGTTTCTATGTCAATTTCAATGTAGAAATTCTCCAATGAGAGTTTGAAACTTAGAGTGTTCTTAGTCTATGGGTCAGTCGACGCCCGTAGGTAAAGTGTTAAGTTAACCGATGCAGAATTGGGGTAACTGTCAGAATTTATCTTACCGGTTAATATCCAACCAAACTTGCTATTTTGAGCAAGAGGTACTTTACCATTATAGTACGAGAGCTAGCAACGTCGGAAAAACAAGCATTTCAGGTTGGCCAGTTTTAAGATATGCTATCTCTCTCACTCTCCCGGACATCATAAGGGCTATCTGGCTGGCGGTAGTGGTTGCGTTCCTCGGTGCGCATCCTACTAATACAAGTAAAAAATTGATTTTTCAAATCATTTTAGGACGTTTTATTTTTTTATTATTATTTTTAGCGAACTTTTTGCAACATAAATCTATTATTGCCAGACATTTTTATTGTTGTTTAAGCTGTGCCAGACGCTAATTTTGATTTTAAAAGCTCAAGTGTTGCTCAAATTATCAGCCCATTACAAGTATTGCCACATGGCATTGCGCAATGAATGACGATGACGTAATTACAATGATCGGTGAATTCACACCTGAGCTGGTAATTTGGGCAACACTTGAGCTTTCAAAATCAAAATTAGCGTCTGGCACAGCTTGAACAACAATAAAAATGTCTGGCAACAATAGATTTATGTTGCAAAAAGTTCGCTAAAAATAACAATAAAAAAATAAAACGTCCTAAAATGATTTGAAAAATCAATTTTTTACTTGTATTAGTAGGATGCGCACTGATGAACGCAACCACTACCGCCAGCCAGATAGCCCGTATGATGTCCGGGAGAGTGAGAGCGATAGCATATCTTAAAACTGGCCCACCTGAAATTCTCTCTCAAAAACGTTGCTAGCTCTTAGACTATTAGAAACTATTTGTCCTGGGAGTAACATCGAAGATATAATCAGCACCTAAAATGAGATCCACATGATTAGACATAGAAAAGGTAGGATCAGCCAATTGCAATGTCCTTAAATGTTTCAAATCTTCTATATTTATGGTTGAAGAAGGTATGGCTGCGGTTAGTTTATTTAGAATGTAAGCTTCAATGTCAAAAACCTCTTTTTGATCATAAAACGAAGACATTTTGATGCAAACTAGACCTCTCGTTGTTCCCGCATCAACTGCCGAAAGACCCAGAACTTTAAAATTTGCGTGACTTATTTTAAGACCTAACCTCTGTACACAAGCTTCCGAGACAAATGATCCCTCCGAGCCCGAGTCGAGCAACATTTTTGCCTGTTGATGAGCTCCGCTGGAATCTTCGACCTTTACAATAGCGATGGGCAACAAAACCGCTTTCCCTCGCGAACGACTTACGCCACTAATCAACTCCCTTGAATTAGAGCAGTCTGTTGGTTGGGCCGCATTGTTAGTTATGGTTTCTGGATTTTCCTCTGCTTGAGTAGTTGTTGTTGACGATAAATTCCCTTGGATTGAGTCGCACAACATTGAGTGATGCTTTTGTTGGCATCTTGAGCAAACTTTAGTCGAATCACAATCACGAAATAAATGTTGATCAGACATGCAATTGAAGCACAAATATCGTCTTTGAATAAAGCTTTTGCGAGCGTTTATATCAAGTTCTTTAAATTTGAAGCACTTATAAAGAGCGTGATTACTCAAACATTTGGGGCATTTTATACTCTTATAGTTATTTTTAGACGCGTAAGTAGCATTAGGTCTAGACAATTTTGTTTCCTTCGGGACACTCAAATTAAAGCTTTCCAAAGCGTAACATCGAGAATTAAGAAAGTCTATAAATTCTTCGAAGGTGGGAAACTGGTCGTCGCATTTGGCCCGAGCCCAAAGTTGCTTGGTTTCCGGGTCAAATTTATCGACCATTATATGAATCAACCAAGGATCCCGGGACAACGCTTCGGTTCCCAATCCTTTTAATCCTCTAACTACTTCGTCAGCGGTGTCCGAAATTTTACGCAGCTGCTTCTCGCTGGCTTGATTCATTTTTGGTAACTGCAAGAACGTATTAATAAGAGAGGTAACAATTTGACGCTTATTGTCGTAACGGGCCACTAGTTTGGACCATGCTTGTTCGTAACACTGCTTCTGAAAACGGGATGTGTTTGATTAAAGCTGCCGGAGGACCGGACAACAAACCTTTCAAATATTGGAACTTTTGAATAGAGCTGAGACTATCGTTATTGTGAACGGTTGTAGAAAACAAATCTTTAAACGATATCCAGTCATTATAAATTCCCGTGAAAGCTTGAATAGTTAAACGCGGTAACTTAAATTCAGACATAGGTTGCGTAACATTCAAAGAGGGTTCGAGCGGTCTAGTTTTCAATACGTGTAGTTGAAGAAACTTCTTGAAGTAAGTCCATAATTTCTTGCTTCAACCCATAGTAAGTTTCCTCTATAGTTTCAATTTCTGACCGCTCGACGGGAAGTTGGGAGTCCTGGTCATTAAACTCTCGCCAACTATTTTCAAGCGATTCTAAACGAATCTTAAGTTCGTTAGATGAAAAATCTTCCTTCGAATCAAGGAAAGTTCTAATGCGAGTCATCGCGGCCTTTGCTCTACCGCGAAGTCGCAATATGGTGGCTTCTTCCGCCATTTTCGCAAATAATAAGAAAGGTAATACAGCACCTGGTTAAACAGGAATCTCGCCGGTGCCTCCACTATGTTGACGCCGTGGTCAAATAAGTTCGAATAACTGATGAGAGCCAGATAAAGAAACAGTAATCTCTTATCGTAACTAACATAGTTTTAATTCATTCAAAGAAATACAGATAAATACAACCTAGCGGGGATCTGCCCGCGGTATATATAGTGATTGCATATCGGCGTCGCAGCGCCACCTCGGCACAGCGTCTTTGGAATTTGCATATCAAAGTGAACAACATGTTTAACTACATGTTTGACCATTCCTCCTATTAAGAGTGAGGGAATGGAACTGTCCCAAAACAAGGGGACGGAGGGAACTTTTACTGATAAGACTTAGATTCTAAACTGACGGCTGGGTTTAAAAAAACCTTACAAGGTAGAAAACAATTCCTCGTTAATTCCGAGGCTTGCTCTAACAAGCGATTTAGTTACCAGTGACCTTAAGATTTTAAACCAACCAAATATTTAAGTTGCCCATGTTAAATCCGGGTTCACGTTTAATCAGAGCTAGCTCTAAACAAGTTCGACTTATACAACTGATGTATTTTAGCAATTTTTTAGGATCTTGCTATAATATTGCAAAACATTACTTTAAGTAAAATCTTATCTTGGCTTAATGCATGTTATACATAAAAAATTTACAAATAAATTATCTTTCGAATTTCCAAAAAAATGTTTAATACCGCTGTCTTAGTCAAAATTATCCTAGCAATAATTAATTGCATGCAATAAAATCTTTAAATTAAACTTTAGTGAGCTAGTTCATAAAAAAAACTCTATATTGAACTCTCTATCTTAATTGTTTAATTTCATTCGAAGAAAATCAAAAAGAGTGTTATATGTCTTAATATACCATTCTCATATAAAGGAACTCCATTACTACGTTAACTAATTGAATTTCAGATACTTAAATCAAGAAATACATGAAGATTTGTGTTGTAAAGCGTATCTCATATGTATACAGTTCATTATTCAAAAGATTTTGAAATATTTTGGACTAACATTGCTGGGCCTGTTGTTGGTCGACAACTGTTGCATTTGATTTGTACTACACTGCTCACAACAATTAGGGGAGCGCATGGTTTAAATTCCTTCAACCCTTATGTTTCCATTTGGAATCATGAGCTTGCGATTATTTTCTCACTAAGCTGAGCTTGAACTTATTTATCGTTAGATGGAAGAATCATGTCTTTTGATTATGTAAATAATTTTTGTTTTAATCAAATGAAAAAATGAAAACATGGTAAAATAAAATTCACTCACCAAGAAAAATTTATGAAATAAATTTACTGTAAATTCTTCACGCTTGCATTCTCAGATGTTTAAAAATTGATTTTAGCTCTTTTTTGCAAATAAAAATTTGAAAAAATGATTCTTATAATTTATTCTTAATTTTTTATCCAATTTTCCCCCTTTAAATTTTAGTTTAAAAAATTAATATTTTTACGCCGGTTTTTTTACCATTTCATTCTGGATGCATAATGAATCTATTTCCTAAATTTAAGATTTTTAGAATGAAAAACAAAACGCTGAATCTGAAAGGGTAATTCGGAATATAACCGAGAATCACTTCACAATAAACACCACACCTCTATTTTGATGTTCTTTAATCGGTGGTTCAAATCAAACTGAAACTACAAACATAGTGGGAAAAGAAATCATTAAGCCCCAATAGCGTGGGAAAAGAAATGCACATTACATTAGTCATACAAATGGAAGGAGAAAAAGGATTACGTAATCAATACACGCGCTTGGGGGAAAAAAAATACTTCACAATTTCGCCACACTCCCCACTGAACTCTGCTTACAGAGTTCACCAATTATTAATCTGAAAATATAAATTTAAGAACTTGACATAATAAAGATAAATTGAAAATCAATAATATATAATGTCTATTGTCCTAAATGAGTGAGTATACTGAGTGACCATATTTTAGTTAATTTCCAGAGGGTATAGTAACTGTACTGACCGTTTATATGATCCTTTTCGTGTTCGAACGAGGCAAGATCTTATCAGTCCATCTCTACCTTTGAATGTCTCTTCGATAATTCCAATGTCCCAAAGAAACTTGGACTTGGTGTTTCCTTCTAAGAGTACAACGTCTTTAACTTTGAGTTCTGCCTTTGGGACGGGAGTCGTCGAATTGTGCGCAGTTCTTAGTTGCAGTAGGTAGTTGTCTTTCCATTTCTTCCAAATTCTGCTTAAAAGCACAGTTTGGTACTTCTTTCTTCTGTTTAAGTTCTCTCTGGATGACTCGTTGTTAATAAGTTCCACGAAGTGCGTCGGGTAATCAAGAGTGTTCCTGTCGGGGTACAGAAAGTGGGCTGGGGACAGGGCTTCAGGTTCTCCAAACTCACTGTATACAAAAGTCAAGGGACGGTGATTCACAACAATTTCAACTTCTGCAAGAACTGTTGTCATCTCTTCAAAACTTAGTAGTGCTCTTCCAAGGATTTTTTTGAGTGGATCTTTGATTGTTCTCATTAGGCGTTCATAAAACCCTCCCCACCATGGGGATAGTTCCATGATGAACTTCCAGGTTATCCCTTCTGTAGAGATGAAATTCTGTATGGCTGAGTCCCTGACGATTTTGTTGAGGGAGGACAACTCCTTTTTGGCACTCTTAAATGTCTTGGCATTGTCAGAGTAGATGACTTTACAGTTGCCTCTGCGGGCCAGAAAACGACGAAGTGCTAGAAGAAACTTCTCTGTGGACATGCTAGATACGAGCTCCAAGTGTACCCCTCTTGTTACTGCACAGGTAAAAAGGCAAATGTAAGCCTTTTCTTTCTCTTCATCCACCTTCACGAAGACTGGCCCTGTGAAATCCACTCCTACGACGCAAAAGGGTGGCGTCATGGCCAATCTGTCTCCTGGGATAGGTGCAGTCATCTGCGACGCTGGTTTCACATTTGATCTTCGGCAGATGAGGCAACGATGAAGGACTTGTTTTATGCACTGTCTCCCCTTTGGTATCCAAAACCTCCTTCTCATTTTGGTCAGAGTGTAGTCAACTCCAGCATGAAAGGCTCGTTCATGTTCTCTGCGAATTATGAGACTTGTTAACACTGCTTTGTTCGGGAGAAGTGCTGGCTTCTTCTCGTCATACGTCAATTGATCACTTTCATCTAAACGGCTTGACACTCTTATGATGCCATCTTCATCAAGGAATGGAGTCAGGGTAAAGATTGATGAGTCCCGGCCCACCGGTCTTCTCTGTTGGAGACTCCTCATCTCTGACGGGTAGAACTCGGCTTGAGCTTCCCGTATGCAGATCTTCTCTGCCTCTTCAAGTTCTTGGGCTGTCAGATTTTCACCTTGGCATGCTTCTCCTCTGGCTCTTGTAGCGAATCTTCTCATCCAGGCTACGATTCGCAGAACTTTTAGGTACGAGCTGTATCTGGAAAGGTCAAGTAGCTGTTCCTTCGGTTGTACAAGGCATTCGTGAACTATCATCTTCTTCATCTCAAGTGAGTTGTTGTCAACCTTTTGATGCTCTTGAGACGGCCAGTCTGCTTCAGATTGTGACAACCAGTCGGGACCGTGAAACCAGAGTCGGGACTCTCGCAGTACAGACATAGGTACTCCACGAGATATCAAGTCCGCTGGATTATCTTTACCGGACACATGTAACCAGGTGGCTCCTGAAGTCAACTCTTGTATCTCTTTGACTCTATTCGATACGAACTGCTTTAACTTGAGAGGAGAAGTTTTCACCCAGCAGAGCACAATTAACGAATCCGTCCAAAGGCATATTTTGTCCACACGTAATGTTGCACTAAAGGACTTCAACACTGTCTTAGTTAGTCTTGCTGACAACACTGCACCCATAAGTTCTAAACGAGGCAAAGTTTGTTCCGACTCAAGAGTTGTTGATTTCAAAGGTGACACTCTTCCCTTTGCGGAGACTAGTGAGGTAACAATTTTTCCATCTCTAGTAATGATTCTGAAATAAGAAACTGTACCAAAAGCCTTCAAACTGGCGTCAGAAAAGAAATGAAGTTCAAGGCTATCTATTTCCCTATTTCCCATTTCAAAAAAGTAGTAGCGAGGAATTTTAAACAAATTTAATTCTCGGATATCATCACACAATTGTGCCCATGCCGACCCAATATCTGAAGATAGAGTTTCGTCCCAATCTACGTTGGCCTTCCATAATAATTGAATCAACATTTTAATACGAATCGTTAGAGGTCCGAGAAAACCAATGGGGTCAAATATCATACTCACTACCCTCAGAATATGACGTTTCGTCAAAACTGGGGTTGAAATGACAGTGATTAAATTTCTTATATCAAAATAAAGCGTATCTTTTTCCGGATTCCAACCTAATCCCAAAACTTTAAGAGGGAAGTCACTTTGAGCTAGATATTTATTCTCACTGTTTTCGTTTTCTACATGTACATCTGATTCTCCCCACATTTCACGAAGCTGTTTACTATTACTCTGCCATTTCCGTAAATCCATACCTGCGTCCTTAAATATCTGTATACATTCAAAACTAGTTTGGAACGCATTTTCAACTGTTTTCTGCCCACTTATTAAATCATCGACGTACAAATTTTGATTTAAAATCTGAAATGTTGATGGTAAACTCTTAGCATACTTCTTAATATGTTCCTTTATTGTAGCCGCTAACAAAAAAGGAGAACAATTTATGCCGAATAACACGCGGCAAAATCTATAAATAATTGGATTTTCCTCACTAAGATCGTTAACCCAAAAAAATCTAGATACATCCCTATCATTCTGATCGAGCTGCAATTGAAGGAAAGCTTGGCGTATATCTGCTGTAAATGCGATGGGATTCTCTCTAAATTTAAGCAACAAATCCAAAATATCAGGGTACAAATTGGGTCCAACATGGAGACAGTCATTCAACGATAGCTCATTTTTTGCATGACTTGAAGCATCGAACACGACCCTCACACGACTGGTTATTTTATCGCTTCTAATAACTGCTCGGTGTGGTAAATAAAATTCAACTCCCTTTTGAATACTTTCTTTTTCCACCCTTTCTATTATACCTTCGCTTTCATAACCCTGAATTACGTCTTTATACTCATTAAAGAGATCCAAATCGTTTAAAAAACGCAAACGTAATCTTCGAAATCTTTCTGACGCCACTTCAAAATTACTTTTTAACATTTCATTTGCATTATCCTTCCATAGAAGATTTACTGTGTATCTATTACCATCAAATTTAAGATTTGATCTGAACTTTTCTAACTGTTCATTTTCACAAGAAGAGTCACCTTTATCAATTATCCCTAAACTCTCCAGATCATGAAACTTAGATAAATCATTCAATAATACTGCATTGCCAACAACAATTGAAAATGTCTGACTTACACTACCTTCAAACTCACATCCCGCCACGAGCCATCCCAAATGGGATTTAATTGCCATTAAGTGTGGAGATATTTTAACTCTCTCGCTCAGCACAACATCCCAGAAAACATCGGCACCCAACAATATTTCGCAATCACATGTCTCTCCTTCACTAGCACTAACGTCTGCAAACTCCATTCCTAATTCTTTCATTTTATTTATTACTCCCTCCGACGGCGGGAGAATGGGAGCCGAACTTATTGTTTCAGTTATTAGACATTCAACTGCTTTTTTTCCAATTTTGTTTCTTATTCTGTAGCATAACGCGAACAACCGGATATACTTTTGGTTTGGCACTCTTTGCACCAAATGCGAAAACAGAAAGATTCTCATGTCTAATTGGATTTAAATGTAAATCCCTTGCCAATGACTCACTGATAAATGTGCGATGCGAACCCTGGTCGAGAAGAATACGAGCAAATTTACTATCGCTGTCTGACTTTGCGATTGCTGTGCATGTCTGCAAAATAACCTTTCTCGATCCGACTATATTACTGTGACATTGGGACACTGAGCTGAACGATTGAGTTTCATTTTCTTTTTGTTCTGGTACAGATGCTGATACATTATTGCAAATTGACTCGTGGTGGGATCTCAATCCACATTTACAATTACTTTTGTTTCTGCAATTTCGCCAACCATGAAATTTATTGAAACATTTCAGGCATCTAAATTCCTTTTTTAACTTAGCCAATTTATCCTCTAATGTAGCCTCAGTACATTTAAATTTGTCATGTGGTTTATTGCAGAACAAACAGTTCGAAACAGTAGCAGTATTAAATGCAGCAGCCGACGAATTGTTGAACCTACGATAATTTTGGTGGTCAGACCTGCCTCTACCTCTTTGAAAATTTTGATAATTAGTGCTCTGACTCGTAAGCGTGATCGCCGATTCTCGACATTCTACCTCATTTCGTATATACTCAACAAGCTCATTTATGTTAAACTCGTCCCTAGAACTTCTTTTACGATTATATTCCAATCCCATTTCATCAGGAATTTTCTCTAATATTATAGGGCACAATAAACTACCGTAAGATCCTGCCGTAACATTTAAAGAGCTTAAACTACGAATGTGTACTTCGCACGTGTCATAAAACTTACGTAAACCCTTAACGTCACGTGCATCTTTTACACTCTGAATGTCGAGCAATTTTTTCATATGTGCACCAATTATTAAATCTGTTCGCCCAAACCGATCTTTAAGCAACTTAAGTGCTGAGTCATAATTTTCCGGTGTCAAAGCAAAACCAGAAACGGCACTCAGGGCTGACCCACCAAGATAACTCTTAAGATACGTAAACTTCTCTATTTTACTTAAAAACTCATTACTATGAATAGCATTATCGTATTGATTATAAAACTCAAGCCAATTAATGGCATCGCCATAAAACTTAGAAATTACTAACGTCGGTAATTTAACTAATTGCTGCTTAATACTGCTGTCATTAATAACCAATTCATTTGAATGTACACCACGTGGCATCTGAGTACAATATTCATAATTTACATTTGCTGACTTTGTTTCAATAACGGGAGCGGAACTCTGCTTTGAACTTATATTTGCTACATATCTTTCTATTTTACCACGATATTTCACAATTTTCTCGAAATATTCTTCACTAGCCAAAGCATCAGTTTCGATTTCTTCTATGTCCAAAAGACCAAAAATTTGGTCATCAATATCTTTTAAAGAACTACTTTTATCTTTTAACTGATCCGAATAACTCCTTAAATCCTCACATTGGTTATCCAATGTGTACTGATCGCCTAGTTCGGCCACAAAAGTATTTTCTATCTTAGTAATTAATTTACTGGTGGTCGTCCTAATAGCGGATCGTTTTTTCTTTAACATCAAAGCAGAATCCTGCTCACCGTCTACATCACCAGTTTTCATTTTGATAACTATTTCACTAACTAACAATAATTCAAAATAATTGAAATAGTATAAATGTATAACTGATACCAAAAACAAACTACTTACAATATTATGCACGTGTCACTCAGTAACTCACTTTTACCCAAAAAAAATAACACCAACTGCCTTGCCGAACACCGTACACACATTATTCTATCGTTTCGACTATAATTTTTCGGCCCTATGCACCATTAATTCGGAATATAACCGAGAATCACTTCACAATAAAACACCACACCTCTATTTTGATGTTCTTTAATCGGTGGTTCAAATCAAACTGAAACTACAAACATAGTGGGAAAAGAAATCATTAAGCCCCAATAGCGTGGGAAAAGAAATGCACATTACATTAGTCATACAAATGGAAGGAGAAAAAGGATTACGTAATCAATACACGCGCTTGGGGGAAAAAAAATACTTCACAATTTCGCCACAAAGGGTTAACAAAAGTACGCAAAGTGCTCCCCTAATTGTTTTGAGCAGTGTATGTCACCAACTACACGAAAGATAATTAGTCATCAAATGTTAGGGAGCAATGTTACCTTAGATAATTTCAGCTATATCTGGGAAAGTTTAATATTTTGCAAAATAATATATTGAAAAGTATTTCATTAGAGAAGGGATGAGATTTCTTCAGAAAAAGGCAAACATTTGAGTCTCACCGAAGCAATATAATTTATTTAATAATAAAATAAAAGTGGAATAAAATTTGTTCCAAGAAATAAACTATATGCACAAATAATCTACGTTATTACTTCATAAATCCTCTTAAATAGAACTATTTATTCTTAGATAAAATATTTAAATAAAAAAATATGTTTTCTGTATTTTAATCCGCACTAACCTTAGTTTCACTTATATAAAGTATACTGAATACTAAAAACAGGGCTTTCGACATGAGTTTCGTTAAATATTCTACAACAAATAAATTCGCTTTCCACCTCCAAGCTTTACAAAATTAATTTTTGCGGTCGCTGCCATCCGAGGGCGAAAACATCAACATGATTAAAATGATTAAAATGTTTGTAGCAATTTTTAGCTTCCATACTACGTTTTTATTAGATATTTTTTTATAATACAGTGATAGTTTTTTTATTAATGAAATTGTGTTATAAAAAATATAATATACTCGTATAATTATTATTTTAAATGTATTTGTTACAAAATATATTTCAAAGGAAAAATATTTTTAGCAAATATATTCTTTTATTTTTTATTTTTGTCAGCGTTACTTAATTAAGTGGATCTTTTACAAATTAAGTTGCTTTCATCTTAACTGCCTCTCCTCCTTCCTAAACATTTATTACCTTAGAAACGATATTTTTGCAATAAAAGTGGTTATTTAATGTGAGTTTGGCGTGTAAAAAATTATGCAAATTAATGCCAAATCAATGCTTACCAAAATAATCGTAAAAATCTTTAAAAAGACTGCTGATGTATACGTCAATATATAATCTTAATAAACCTAACATTACGAATAAATTTAAGAATTTAAAATAGTTATTTTATTTTAAATAAAAACTCTCAGTTGTCAGTTTAAATGGGTTCAATAAAAAGAGTGCTTTCGTTGAAAATTTATTCTTTATGCATTAAGATTTTTTTAACTGTTCTCTATAACTGTCAATTTGAAAGATTGTCAACGTTAAAGTACGTTGATTGGCAAAATTAGTGGAAATATTTTCAGATGTTTCTCTCAAGTATAATAATAAATAATAAATAATAATAGGAAACAAAATAAGAAGGTAAAATTAAGATTAAGGTAAAATTAAGATGAAAGGTTTTTTAAAGTACTTGATGACACCAAAGAGATTTTTTAAAAGTTAAATTTTCCTTATACTTAATTAAAGATATTTTTTCATTCGAAGATTCTTTTTATAATAGCTTTGATTCTTTTTACATTAGCTTTATAGAAGATTTTTATAATATCCTAATTAAAAAAATATTTTTAAGTACCGGCGAAGCAGGTATCTTTGGCCATGGGGGGGTAATTTAGGTTCATGCGTCGGAAAAAGATTTGTTTCTTAATTTCACTTCATAAAATGAAGAGTTTCTCTTCAAACCTTTCCAAAATTGTTTTACATTTTGGAAAGGTGATAACAATACCTTTCACATTTCATGTAAAAAAAATATCATTTCAGTTTTGGCAATGCTACAAATGGCGTTTGTATTCTTGCTAGCATTTAATGACAAAAACATATTTCTTTCAATTTGTCTGGAACACCTAAAAAATATTGAAAATAGCCGAATAAAACACACTTTACTATTCTTTTATTAATGGGATTTATATTACACCATTTTGTTTGAATCTAAGTTGAATACTTTTTATGCTATATCTAGGTCACTAGGTCACTGGGAAACTTTCCGTTGGTCACTGGGAAAATTTTGCCAATGAATACAGGTAACTTTGGTCCAAGGTGTAAGGATATCCTTATGGAACTTTACACTTTAAAAATGTGTTTTAAAGTGTATTCTGTTTAACTATTTTTGAAAAGGTCTTTCTTTTATGATTACCCATTTTTTAGTCAAAGACAAAGTTGTAGTAAACAAAAGCTTTTCTAAAATAGGTATAAATTTTTTTTTTGTGCGACAATTAGTTAAGGGGTCATAGGAGTCTTAAAAATGTGCAAAGAAGGTACTACAAAGCATAGTTTGATCTTTCATGTAACTTTTTAACTACTCAATATAAAAGTTATAATTTTTTTATATGTAATTCTACAAGATTTATTTATTATAAAACATTTTTTAAAATTTATGAAACTTTAGACAAAACTAAAATAAATGATATTAAACATAAAGCTATTTGAACACATTGGGATTAGGCTTACGCGGCAAATTTTGAGGTCAAAATTGAAAAAATGACCAAAGAAAATGACTTTATATTGTACAAATATATACAAACAAAGACTTATACCTAAATTCTCAGCTCAATTTTAAATAGAAATTATTTTAAGAACTTTTTTTCTAAAAAAATTAATAAAAATTTTAAAATTTTTATTAAAATTTTTTTTTAAATAATTTCTATTCAAAATTGAGCTGAGAATTTAGGTATAAGTCTTTTTTTGTACATATTTGTACACTATAAGGTCAATTTCTTGGTCATTTTTTCAATTTTGACCTCAAAATTTGCCGCGCAAGCCTAATCCCAATGTGTTCAAATAGCTTTATGTTTAATATCATTTATTTTGGTTTTGGCTAAAGTTTCATAAATTTTAAAATTTGTATTATAATAAATAAATCGTGTAGAATCACATATAAAAAAATTATACTTATATATTGAGTAGTTAAAAAATGACATGAAAGATCAAACTATGCTTTGTAGTATCTTCTTTACACATTTTTAAGACTCCTATGACCCCTTAATGAGCTAAGGAGCAGCAAAAAGAGTGTTAAATCAGGACCGCCTCGAATATACAGCATTCCCGGTACAACCAGATGGCGCTTTACCGATCTTGTCGCTACGCGATGGATGAAAACGATCTTCCCATGCATATGAGTTGGAATTTCTATATATTCAAGCTCAAAAATCAACATCTTTATTTGCTTAAATTACGATAAAATATATCACACCCGATATTAGTATGTACAGCTTTGGAAATAAAAAAGTACCCACTAGTGAGAATTTTGGCCGTTTGTCATCCTATAGAATCGGACCTTTTAGACATTGTGAACAATTAACATTCTGAGTTAATTGCATCACACATAATTTGCATAAGGGGCCATCTTCATATTAAAAATGTTACTTACTTTAAAACTTCCAATAGCAACACCTCTTTTTGAATCCATATTTCAAATCTCTGACATATTTTAATACGAAATGCCAAATGTTGTTAGTTTTTAAGCATTATTAGAGGAGTTAGAGACATGCAAAGTTTAGGTCCCATAATGTTGAATGAGTTGCACTTGAAAAAACTATCCCGATCTATAAATAATTAAGAAAAGGAAACGAATTTTTTACCGAAAATAAATTATAATAGCCCAAACAAAATGCATTCAATATCGGGGTATTTAAAACAATTTTTATGTTTTTAAATAATTATTATATTAATTTAAAAAATATATGAATATAAACCCCTTAATATTTTTAAAGAAATAAATGTAAGACAGGAAATTTAAGCGACATTCCAATTTTTAAAAAAAATTATTCATAATTTGCTGAGTAAATCACAAAATACTTTTTAATTACCCTTTTGGGGACTGTGTATAAGATTACGTGTGTAATTGAAAAATAAAGACGGCTTTGCATGCATGCTTGCTTGTCATTTTAGAGATGGTCCTCAAAAGGTCCACAAGTGATTCGATTGAATAACTCGTCAAATATTCATCCGAATGTAACAAAAACTTAGATTTAAGGGTTTTCAAGAGTGCTGAACATTTCTAAGTTATTAAAATTATGTGTTGCTATTGGAAATTTCAGAGATCGTAATATTTTTAATATGAAGACGGCCCCTTATGCAAATTCTGGATCGTGCAATTAACTCAGAATGTTAATTGTTCACAATCTCAAAAAGGTCCGATTCAATAGGGTGACTAACGGTTGAAATAACCTCAAGTGGGTACTTTTTTATTTCCACAGCTGTACCAAGTGTTCGTATACATATTTTAGTAGCTTTGGCAATAAATTGAATGATGCTTTTTGGAGATTAAAACTGCAGTATCTAAACTAATGACGTGGACCGTTTATGTAAACAACGTAATAACTTTAACCTTCAAGGAAGTATACTGAACGACTGATTAATGCAGGTTAATAATGACCTAACTTGTTGTTGTGGTTTTTGCCGCATACCTGCCCACGGCAGTCTACACCAAAACCGACCTTAAGTTTGCAGTATACAAATGTTCTACGAGAAAAAGGGTAAATAGTTCTTATTTTCGAGTGCGAGAATCGAATACAAAAAGGTATTTCCCACTCAATAAACAAATTTATTTGTTTTTTCAAGACATACATTTATTATTTTTATTAGTTTAGCTTCAGTTAGAGTGTTATTTTAATTATTTTTTAATTCGATTTTGACGTAACAGGGCCCACGAATATCAGGGTCAAAGGAGCAACCAATAGGAGCAGGCGAAATTTCGGCGAAAGCAGCGTTGTTTACGCAATCCTCCGCCTAGTACATTTCTCTGCTGCAAACTTAAGGTCGGTTTTTTGCACAATCTATTATGATTTTTTTTTCTCACAAAATTGTATTATATAATTATTTTAAAATACTTCGTGAAGAATGACAATTATGGTTATAGTAATACATAAGTGAAAAAAATACGTGATAACTTATGATTTATGAATGTTATTACTTTCGATGACTTAATAAAATACTTAAAATAATTCATAATTTTGAAGAATTTAGTTCGAAAGTTTACATGAAAAGAAATACAATATTAACTGCCAGAGTCAATAGACCTCATTATCTATAATCTTAAATAATATATAATCATTTCTTTAAACAAAATTTAAGATCTATTTATATTTTATTAATGCATTGTAATGTGAAATTTAATTACCAAGTGGTTCTATTTCATTATATTAAACAACCAAAAATCAACCCCGAAGAAAATCTAAAATAGTTTCCATATCCAAATACCCTTTTAAATACAGCAGATATTTAATTAAGAAAAGTTCTACGGAGCGGAAGCTCTATCGCACGTCCGAACGCAAGTTTCGTTTTCTCCCCCATCGCGTAGGATGAGTCATCACATTTCAGTACCGGGCCCGATAAGCAGCTGTCCGAGGCGGCCCTGGTAAAATCGAGTGTTTCGAGTTTGTTTTACTTTCCCACGATCGCCTAAACTCACATAAAACTTCAGTTTATTAATATTTTACAAGTCGTAGAAAATTTAATTTCTTATAATATATATTTATCAAAAATATTTTTCTTACATATATTTCAAGAAGAAATGTTAAATTTACAGAAACATAAAAAAAGGTTATTTTCATCCGACAATACACTGTTTTATTTTTTGAAGAGTCTTTCCCATTGTATTTTTTCACTGTTTTTGTGAACACAAAACTTGTAGAAACTAATTTTTTTTCTATAAAATGATTCTTTTGTGTTCCATACGATTAAATGTAACGGAGCTACGTAGCACCAAAAATGGCGTAAAATATTGAATTTTGCCAAAAATGTTTTTAACACTTTAAATCCCTATAATTAAAAAAAAACATTTTAGTTTACAATAATTATTCTGAAACTTGTATACATTATTATTTTTTATATTAGTAAAGTCTTAAAAGTAATTTTAGATTCAATACCAAATAATTAGGTACATCTTTAAAAAAATGAAGATGTTTATTTATTCAAATGAAAAATACATGTGATTTGATAAAATATTTTAACTTACATGAGACTCAAGTAAATTTTCAATTCAACAAATAATTTAAATAAAAAAAATAAAGTTTTTGATATCCTTTTGGTTTAAGGAACATCCAACTATAGAACTATGGAAAAAATATGAGAATCAGAATGTCCATCCTAAAATCATGGTACGTTACACAGTTTTTACATTGAATAAATAATTGTAAATAATGGAATATTTATTTCTCTGTTATCGCAAAAGATAAATTTTAAATATCCAATATAGCTAATTATCTATAATTTTTAAATTTACAAATATTATACTTTAGAGTCACAACACGATATTTACAAATAAACGATATTATAAATGTTTGAACTTAAATTTTGAAATATTATTTTTAGTTATAATTAATTAACTATGTTTTGTGAAGTATAATTATATTTTAAATAATTTTAAACAACTATTTCATATTATCCGACTATCCCATATTTCCGTAAACTTGTACCTTCTTTTAACGAACACCTTTTCACAACAAAAAAATACTTCATGATTTTCAAGTCATTAAAATTAGTTATATTATGTACTTAAAATTATTGTGTCAATTTTTATTTAAAAGCAAAAGAGTTATTTTAAATGGTATTCCATAATACCCTACAAAGTTCTATTTTTTTAAATATAATTTTAAGAAAAAAAGTGGATATTATGCATAGGGGAGACCGGGGCTAGTTCTCCAAGTTATTTCTTTTTCGGATGTATACTTTTAGTTTTATTTATTATGGAGAAAACAAAATATCAGTCCCCTTTTTCAATAATTTTCTACAAACTAGCATTACTACTTTTCCAAAAAGTAAATGCACTTTTTAACAATAAGCGGTTAAATGCAATCACGTTGAGGTGGAAACTGGCTCCTATGCGGTATACATTTTTCCAGAAAGCCACAGTCACATTTTTAAACTATTCTTAAAAAAGATAGTTGGATAGTATAGATATTTAGTTCTTGGATGATTTTTTGCTATTATATTGATTCCTGATAGTTACTAGATTGCCTTATATTTCTTTAGAATAGTCTTGAGTATAGTAGTAGTAATTTTTAATAGTTCTTTGAAATAGAGTTCTATAAGTTTTCATTTTATTGCTTATTGCACTGTAAGCAATTTTTAGTATAGGGCGAAACTTCCTTACTTTAAGAACTTAATGTATGGTTATAAATTACTTCATCATATATTTTAAAAAATATAATTTTCAATATTAATCCGAGTTTATAAACGTTGGAGCACGTTTTTATACAAGGTATTGTATGAATTCTTCCCCCGTAAAATTTTGAAAAACTTGCCCCTTCTACTTATTTTGAATTTAATAGTACCTTGGGGAGTAGAGGTTTAAACTATTTAAAAAACAAATACATATTTTAATAGAGAGAGGAACCACCTTTTAGTATGAGCAATGGTAAAACTGCAAGTTTAATAAAAAAGTACGTTTAATTTTGGTTTAAATGTAAGCATGAAACTACTGGTTGAAAATATCACAAAAACAGCTTGAACAACCACATTTCAGCACCAACTGAACAAATATTATTGTGGCAAAAGACACGTTGCTTTATAAACCAAGCACAAAGCTCTAGATTAGCGGTCGCCAGTCGCCAACTGGAGACTATTACATCGAAAGTGGCTACCTAAAAATCGAACCCCAGTCGCCAAATGTAGCGATCATAATTTTTCCTTTTTGTTCAACAAATAATTAATACTGAAGCTGCATTTCTAAAAAACTTTCCGATTCGATTCTGTCGGAAAGAAAGACTTGATAACAGTTGTTGCTCATGACGTCACTGAGTTCTTCGTGTAATGGAGCTGGGCGATGAAAATCTTAAATGCAAATTTGATTTTTAGCCTACTTTTCTTTTTTTTTAATTCGAAGAATTAAAAAAAAAATGAAAAAGTAGGTATTGACATGCGGTCGATGTCCGTCCGTCCGTCCGTCTGTCTGTCTGTCCGTCCGTCTGTCCGTCTGTCCGTACCCCCCTTCCAAAATCAGTTCTATCTATCCGATCTTAAAAATTCTTTTTTTATTAGAAAGGTATAACCTCAGACACCCAACTTTCATACTTTTTGTCCGTCTGTCTGTGCGATAGGACGGACATAAATCTACTATTTGATGACAAATTTCCCATTGAATTAGCATTGAAATTCAATTTCGAGTCATTTAGATCGCTGAATTTAACTACAAATGCCACGGACAAGTGAGATACGTCAAAAAATTCAGCGCATTAAAATAAGAATACATTGAAAATTTCAGAAAAGAATTCGAATTTGAAGTACTTCAATTATTTAAAAAACGCCAACATTTAATGCTCATTTAAAAAGCATAGGAAGCCATTTTTATTAGAATTAAATCACCATTGCCATCACAACAATTGCTTGAGAAACTTTAATTCTCTTAGACAATAAATTAAAATAAATTTATTTTTGAGACATCGATCAATTTAAGATGACGTCAAATATATATTTCACTACGAGATCTTTGTATGGTGATATAAATTGTGTTCATTCTATTTAAAAGCGAGGAATATTACATATTTATTCTTTGAAATAAAAATTTTTGCAAACGATTTAAGTTATAATTATTTAATTTTCGAAATAAAATAAATGAAACTAGCTGAATTTAGCAAGTAAATGTTTATTGAGGAGTAGTTTTTCGGTTTTGTTCTACGAAAAATTAAACATTTATTTATAATTGCAAATAAAGCTGTGCTTAGTGCTGTGTTTAGTGAAAGATGCTGTGTTTAGTTAGATGCTGCGTTTAGTGAAATTTATTTTAAATTTGATGTGGAAAAACGGTTGTTGATGTCACTTACTGTTACGAACCCAGATTTTTCAAGATAAGAATTTTAGTAAGTATTTAAGTAACAGGAAAGTAGGCTATTTTAGTTCTTTAAGAACTTCTTGTTAAATTTTGCTTTACGATTTCGGCAATCTACAGGTGCTTGATTTACATCTGATTAAGATCTCAACTATTCATTTAATTTTGATGTGAGAAAAGTTCATGAACAATCGTGGGTCGTGGGCGACGTCAAGAATTCTCCGAAACTAATAGTAGTTGAATTGATTGTACATAAAATCATGTTCTCCTAACAATAATGGCCAATCACATAATACTACATATTTTGTATGATACTTTTTTTTACTATCAATCTTTTCAGATCAATAATGTCATTAATAAAATTTTCTTTTGTGGAATATCGCACTTTCTTATCGTATATACTTACATTTAAAACTGGTTACTAAAAATCCAAATGTGGCTACCATTTGTTTCCACTCTAGTAGCCACTGGCTACTATTAAAAATTCCCAGTCTAGAGCATTACCAAGCAGCCAGTTGGAGCCCTAACGACTCATTCCAAACATAAGGTCTGCGAATTCCTGGAAAACTTGTATCAATAGAAAATTACCCCCCCCCCCCCCCCGATATTTTTTTGAGAATTTTTTTATAATTTAGCAATAGCCAAAAATTAGCAACTTTCTAACCATTTATGTTACCAACAGCAATTCAAAATTACTTAACACTAAAAGAAGCACTAAGTAGAGTAAATTTCATTAAAATATACAAAAATTGATTAAAATTTTACGTAAAAGGTTTGTGTTGAATAAATATGTAAAAGAAGTACAACAGAGGAACTGTAATATACATAACTATAAAATTATTCTTAATAAAAAAAAGGGTCAGAGCCCTAAGAAGCAAATCTTAATCATTCAATAATATAAGCCACTTATCAGTTTTTTTGACGTACACGTACGACTAAGATCAATGTTTTGTTCTCTCTTTTTGTACATTTGTCAATTTCCCGCTGACTTGTTTTCCTTTTTAATTTTTCATGCTTCTAAATAGCGTGGCACGGTCAAAGTCTAAAAAACCAAATTTCAAAAATTTCAAATCTTTGAATTTTCGAAAATTCAAAGACGAATTTTTTTGTCCCTTACAATCGACTAAATTTGATATTCGATTTCGATGTACGTATTTATTCAAACTAACAACAAGAAAAGCCAAACTCTAACTGAAAAACTCTTTATTAACCAAAACACCAAAACTCACCCGGTCGGTTAGGCATTCGCCTTGCATGCGGAAGGTCCCAGGTTAGAGTCCGGGCATCGCCATAACAACTGCCGACCTATAAACGGCCTGTGCAGCCAAAAATATCCGATGAATAATACCCCGTGTAGAGAGAGTGCACGTTAAAAATGCTCGTTAAAAAGGCTCCTTGTGCCTACTCAAGTGTTGGCTCGTCGCTTGACTATAGTTCTAAATATTGACGTCCGACGCCAATAGCCCTCGTGTAGCTCTAGTGCTATGATAATTCAAAACTAACCGAACCCAAACTCCTTCTTTTCCATTGCTCGCGCATGCCGAATAAAAAGAACCGGGGAGGTCCGACAGACGTCACAACGCCCGACACTTTAGCGCACTTCCCTCGCATCTCTGTCCGGAAGCTTGTTGCTATCAAATCGGCAGTGAGTGGTTGGTAAAGTGGCGATCATGCAATACACGAATTGCGAGGTCGAGCTATGTCTTTGGACTTACATAAAAGTAACTTAAATTACCGCCCCAAAATTTCATTTGTAGGGGAGAGTACCCCAAAACGGGATAGGCGGGCAAAACGGGATAGTGAGCCTCGGTTCTTTTCTGGTGGTGCTGTCTCGCTGGAGAAAGGCTAAACGAGTTCCAGACCGCCAAGACAGCATTCTCAGTTGATCTCACAACACTAGCTACGTTTTTTGAAAAGAAATAATTTTTCAAAGTTTTCAAGAAAATCTTTTACTTACTTTGTACTTTTTTCGACTGCAGAATAACTATCCTTGTGCTTCTGTGGCCTCCGGAACAATTCCGGTAAGTACTGTGTTTTGTTCGTAGTTCTTTTACGAACAATTTCATGTATTTAAATATCGCTAGTGAGTGACGGTTCAAGTGTCAGCTATATAATTTGTCATAAGAATCATGGTAGGGCAAAGCGGGATACTTTTGAGGTGCCCAAAACGGGATACAATTTTTATGTGTCCCGTTTTACCCGACCATTTACATAAGTGTTTTGGTAATGTGTATAAGTTATTTTAAATGAAATAAGTGATGAACTTTGTCGGATGTTCAGAACAGGATGATCCAACAACCATTACACCTGCAACAAAACGAGGCCAGATCCCAAGGATATTCAAGTTCATTCATAGCATCCAAGAGGTTGCAGTCATTCATCTCAACCACTGAAGATTGAATTACCTAGTGATGTGGGCACCGATAACACTACACTGGTGGGGAAAAGTTTAAGGGCAGTCTATAAAACTAAATAATTCTGTAAATTTGCAATTAATCCATAAGTTATTTTTACACTGAATACATAAAATACAATCTACAACAGCTCGTGTATTGCAAATAATAAATAAAAAAGGAAATTATTTCAAAATATGACATTTCAAAAAAATATGTACATGTACAGACTTATGTGGAAAAAAGTATAAGGACAAAGGTAAAAAAAGCATGAAACAATTAATAATTAAGAAAGTTGCTCTTATTTTCAATTATATTGATCAGCCGTGCTGTCAGGGACTCAGAAAGTGTTTGAAGAGTTTGTTTTGGAAGGTTTTCCCATGCGCATTTGATCGCAGAAATCAAGTCGGATTTGGAGTCGTATTGTTTGCCATCTCTGTAAATTTCACGACACAAAATGCCCCACAAATTTTCCATAGGGTAAAGGTCAGGGCTTTTAGATGGCCAGTCCAATAACTTCACAAAATTGGCATCAAACCAATATTTTGAAGCACTTGACACATGAATTGTAGCATTGTCTTGTGGAAATAAATAGTCTCCAGATGTGATAAGGTGAGCAACGGGCAGTAAATTTTCGGCTAACACGTCTTGATAAGCTGACGAATTAACCTATTTGTCCAAAAACACAATTGGAGTTGTTCCGTTAGCAGCAAATCCTGCCCATACCACAACTCCCCCTCCTCCAAATTGGCGTTTCGAGAAAATTTGCGGCTCATGGCGAAGATCATTCCAAAAATACCGCATACCATCGAGCCCATCTAAATTGAACCTCTTTTCATTCGAAAATACAGCATCTTACCATTTAGAACCAAAAGCAACATGTTTTTTGGCAAATCTACTCTGTTTATTTTATGTTGCTCTGAGAGAGGAGGCCTTGATTTGAGTTTGGAAAATTGCGCGTTTGGATCGTTGCTCAAAACGTTGTGTACAGTTCGACTGGTACATGGCAACTGCAATTCTTCCTTAATACGATTGGAAGTTTGTAATTTCAAACAAGCTCTTCTTAGAACAGCTATCGTTTGACGAAAAGTTCAAGATGGTGGCCTACCTGAACGCTTCTTCTGGCCGTTCTGTTCCGGGTTTTTCAAAAAATTGTAGACAACGGTCTTTGACCTATTTATCCTAGCAGATATTTCACGTCCACTC
Organism: Hylyphantes graminicola; assembly: GCA_023701765.1. NCBI lineage: Eukaryota > Metazoa > Arthropoda > Arachnida > Araneae > Linyphiidae > Hylyphantes > Hylyphantes graminicola. The sequence continues at coordinate 16,125,013 of CM043120.1, read as the reverse complement.
AGACCACATTCTCTGAAAGCCAATATTTTACCCTTTTCAGACTCCGAAAGGTGTGCAGACTTTGACATTTTCAAAAGCCTGACAAACGTCAATCAAATAAGGCCAAAGAAAGTGATTATATACTTAAACTGATTCCTTTGACTGCGGAGCAGTCTTACAACGTCAGAAACTTATGCAAATTTTAGTTTGAGTCGTCAAAAAACCCGTGTCCTTATACTTCTTTCCAACCTTTTAGTCATACAAATTTTACAAGTTTAATATTTTTAATCTTTTTAAAAACTTTTTTGATCTCAACTCATTAAAACTGTATTTGAGTTAGTTTTCACTTACGTATATATGATTAACATAATTAATTGCGCAGAATTTCCGCCGAAATAGTGTTTTCCCCTGTGTCCTTAAACTTTTTTCCACCAGTGTAGCACAAACGCTAGACTTATCCAACCGTCCACTTAAACTGAAAGCAAAGGACTTGGGATATTACACTATCGTCCTTCACTGTCATTTTCTATATAACCCAAAGAAATTCTTCCTCCACCACGAGTGATTGGACCAAAACCCCAAAATAAACACGATAGGAGAAGAGAGGAAACTTCAATTGTAACAGGAAGCACATATAAACTTGAGCAGGAAGTAGAAGACCGTAAAAAAAAACGAGAAACAACTAAAAAGCTGAAAAAATGGCTGCCACACCAAGTGTCTTGAATGTTCCGAAGAGAAAACAAACGAGGTGTAAATGAAAACCAAGTGGAGATGCAAAACAGGCAGATAAAGTTAAAAAATGTTACTCTGAACCTGAAAAAACCCAACAATCATCATTTGCAAAAATCGAAGAAAATTGACATTACATAAGAGAACCTAAAACAAAATCATCAGTTAGCCAAGGTTGGACATCGTCGTCTTTAGAAGGTTAAAGCCTCGGCTTTCTCGGAGTCCGTCAACAGATTTAAGCGGTCGGATAAGTGCGGTGAGTGACGTCATACAAACTACTGACATTGATTACGCTAGAGTGGTTTCCTCGGGCGCGATGCCGGACAACTCAACACGAACGCCAGATTGAGTTGCTGTTGAGTGCGTTGGGGAAATCCTATTGACAACGTTTTTTGCTGTTGTCTGTTGCGTGGTGTGCTTGCCAAAAATTAAAAATGTGATGAAATGACGGAAGGCGAGAGTTGTTTTACGCTTGCCGAGGAAGAAATACTAATTGATTTTGTGAGAAATCACGAAGAGTATTTTGTGAGAATCACCTCAGCTGTACAGCTGTGGAAATAAAAAAGTACCCACTACAGATTATTTCTGCCTTTAATCATCCTATATAATCGGACCTTTTTGACTTCATTAACAAATAACATTTTAAGTTAATTGCATGAAACAAAATTTGCATAAGGGGCCGTCTTCAAATTAAAAATGTTACCAACTTCAAAATTTTCAATAGCAACACCCCTTTTTGAGCCCATATTTCAAATTTATGACATATTTAAAAAAAAATTATAAAAAAAATTATGAATAGAAATCCCTTAATATTTTTACAGAAATTAATTTAAGACATGAAGTTTAGGCGAAATCCCAATTTTTAAAATGTTTGATCCATAATTTTCTGAGTAAATCACAAAATACTTTTTAATTAACCCTTAGGGGGCTGCATACGAGATTAAATATGAATTTGTTAAACAAAAACCACCCAGTAAAAAAGGAAAATTTTAAATGATGACCTTGAAAATTCAATATAATGACACAACAGATGTCTTTAATGTTAATTCATGACATTCAACAATTTTTTTCTGCGATTTGTTACTTAATAAACTTAGAATATTCGAACTAATGCAGAAATAAACTTGTTATTGGAACGAAAAGTTCTAAAAGTATTAAAAAGCCTACGCTTGCCGTTTCTTAAATACTTGAATGAAATTTTCATTGAAACACAAGTGTATTAATAACAGTAACTGTCACCTATAACCACTACCGCACAAGATTTACAACCTTGGAAGAAATATAGACAAACCAAGCATTCAATTGCAATTAAAACTTTTCAATGCCAAACATTTGCTACCGTCAGAGCGGGTAACTTTGGCCAAAATCATGGGGGGTTTTTTTACAAAAGAAGAAAAATTTAAGGGTACAATGGACTTTCAAATCCGTCAAAATGGCTGGAAATGTACTTTTTTTTTAGACTAAATAATAGTCAGGAAACTCTGCTACGATAATCTGAAAACAGAATTAAATTCCCTTAATTATTAAGTGAGTTAAGGGGCTATTTTTAGTATCAAGGGTCGTACATTCATGTCCATTTCACGTACGAAGCGTCTGCTCTAGACGTAGAAGCTTATGATTTTTCCGAATTCGTCTGCTAGCTTTTAGCCACACATTCATTTATTTGATAAGTTAGATTAGGTAAAATGTACTTCTACTTCAACTACAACATTCGTGTTGTGTTTGTTTTCGAAATTCGAACGTGTGTTTTTTTCAACAATATTTTTTTAAGCTTTTTGCTTAGTGTTTTGGTTTCTTGTTGCTTGGTTTTTGTTTTCGAAATGTACAATTTTGTATTCTAATGGATGTATTTAGTTCGGAAGCCGAAAGGTCGTCCAAGTATAAAAAAAGACATGTGCATAAAGTGATTGAAAATTATGTTAGTCATCTGAAGAAGCCAATAGTATTGTAATTGCGAATCAAAACTCTGATTACGTAGCAACTTTAGAAATCAGTGCAAGTGATTATGTTATTATGTGCGTGTGAAAAAGCTTAATTTTTTCGATAAAATTATGTCTACAAAGTTTTGGTATTCTGTAGTAGTTAATAGTTCTGATAGCAATTTTAAATTAACTACCACAATATATAGTGACCTAATTTCACAAAAATTGTCAAATTTTAATTGTTAATTAGGATTAATTGTTAATTGAGCTAATAGATTGTTGCTCGGATCTAAGGTCAGTCTGCCAAGAGTCTGTACTGTAGTTGTTGATTTTATTTGCATTAAAATGAATAATTTGGTAACAATACATTACATATTCTAAAACTTTTATCTGCCCATCTATGATTTTATTTTTTTTTTGGTTTTTAAACTTTTTTGTTTCGTTTATTACTAATTTTTTTATATAATTATTAATATAATTGTTACTGAACACCAAGTACATAACAATATTTTAGTAGCATACCATATTTGCTTGTGCACCATATTTTCTATGTGTCAATAAACCAATTTTCATTAGAATCATATAAGTGCTGTTTTCTCTAATACTGAAAAATGGTCGATTTGTAAATTTCGAAATGTTCCCTGCGCATCAATTTTTAATTAATTTCTTAGATATTACAATTATGACTTCGTCATGTATGTCACATTAAAAATTGGATATGATACTGGGGATTTATTGAATATTAAACTCAAAATTAATTTTTTTAAAGAATATTTTTGACTTTTTGATGCTTTTTTTGGAAAAAAATGGTATTTAAACTTAATTTTACTCAAAAATAAACTTTATAGGATTGTTGATGTATCCAATTTTCAATGAAGTACATTCAAATGACATAAAACTGGAGAAAAATATTTATATTTTTAAAAACTAAGACGCAGGGAGCATTTTTAAAAAATTTAAAATTCGACACTTAAAAATTTAATATCTTAAAATGTTGTCAATATTTTTTCAAAATAATTTATATTTCAATTCTTACTTAATATATTGTACTGTGGATAAAAAATTTGACTTCTAACTGTAAAATTTAAAAAAAAAAGATTTTTAAACTCCATTGTACCCTTAATTACAAAGACGATTTAAACACTTAAAAATCATAATGCATTCTAAGTATTGTACTTTTATGAATAATTTACAAGCATTTTTGTTAAATATTATAAATTAATAAAAAATTGGTTTTAATTAAAAAAAAATTAGGACACTGTTAGGAGCCGGGCGGGTAACTTTGGCCACCCATGAAATACATAAGAAGCATACTTTTTAACATCCTGCCCAGGCTGTGTTAACGAATTAAACAGCAATATTAAAACTTTTAACCTAAAAATAGCAAAGTTATAAGACATATTGTTATTAAAAATGGTAAATAACTGAACATTAACATTGCAGTGCATCGTGGAATGCCCTTACACGATGAATACCAGTATTGTTTGTCGCTTAAAAGAAAAATAAACATTTTAATAAGGGAAAGGGAACTTTTTGGAAGCAAGATTTAATAACAAATATACTTACAAAAAGCAAACGATTTTATTATAAAAGGGGGGAAAATAATATATTCATAATTAAGAATATGAAAATGTTTACCTTTTGGCATTTGCGATTTTGAGTGGTATATATGTTTCTTGCATTATATCTTTTTCTTTTCAATGTTTAAAATCATGAGATTTTTTTTAAAAAAATATCTAGAAAATGAGTAATCATAAAAGTACAAGAATTTTTTAAAAATAGTTAAACAAAATACACTTTTACATGCATTTTTTAAAGTGCACATTTCCATAAAGAAATATTTACATCTTTGGTCAAAGTTACCCGCATTCATAGGCAAAAGCTTCACAATTACAAATATTTAAATACAGCATAAAAAGTATTCAACTTAGAATAAAAGAAATGGTGTAATATTCTTCCCCATAAATAAAAGAATCGAATAGAGTGTTTCATTTAAATATTTTCAATATTTTTTAAGTGTTAAAGACAAAAGTTGGAAGATATAGATTTTTGTCATTTAATGCTCGTAAGAATGAAGACATCATTTGTAGTATTGCCAGAATTAGAATGAGATTTTTTTTTACATGAAATGAAAGGCGATGTTTCCACCTTTCGAAAAATGTAAAACAATTTAAGATGAGATCATTTTATGAAGATAAATTAAGAAACAAATATTTTTCCGACGCGTGGCCAAAGTTACCCGCTTTGACGGTACTTTTAACTTTTTTCAAAAAATAAATAATTTTTATCGCTTGCTTATTTGCAGTTAAGAATAATTATGCAAAATTGAATGAGTCAAATCCAAAAGCACATTTTCCTTGACATTTGCCAATGTTTGGAAAATGTCGCCTTAAATAACGCGAGATTCTTGCGTTTCTTTTCCCTCCTTCAATAAACCTACAGACTAGCAGGTCACTGTTTACTTGGTACGATTGCCATTTTAGAAATGGTCCAGGTTCACAAGTGATTCGATTGAATAACTAGTCAAATATTAATATAAATGTAACAAAAACTTTGATTTAGGGGTTTTCGATGGTTCGTAACATTTCTAGGCTATTAAAATTGAGTGTTACTGTTAAAAATTTCAAAGTTCGTAGCATTTTTAATATGAAAATGGCCGCTTATGCAAATTTTGCGTCATGCAATTAACTCAGAATGTTATTTTTTCGCAAAGTTTAAAAGGTCCGATTCAATAGGATGACTGGCGGCCGAAATAATAACTAGTGGGTACTTTTTTATTTCCACAGCTGTATAGCTGTGGAAATAAAAAAGTACCCAATTGAGGTTATTTTGGCCGATAGTCATCCTATAGAATCGGACCTTTTCGACTTTGTGAAAAAATAACATTCTAAGTTGAATGTTTGATCCATAATTTTCTGAGTAAATCACAAAATACTTTTTAATCACCCCTTAGGGGGTTGTATACGAGATTAAATATGAATTTGATAAACAAACACCACCTTGTAAAAAAAGGAACATTTTAAATAATGACCTTTGAAAATTCCATAGACACAGCAGATGTCTTTAATGTTGATTCATGACATTCAACGATTTTTTTTCGGCGATTGTTTTTTAATAAACTTAAAATATTCGAACTAATGCAGAAATAAACTTATTATTGGAACGAAAAATTCTAAAAGAATTAAAAATCATACACTTACCGTTACTTAAATACTTGAATGAAATTTTCGTTGAAACACAATTGTATTAGTAACAGTATGACAAATGTCAGTGATTGCGCCCTCTAGAAGGGAAGTGCGTAAGCTATATAGCCCATTACCCCGCTCGCAAGAAGAGACAGTCACAAGAGACACACAATGAAGAACGCCACAAACACATAGACAAATAACAACATTTATTGACAAACACAAACATCCAAGCCTTTACCTGGATTCGAACCCGAGCCCAGCAGCTCCAAGGGCTAGTACACTAACCATTGCGCCAGTGGACCGGCATTAGTAACAGTAACTGTTATCTATAACCACTTCCGCAAAATATTTACAACCTTAGAACAAATATAGACATGCCAAGCATTCAGTTGCAATTTAAACTTTTCAATTACAAAAATTTGCTACTTTTATTAATTTCTCAAAAATTAAGTAATCTTTATCGCTTGCTAAATTTATTTGCATTTAAGATTAATTATGTAAAAGCGAATGAGTCAAATAGCATTAGCATTTTTTCATAGCATTTTTTCCTTGACATTTGCTAATGTTTGGAAAATGTCGCCTTACATAACGTGAGATTCTTACGTTTCTTTTTCCTCCTTCTATAAACCTACAGACTACGCTTGTCATTTTAGAAATGGTCACCCAAAGGTGCACAAGTGATTCGATTGAATAACTCGTCAAAAAAAAATAATAATAAAAACTTAGACTTAAGTGTTGAAAATTGGGTGTTGCTATTGAAAATTTCAAAGTTCGTAACATTTTTAATATGAAGATGGCCCCTTATGCAAATTTCGTGTCATGCAATTATCTCAGAATGTTATTTGTTCGCCAATGCAAAAAAGTCCGATTCGAAAGGATGACTGACGGCTGAGATAATCATTAGTGAGTACTTTTTTATTTCCACAGCTGAAGAAATAAAAAAGTACCCACTAGTGATTATTTCGCCCGTTAGTCATCCCCTAGAATTAACCGTTTTTGACTTAGTGAACAAATAACATTCTACATTAATTGCTTGACACAAAATTTGCATAAGGGGCCGTCTTCATATTAAAAACGTTACGATCTTCAAAATTTTCGTCAAATTAAAATAATCATGTCTAAGTGCATTTCTGTAAAAATATTAAGGGGTTTCTATTCATATTTTTTTTTAAAAAAATTAATATAATTATTAGGGTAAGGTGGGGTAAGTGGGCCATTGAGGCAAGTGCCCCCCCCCCCCCCCCCTTGGCATTCCTCGAATTATGGACGTAAAAAAATCTGTTACAATATTTTTACGTACTATATACCCCAATAGATGCAGGAAACATTATAGCATCATTTTCACTTAAGGGGTCATAGGAGTCTTAAAAATGTGCAAAGAAGGTACTACAAATCATAGTTTGATCTTTCATGTAATTTTTTAATTATTATTCAATATATAAGTATAATTTTTTTATATGTAATTCTGCAAGATTTATTTTTTATAAAACAAATTTTAAAATTTATGAAACTTTAACCAAAACTAAAATAAATGATATTAAACATAAAGCTATTTTAACACATTGGGATTAGGCTTGCGCGGTTTGTACAAATATGTACAAACAAAGACTTATACCTAAATTCTCAGCTCAATTTTAATTAGAAATTATTTTTTAAAAAATTTTAAATCAAAATTTTAAAATTATTAATAATTTTTTTAGAAAAAAGTTCTTAAAATAATTTCTAATTAAAATTGAGCTGATAATTTAGGTATAAATCTTTGTTTGTACATATTTGTACAATATAAAGTCATTTTCATGGTCATTGTTTCAATTTTGACCTCACAATTTGCCACGCAAGCCTAATCACAATGTGTTCAAATAGCTTTATGTTTAATATCATTTATTTTAGTTTTGGCTAAAGTTTCATAAATTTTAAAATTTGTTTTATATCAAATAAATCTTGTAGAATTACATATAAAAAAAATTATACTTAATATTGAGTAGTTAAAAAATGACATGAAAGATCAAACTATGCTTTGTAGTACCTTCTTTGCACATTTTTAAGACTCCTATGACCCCTTAAGTATGAAACAAGGTACAGCTGTGGAAATAAAAAAGTACCCACTAGTGATTATTTTGGCCGTTAGTCATCCTATAGAATCGGACCTTTTTGACATTGTGAACAATTAACATTCTGAGTTAATTGCATGACACAAAATTTGCATAAGGGGCCATCTTCATATTAAAAATGTTACTAACTTTAAAATTTCCAATAGCAACACCCCTTTTTGAGTCCAAATTTCAAATCTATGACCTATGTTAATACGAAATGCCAAATTTTGTTAGTTTTTAAGCATTATTAGGGGAGTTAGAGACGTGCAAAGTTTAGGTCCCATAATGTTAAATGAGTTGCACATAAAAAACTCTCCCGATCTATAAATAATTAAGATAATGAAACGAATTTTTTACTGAAAAGAAATTATAATAACCCAAACAAAATGCATTCAATATTGGGGTATTTAAAACAATTTTTACATTTTTAAATAATTATTATATTAATTTTTTAAAAAAAATATGAATAGAAACCCCTTAATATTTTTAAAGAAATGAATTTAAGACAGGAAATTTAAGCGATATCCCAATTTTTTTAAAAATTTATTCATAATTTGCTGAGTAAATCACAAAATACTTTTTAATTTTCCTTTAGGGGACTGTGTATAAGATTACGTGTGTAATTGATAAATAAAGACGGCCTTGCATGCATGCTTGCTTGTCATTTTAGAGATGGTCCCCATAAGGTCCACAAGTGATTCGATTGAATAACTCGTCAAATATTCCTCCAAATGTAGCAAAAACTAGGATTTAAGGGTTTTCAAGAGTGCTTGACATTTTAAAGTTATTAAAATTGGGTGTTGCTATTGGAAATTTCAAAGTTCGTAATATTTTTAATATGAAGACGGCCCCTTATGAAAATTTTTCATCGTGCAATTAATTCAGAATGTTAATTGTTAACAATCGCAAAAAGGTCCGATTCTATAGGGTGGGTGACTAACGGATGAAATAACCTCAAGTGGGTCCTTTTTTTTATTTCCACAGCTGTTCAATCCTTTTTGTGATTTTTTTTAAAATTGCATCTTTTCGTAATTCACGCCATCATAGTATTTTTTTTTTATTTATTTCCAAACGGTTCATGATACAAAACAAAATGTTATATATTTTGAAAGTGTATAAAACATAGTGTAGTGTCATGTACTTGTGATGTTAATAAGGTTAAAAAAAATTGGGGTGGCCCAGCTGCCCCGCGTTTGGGGTAAGTGGGCCACCACAATGGCGGGGTAAGTGGCCCACTTACTCCACCTTGCGGAGCAAGTGGTCCACTCGGATGACCAAAAAGAAAAACATATTTTTAAAAATTATTTTTTGCCGATTTGTGTTAAGGTTGTCATTTGTACAGTAATAACATATAAGAGAATGGACCACAAAAAAAATAAGTTGTTAGGCCGATAATATCCAGTGGTATGAGGGTCTAAAGTCGAATTATGCCAAAAAGGTGGCCCACTTACCCCACCTTACCCTATTTAAAAATATCAATATTTATAAAAAAAACCAATAGTGTATGCATTTTGTTTGGGTTGTTATAATTACTATTCAGTAAAAAATTCGTTTCATTAAAAATTTCGTTTCATTCATTCGAATACTTTTCCATTGTAGTTATAAAAATTAAAAAAATCTAAATCAAATCTGAAGATATTAAAGGGAATTCATAAAAAAAAATTTATTTCATAGGACAAAATAAGTAGGTCTTGCAAAATCCGTAGACGGACACACAGACTCCTTTATTATTATTATTATTATTATTATTATTATAATTGTTATTATTATTATTATAAAATTATTATTATTATTATTATTATTGAAAAATCGATTTTGAGATTTTGAAATTTTCTAATAGCCCCGTTTCCTCTCTTTAAAATGATATATAACACTTTACAATCAGTGCATTAGGAATAATATATTTTTGCAATTTCGCGGAAGTCACTTTATGTTTAACCCTCTAAGGCATACTGTTGCCGTTTGGTAACAAGTTACATAATCCACTTTATTCTATTAAAGTAGACCTCCCTCTCGACAAATTTGTGTTTTTTTTCACCTATTACATTCCATTTGAAGTTTTAGTTAATAATAACCCTCATAAATGACAGTAGTAAAAGTGTATTCAAAAATAAAAAGTGAAGTTTCTAACTGTTGTGAATTTACGTGTTTGGCAGCATTCAAAGTAATAATATTAGTACTAAATACAAATAAATTGCTTTGAAAAAAATATTATAGTTCAAGAGGGTTATTTTAAACTATATTTAGTAGTTTTCTAACCATTCTTTTCAAAATTGGTAGTTTGTAGTTGGTTTTTAAATGTGTTACCGTTTGGTTACATCATGCAATAAGCACAACTTTTGTTTGCTTATGTGTTTGTATCTCTGTAAAGGATTCACAAGAGTTCAGTGTTTAAAATGTTTGGTACCACTTTGTTTTAAGAGTAAAAATAACTGTTTTATGTCGTATCATTCTGCCATTTAAAAAATTATGTTTAAAAATGATTTTTTGTACATTTTTTTTTCATAAAACCTACGATTTGTACTAAACCTGCTATTGCCTACTGTTTGTACATTAATTTTGTTTCAAAAGTAACTACTATTCGTAATTATTTTAATAACTAATTTTTCCTGTTTAACAAAATCTAAATGTACTACATATTAATACTCTTTTTTGTTTGTTATACACGCTTTCATTAAAGATTTTATACCTAAAACTATGTGTCTGTGTGCCTCTGCAACTTATGTAATAATAAAATTATCAATAATCTGTATTTTTAAGTATAATTTATTAGAAATAAAAGTTCATTAGCTTAAGAAAAAAAGGCAATAATATGAATAAGAAGAAATATTAGTACACCGAACTTTAAGCATCTATTCAGTGCTTAATGCATGGTGTTACCGTTTGGTAACAATTTTAAAAAATGAAAATATTTAAATTCCGATGCATTTAATTTTTTTCCGCATTTTTCCCGTAGGGGAGAGTGTTGTACCTTGGGACAATTTTTACATTTTAATTTTTTTCTTCGATAATTATAGTCAAACTAAAAATTTAAAAGCAGCATTTCAACGCACCAATATATTCCTCTGTAATATATTTTTTTAAATTCTGGCAGCTTGAAATTAAAAAATTGCCACTTATTTAAAGTAGAGAAGATAAACTGTCCCAAGGTACAAGATGATGTTGTACCTTGGGACATACTTTATAATTCAGTCAATAGTCATACACTTGAACTAATTTGTGTCAGGAAACAATCTTTATTGTTTTTTCAAGGAAGTACACAAATAAAACCTCATAATTCAAGAATAATTTAAATTATACAGCAAAATTGCATGTCCAAATTATGATGATGTCCAAATTATGCATGATGTTTTATGCATTTACTTTGGGGTAATGAAATATTATTTTTTGTCACCAATTCATCAATTCAATGATGCTAGTGTTAAATTTCATTTTGATGATGTCTGTTGGTTAAGGCTACTATTAGAAATAAACAATGTATGGATATTGCCAATAGATTCTAAGAAATTGTCAGTGTCCCAAGGTACAACACTCTCCCCTAATGTATGAGCATAAGAGATATACAAATATATTTTTTCGGGACGAAACGAAAAATTCATGCATTAGAGGGTTAACACTTTCCTTACTGAAACGCCGAACAACTAAAGATTCGATAATATTATTCCTATCAAATATTACGAGGAAGCAAAAAAACCTGCTAGCGAAAAAGCTAAAGTAAGAAAGGTTTAACTTTGAAGCCAATTTTCTCAAAACGAAGACTTTAAGCACGTAGGTACACCTTTTCTCCTATCCTTTTTTTCAATTTGATGCTTGAAATTTTGCATGATGTTTTAATGTATGTCTGTTTAACACAGTGAACCAAAAATATTGCAAAAATATATAATTTAAAAAAATATAGGGTTTTTTTTGTAACTGGAAAAGTGTATAAATCAGGCACCAATTGTGCTAAAGGTAACAAAATTCTAATTTTATGGTATTCTTAAAACTTGAGGTTCATTACACTTATTGAACAGTTTTTTATTTATATATTAAATTATTTCAGCTTACATACATTACTTTCAGAGAAAAATGTACCCGCAGAAACGTAGTTTCATAAAATTCAAATTTTCAAGCATTTTTAAATGTTAGTTTTTTTAAATATTAAAATAAAATTCCTCAAATATAATTATAAATATGTATTTATAATAGTTTAATGGATTAAACCTAAAAAGAATTTTTTGAATTCGTCGAAAAATAAAAAAAGTTATATTAGTTTCATTGCCTGATAAATGTTAGTGTTTTTTCTCAACGAGATGTTCCCTGTACCCTTAAATAAAAAAGTACCCACTAATGATTATTTCGGCCGTCAGTCATCCTATCGAATCGGACTTTTTTGTATTTGCGAACAAATAACATTATGAGTTAATTGTATGACACAAAATTTGCATAAGGGGCCATCTTTATATTAAAAATGTTAACCTACTTTGCAATTTTGTCGAACTTTGCAATTTTCAATATCAACACCTAATTTTAATAACTTAGAAATGTTAAGCACCCTCAAAACCCCTAAATCTAAGTTTTTGTTACATTTATATTAATATTTGACGAGTTGTTCAATCGAATCACTTGTGGACCTCTGGGGGACTATTTCTAAAATGTCAAGAGTAGTCTGTAGGTTTATTGAAAGAGGAAAAAGACACGTAAGACTATCACGTTATTTAAGGCGACATTTTCCAAACATTGGCAAATGTCAAGGAAAGGATGCTATAGGATTTGACTCATTCAATTTTACATAATTATTCTTAACTGCAAATAATTTTTGCAAAAGATAAATATTATTTAATTTTTGAAAAAAGTTAATAAAACTATAAAATTTTTGGTATTGAAAAGTCTGAATGGGGAGACATTGTGAGAAGAAGATTAACAATATTCATATTTCTCGATTCAACGTCAAGCTGACGTCATTGAAATAACTGTATTTATACGGGTGTTATCTATAATTTGCTGATCTTTGCCTTTGCTATATTTTGCTTGTCTATCTTGTATTATTTATGATCTTTGAGTTAAATAAACCTGATCACTTTAATAGTACCTTGTTTGACCTGTTTTGTTTGCCCTCCACCACAGTGGTTATGGGCCCAGGAGGTCTACCACCAAGTGTTCGGAAAGATTCCGAGGCGACAAGTTTCCACTGGCGACAAGTTCCCATTCCGACCGTCAGTTCCGACAACCTGTTTAGATCTTACCATGAACGTATTTTTTCCCGATATCGGAAGTCGATTCCGATGGCGGTATGTTAAGTAACTCGGGTGAAGGCGTGGTCAGTGGTTAAAGTTGTTTGACCAATAGGAGTGTTGAATTGGTGACAAACCAGTTTAATTTTTTAGAAAGGGATTGTAACTGGTAGCTAGTTTAAAAGGTTTTGTTGTTATATTTTGTTACTATTCGAGTTTATTTTTATTCCACCAACTTTAAATATTAAAACTAGTGCAATTCAATTTTTGCAAAATAAAATAAACATGAAACTGCCATACTTAATATCATTCATGTTCTGTTGCAGATAGAAAGCATTTAATTTGCTTAGGTTTTAATTTATTTATTTGGCAAGCATTTCATTGCAGTGAAATAAAGTTAGATCCAACTTATCTTAATCTATTTTATTTTTAAAATGCATTTCAAACGTTATAAGTTTTAAGCAAATGTTACTCTATTCCGATTATTTCCCATCTACTAATTAAATACTGGATGATATTTATAGTTATATTATAATACTTATAATACTTTAATTTCGATAAAAAAAAAGTTTTATTATTAAAGCAAATTAACAAAAGGACCATTATATGAAGACTTAGCAGAATAAAATTTTAATTTATATGTATGAAGCAGTAATTTGTTTAATTTGTACTTTCAAATTCAAGTAATTAAAAGATAGCAATTATTTATTTTGGATGTTTACAAATAGAATGTTACTCTTTTTCGATTTTTCCCCAACTAATTAAATACCGAATAAAAATATTTAAAAACTTAAAATATTTTTATTTCTATGCAAAAAATATTGTAGTATTTTAATTTTAACTTTTTGCTAATTAGCGTTAAAGGACATTGCCAAATTTTAATTTATAGTATAAAGCACATTCACTTTGTACTTTCAAATTCAGATAAAAAAAAAAGATGCAACTATTTGTAGGATGTTTACCAATAAAATATATTAAAAAAAAAAGGTTTTAAAAAAGCTAGTAATCGACATGCTTAATTTTTGTTAATGCAGCAGAAACTTAAGATTTTAATACCGAACATTAATATTAAACATAATCTAGAAAATAAAATACAAATTGCTATCTTTATGGACTTTTTAATATGTAACAAAATTTCAAGTAAAATAGAAAATTTAACTGGTAATGAATAATGAAAACAATTTGAGCAAGATAATGGTACATAGAAATTTAATTTGTGTAATTAGCCTAAAATGAAATATATATATTCCATTTCTAATATGAAAACATCTCGTTTTTAGTTTAATAAATATTAACTTTTCAAACAATGGCTAAAGATTAATGTCGCACGCATTTAACATGAATAGAATGCCCACTGTCCCCAACTTGCAAAAAAAACCTTTCGATTCCGATCGCGAGAACGAGTTTCCACTACTCTAAGAGGTGGTGAGAAGTATCCGACGAAAAAAAGTGACAAAAACAAGTTCGTGGTAGCAACTTGCTTTTCCGAGGCGAGATCTTTCCGAACCCCTTGGTGGTAGACCTCCAGGGGCCCTACCACCAAGGGGTTCGGAAAGGTACAGGGGACTACCACCAAGCTTTCGGAAAGATACCGAGGCGAGATCTTTCCACTGGCGACAACTTCTCATTCCGACCGTCAGTTCCGACAACCGGTTTATGAGCAACCACGAAGTCATTTTTTCCCGATTTCGGAAGCCGATTCCGATAGCGGTATGTTAAGTAACTCAGGTGAAGGCGTGGTCAGTGGTTAAAGTGTTTTGACCAATAGGAGTGTTGAATTGGCGACGAACCCGTTTAGTTTTTCAGAAAGGGATTAGCTACTAGCTAGTTTAAAAGGTTTTGCTGTTATATTTTGTAACTATTCGAGGTTTTTTTTTATTCCATCTTAAAATATTATAAAACTAGTGCAATTGAATTTTTGCAAAATAAAATAAACATAAAACTGCCATACTTAATATCATTCATGTTCTGTTGCAGTTCGAAAACATTTAATTTGCTTATGTCTTAATTTATTTATATGGCAAGCATTTCATTGCAGTGAAATAAAGTTAGATCCAAGATCCAACTTATCTTAATCTATTTTACTTTAAAATCCAATTCAAACGTTATAAGTTTTAAGCAAATGTTACTCTATTCCGATTTTTTCCCATCTACTAATTAAATACTGGCTAATATTTATAATTATATAATAATACACATATTATTTTAATTTCGATAAAAAGTTTTATTACTAAAGCAAATTAACAAAAGGACCATTAAATGAAGACTTAGCAAACTAAAATTTTATTTTATATGTAGTATGAAGCAGTCATTTTCAATTTGTACTTTGAAATTCAAGTAATAAAAATGTAGCAATTATTTATTTTGGATGTTTACAAATAAAATGTTACTCTTTTCCGTTTTTCCCCAACTAATTAAATGCCGAATAAAAATATTTAAACTCTTAAAATATTTTTATTTCGATACAAAAAAATTGTTGTATTTCAATTTAAACTTTTTGTTAATTAGCGTTAAAGGACATTGCCAAATTTTAATTTGTAGTATAGGTAATTCCTTTTGTACTTTCAAATTGAGATAAAAAAAAAAAGATGCAACTATTTGTAGGATGTTTACTAATAAAATATATTTGAAAAAAAAGGTATTAGAAAAACTTGTCATTGACGTGCTTAATTTTTGGTAATGCAGAAGAAGCTTAGAAGATTTTAATACCGAACATTAAAATTAAACATAATCTCCAAAATAAAATACAAATTGCTATTTTTATAGGCTTTTTTAAATGCAACAAAATTTCAAGTAAAATAGAAAATTTAACTGCCAATGAATAATGAAAAGAACATTTTGAGCAAGAAAATAAAATGGTACATAGTAATTTAATCTGTGTAATTAGCCTAAAATGAAATATATATATTCCATTTCTAATATGAAAACATCTAGTTTTTAGTTTAATAAACCAGGAGGTCTACCACCAAGGGGGTCGGAAAGATTCCGAGGCGAAAAGTTTCCACTGGCGAGAAGTTCCCATTCCGACCGTCAGTTCCGACAACCGGTTTATGAGCAACCACGAAGTCATTTTTCCCCGATTTCGGAAGCCGATTCCGATAGCGGTATGTTAAGTAACTCAGGTGAAGGCGTGGTCAGTGGTTAAAGTGTTTTGACCAATAGGAGTGTTGAATTGACGACGAATCCGTTTAGTTTTTCAGAAAGGGATTAGCTACTAGCTAGTTTAAAAGGTTTTGTTGTTATATTTTGTAACTACCCGAGGTTTTTTTTTATTCCATCTTAAAATATTAAAACTAGTGCAATTGATTTTTTGCAAAATAAAATAAACATAAAACTGCCATACTTAATATCATTCATGTTCTGTTGCAGTTCGAAAACATTTAATTTGCTTATGTCTTAATTTATTTATATGGCAAGCATTTCATTGCAGTGAAATAAAGTTAGATCCAAGATCCAACTTATCTTAATCTATTTTACTTTAAAATCCAATGCAAACGTTATAAGTTTTAAGCAAATGTTACTCTATTCCGATTTTTTCCCATCTACTAATTAAATACTGGATAATATTTATAATTATATAATAATACACATATTATTTTAATTTCGATAAAAAAAGTTTTATTATTAAAGCAAATTAACAAAAGGACCATTAATGAAGACTTAGCAAACTAAAATTTTATTTTATATGTAGTATGAAGCAATCATTTCATTACCCCCATTAACTGTAGGGGGTATTGGTCATTTTCAATTTGTACTTTGAAATTCAAGTAATAAAAATGTAGCAGTTATTTATTTTGGATGTTTACAAATAAAATGTTACTCTTTACCGTTTTTTCCCCAACTAATTAAATCCCAAATAAAAATATTTAAACTCTTAAAATATTTTTATTTCGATACAAAAAAAAATTGTTGTATTTCAATTTAAACTTTTTGTTAATTAGCGTTAAAGGACATTGCCAAATTTTAATTTATAGTATAGATCATTCACTTTGTACTTTCAAATTCAGATAAAAAAAGATGCAACTATTTGTAGGATGTTTACCAATAAAATATATTTGAAAAAAAGGTATTAGAAAAACTTGTCATCGACGTGCTTAATTTTTGGTAATGCAGAAGAAGCTTAGAAGATTTTAATACCGAACATTAATATTAAACATAATCTCCAAAATAAAATACAAATTGCTATTTTTATAGGCTTTTTTAAATGTAACAAAATTTCAAGTAAAATAGAAAATTTAACTGTCAATGAATAATGAAAAGAACATTTTGAGAAAGAAAATGAAATGGTACATAGTAATTTAATCTGTGTAATTAGCCTAAAATGAAATATATATATATTCCATTTCTAATATAAAAAAACATCTCGTTTTTAGTTTAATAAACACTAACTTTTAACAAACAATGGCTAAGGATTAATGTCGCACGCATCTAACATGAAAAGAATACCCACTGTCCCCAACTTGCAAAAAACCCTTTCGATTCCGATGTCGAGAACGAGTTTCCACTAGTCTAAGAGGTGGTGAAAAGTATCCGACCAAAAAAAGTGACAAAAACAAGATCATGGTAGCAACTTGCTTTTCCGAGGCGAGATGTGACGTCACAAACAGGTCATGGGGAAGAAACGCCCACAATTACCGAGGCGAGATCTTTCCGACCCCCTTGGTGGTAGCAGTCCAGGCCAGGACTGCTACCACCAAGGGGTTCGGAAAGATCTCGCCTTGGTAATTGTGGGCGTTTCTTCCCCATGACCTGTTTGTGACGTCACTTCTCGCCTCGGAAAAGCAAGTTGCTACCATGATCTTGTTTTTTTCACTTTTTCTCGTCGGATACTTCTCACCACCTCTTAGACTAGTGGAAACTCGATCTCGCCATCGGAATCGAAAGGTTTTTTTGAAAGTTGGGGGCAGTTGGCATTCTTTTCATGTTAGATGCGTACGACATTAATCCTTAGCCATTGTTTGTTAAAAGTTAGTGTTTATTAAACTAAAAACGAGATGTTTTCGTATTAGAAATGGAATATATATATATATTTCATTTTAGGCTAATTACACAGATTAAATTACTATGTACCATTTCATTTTCTTGCTTAAAATTTTCTTTTCATTATTCATTGGCAGTTAAATTTTCTATTTTACTTGAAATTTTGTTACATTTAAAAAAGTCTATAAAAATAGCAATTTGTATTTTATTTTGGAGATTATGTTTAATATGAATATTCGGTATTAAAATCTTCTAAGCTTCTTCTGCATCACCAAAAATTAAGCACGTCGATGACAAGTTTTTCTAATACCTTTTTTTTTTCAAATATATTTTATTGGTAAACATCCTACAAATAGTTGCATCTTATCTGAATTTAAAAAGTACAAAGTGAATGATCTACACTATAAATTAAAATTTGGCAATGTCCTTTAACGCTAATTAACAAAAAGTTTGAATTGAAATACAACAATTTTTTTTGTATCGAAATAAAAATATTTTAAGAGTTTAAATATTTTTATTCGGCATTTAATCAGTTGGGGGAAAAACGGAAGAGAGTAACATTTTATTTGTAAACATCCAAAATAAATAATTGCTACATTTTTATTACTTGAATTTCAAAGTACAAATTGAAAATGACTGCTTCATACTACATATAAAATAAAATTTTAGTTTGCTAAGTCTTCATTTAATGGTCCTTTTGTTAATTTGCTTTAATAATAAAACTTTTTTATCGAAATTAAAATAATATGTGTATTATTATATAATAAAAAATATTATCCAATATTTAATTAGTAGATGGGAAAAAATCGGAATAGAGTAACATTTGCTTAAAACTTATTACGTTTGCATTGGATTTTAAAGTAAAATAGATTAAGATAAGTTGGATCTTGGATCTAACTTTATTTCACTGCAATGAAATGCTTGTCATATAAATAAATTAAGACATAAATAAGCAAATTAAATGTTTTCGAACTGCAACAGAACATGAATGATATTAAGTATGGCAGTTTTATGTTTATTTTATTTTGCAAAAATTCAATTGCACTAGTTTTAATATTTTAAGAAGGAATAAAAAAACACCTCGAATAGTTACAAAATATAACAACAAAACCTTTTAAACTAGCAAGTAGCTAATCCCTTTCTGAAAAACTAAACGGATTCGTCGCCAATTCCACACTCCTATTGGTCAAAACACTTTAACCACTGACCACGCCTTCACCTGAGTTACTTAACATACCGCTATCGGAATCGGCTTCCGAAATCGGGAAAAAATGACTTCGTGGTAGCTCATAAACCGGTTGTCGGAACTGACAGTCGGAATGAGAACTTGTCGCCAGTGGAAAGATCTCGCCTCGGTATCTTTCCGAAAGCTTGGTGGTAGTCCCCCAGAGGCAAGATTTTTCCACTGGCGACAAGTTCTCATTCCGACCATCAGTTCCGACAACCGGTTTATGAGCCACCACGAAGTCATTTTTTCCCGATTTCGGAAGCCGATTCCGATGGCGGTATGTTAAGTAACTCAGATGAAGGCGTGGTCAGTGGTTAAAGCAGTTTGACCAATAGGAGTGTTGAATTGGCGACGAACCCGTTTAGTTTTTCAGAAAGGGATTAGCTACTAGCTAGTTTAAAAGGCTTTGTTGTTATATTTGTTACTTTTCGATGGTTTTTTTTTAATCCCATCAACTTTAAATATTAAAACTAGTGAAAATGAATTTTTTCAAAATGAAATAAACGTAAAACTGCCACACTTAATATCATTCATGTTATGTTGCAGATCGAAAGCATTTAATTTGCTTATGTCTTAATTTATATATAGCAAGCATTTCATTGCAGTAAAATAAAGTGAGATCTAACTTATCTTAATCTATTTTATTCTAAAATCCAATGCAAACGTTATAAGTTTTAAACAAATTTTACTTTATTCCGATTTTTTTCCTCAAGTATAAAGCATTTTTTATTTGCACTTTCAAATTCAAATAATAAAAAGATAGCAATCATTTATATTAGATGTTTACCAATAGAATGTTACTCTTTTACGATTTTTCCCAACTAATTAAATACCGAATAAAAAATGTTATAACTCTTAAAATATTTTAATTTTGATACAAATGTTGTATTTTAATTTTTTTTTGCTAATTTGTGTTAAAGGACATAGCCGAATTTTAATTTATAATATAAAGCACATTCGCTTTGTACTTCGAATTCAAATAAAAAAGATGGCAACTATAGGATGTTTACCAATAAAATATATTTTTTAAAAAAAAGTATTAGCAAAACTAGTTATCGACATGCTTAATTTTTGGTAATGCAGAAGAAGCTTTTAAGATTTCAATACGAACATTAATATTGAACATAATTTTCAAAATAAAATACATACTATTGCTATATTATTTATGGACTTTTTTTTATATGTAACAAAATTTCAAGTAGAATAGAAAATTTAACTGATAATAATAAATACTGAAAAGGATTATTTGATCAAGAAAATGGGACATAGTAATTTAACTTGAGTAATTAGCTTAAAATTAAATATGTATATTTTATTTTGTAATATGAAAACATCTCGTTTTTAGTTTAATAAATACTAACTTTGACAAACAATAGCTGAGGATTAATGTCGCCCTCAGCCAACATGTATACTTAATGCCCACTGCCCCAACGTGCAAAAAAGCTTTGTGGTAGGTGTCCAGGACACCTACCACTAAGGGGTTCGGAAAGATCTCGCCTCGGTATTTGTGGGCGTTTCTTCCCCATGACCTGTTTGCGACGTCACATCTCGCCTCGGAAACGCAAAGTGCTACCATGATCTCGTTTTTGTCACTTTTTTTCGTCGGGAAGTACCTCGTCCAGACTAGTGGGAACTCGCTCTCACCATCGGAATCGAATATTTTTACGAGTATCGCATCGTTTTTCGGGTTGCTCTTCTCTTCCTAAATGCCGGGGTTTAATTTCGTTGATTTAATCATCAGAATCGAAAGCTTTTTTGCACATTGGGGCAGTGGGCACTGAGTATTCATGTTGGCAGAGTGCGACATTAATCCTTTAGCCATTGTTTGTCAAAGTTAGTATTTAATAAACTAAAAACGAAATGTTTTCATATTACAAAATAAAATATACACATTTAATTTTAAGCTAATTACTCAGATAAAATTACTATGTACCATTTTCATGATCAAATAATCCTTTTCGGTATTTATTATCAGTTAAATTTTATATTTTACTTGAAATTTTGTTACATATAAAAAAGTCCATAAATAATATAGCAATAGTATGTATTTTATTTTGATAATTATGTTTAATATTAATGTTCGTATTGAAATCTTAAAAGCTTCTTCTGCATTACCAAATATTAAGCATGTCGATAACTAGTTTGCTAATACTTTTTTTTTAAATATTTTTTATTGGTAAACATCCTATAGTTGCCATCTTTTTATTTGAATTCGAAGTACAAAGCGAATGTGCTTTATATTATAAATTAAAATTTGGCTATGTCCTTTAACACAAATTAGCCAAAAAAAATTAAAATACAACATTTGTATCAAAATTAAAATATTTTAAGAGTTTAAACATTTTTTATTCGGTATTTAATTAGTTGGGAAAAATCGTAGAAGAGTAACTTTCTATTGGTAAACATCTAATATAAATGATTGCTATCTTTTTATTATTTGAATTTGAAAGTGCAAATAAAAAATGCTTTATACTTGAGGAAAAAAATCGGAATAAAGTAAAATTTGTTTAAAACTTATAACGTTTGCATTGGATTTTAGAATAAAATAGATTAAGATAAGTTAGATCTCACTTTATTTTACTGCAATGAAATGCTTGCTATATATAAATTAAGACATAAGCAAATTAAATGCTTTCGATCTGCAACATAACAAGAATGATATTAAGTATGGCAGTTTTACGTTTATTTCAATTTGCAAAAATTCATTTTCACTAGTTTTAATATTTAAAGTTGAATGAATTAAAAGAAAAACCATCGAAAAGTAACAAATATAACAACAAACAATTTTAAACTAGCTAGTAGCTAATCCCTTTCTGAAAACTAAACGGGTTCGTAGCCAATTCAACACTCCTATTGGTCAAACTACTTTAACCACTGACCACGCCTTCATCTGAGTTACTTAACATACCGCCATCGGAATCGACTTCCGAAATCGGGAAAAATGACTTCGTGGTGGCTCATAAACCGGTTGTCGGAACTGACGGTCGGAGGGAACTTGTCGCCAGTGGAAAGATCTCGCCTCGGTATCTTTCCGAACCCCTTGGTGGTAGGGCCCCAGGTCTCAAACGCATTCTGTACTTCAAATTTTAAATTGTTTAAAGCTAAAGTTAGAAAGAATGGAGGATTTCGGAAGCGGTATTTTGGATTTCCCTAAACTAAAGGGAAATGCTAATTTTCGAGAATGGCGTGTTGACTTCGAGATGTTGCTGCGAAATCGACGCCGTCATGGGATCGTGTTAGAGACCGAGTCGCCCCCAGCAGACACTGCATCGAACAAAGAAAGAAACGACTTCGCCAGACGTCAGGATGAAGCCATATCCGTCATCTACCGTGCATTGGAGCCCGAGATCAAGCCGCTGATTGTGGATGAGAAAGATCCTGCCAAAGCCTGGTTGATTCTTCAACAGAACTTGGAGCCCTCATGTAAAGCTTTGATCGTTAGGTTACTTGCTGAATTTTTTGGAGCGGAGATGAAGAAAGGTGAGACTGTTTCAATGTATCTTGCCCGTCTTCAAGACCTGAAACGGCAGCTAAAGAACTTGAATTGTAGTGTTGATGACAGTCACTTAGCCTATAAAATGATTTCCAATTTACCTGAGCGGTTTATGCTCATAGTGCAACAATTGTATCAGTTTCCTGATGACCAATTTACTTCGGTAAATGTTTGTGTTTCCCAAGCTTTGCTAGCTGAAGAAGGTAGATTGCAAAATACACAAAATAGTAATTTTGATTGTTCCTCTTATGTTAATGTTACTAATAAACACTTGCAGTTTAAAGATAAACGAGTGAACAATAATCAAAGTCTAAAGTTTTCAAAAATGAAATGCTTTAAATGTGGTAAATTGGGTCATTGTTATCGTTTTCGTAAATTTAAAGAATCTGAGAAACCGCGTTCATCTGGAGAATCTTCTAAATATGCTAATGACGGTGGGTGGTATGCAGAAGCCTGTAGTTTGGAAAGTCCGAAAGACATTGACTTTATTTTCGATTCCGGGGCATCGTACCATTTTTGTCATGATCGTGACACGGAGCTTAAATGTACGACGAAAACAGTTAAGCAAGGTAAGGGGAATATTGAAGCTAGAGGGGGCATAGGCAAAGTAGTTTTAAATTTAAAAGGGTTAAACGGCCAAGTGCACATATCCGCATCGTATGTATATTGTGTACCTGGATTAAATAGAAATTTATTAAGTTTAGGTGTAATTGAACAGAAAGGTTTTAGTTATGAAGGTAAAGGTGGATTTCTGTCTATTTATGATCCAACGGGACAGCTTTTTCTGAAAGTGCGTAATGAAAACAGTCTTTATCTCGTAAAAGGCTGCAAGTCAAAATTCAAATATTGTGGGTTCAAAAGATAACTCATTGACTTTGTGGCATAAACGTTGTGCACACATTGGTGCTGGAACAGTTTATTCGACTGTAAATACTGAACTTGTATCGGGTGTACCTAAAATTGCCAAAGAAAATGTTAATTGTTATGATTGTATTGAAGGGAAACTCAAAAGAGGACCTTTTATGAGAATTAAAGAAGTTGTTACAAAAAAGCCTTTCCAGTTATTGCACGCCGATTTATGGGGTCCTGCTCCCGTAAATAGTAAAGGAGGGGCAAAATATTTTTTGGGTATCGTGGACGATTATTTGAGGTATTTGTCGGTTTTTCCATTGGATAATAAAAATGAGTCTGTGGTTGCAATAATAAAATACGTAAGGTATGTAGAACGACAACTTAATCATAAACTTTTGGCGATTCGAAGAGATAATGCCTTAGATTTTTGTAATCGGGAAATGAAATTGTTTTGTGATAATAAAGGTATTAAACATCAACTTTCCAATGCTTATTCACCAGAAATGATGGGTACTGCTGAGAAGATTAATTTTGACGCTATGGACTCTGTTCGTACACTCTTGGTTTCTTCAAAACTCGACCCTGCATTTTGGGCTGAAGCATTGCAGTGTTATGTTCACGTTAAAAATAGAGTACGACATTCAGTCGATCTTAAAACTACCGTATGAGAAGTTTTACGGTAAGAAACCGAATATATCGCATTTTCGTGTTTTCGGAAGTTCGTGTTTTTTTCATGTTCCAAAAGTTAATAGGAATAAGTTGCAGCCAAAATCGATGAAAGGTATCTAAGTCGGATACGCGGCTCACACTAAAGGATATCGCGTTTTTGATCCTGATAAAAATAAAGTTATCGAGTTAAAGCATGTTAAGATTGACGAGTCCGTTATTGGAATAGAAGTTCTAAAATCAAAAAGTTTATTTGTAAAGAAATATTTTAATGATTGTACAGGGGACTTTACTTCAGAAGAATCGGATTTAGACGAAATTGACGGTGTCAAATTAGAAGTTCCTAAACTTAAAAATGCTGAACGGGAAATTCCGTGTGAAGTTAAACCTCTAAACGAGTCTAGTAATTTGGATGGCTGGACTAGAAAAGAAGTTAAGCGTAAAAAGAGCGATCGTATTGATGTGTGCTATTATGCTCCCGATAATACTCGCTGTATGTCAATTAATGATGTTCGTAAATACGCAACCGCAAAGGACATTGTAATTAGTGAGGATCTTTTTAACTTTAAACAAACTTGTGAATTACCAACTGACAGTGTATATGAATCTAGTTGTCGTGAATCAGATGAATCTGGAAAAATAAGCACTCCAGAAATTATGGCATTTAATTTAGTAATTCCCCAATCTCATAAAAAGGTAGTGGAATCTAAAACAGCGAGACGAGTGGGAAAGTGCCATGAGAGAGGAAATAAAAACTATCGAAATTTAGGGATGTATGGGACATTGTGGACAGACCTAAAAACCACAAAATAATAACATCTAGGTGGGTTTATTCTGTCAAAAATAATGTGGATGGTAGTGTTAAACGGTTTAAAGCGAGACTTGTAGCTCATGGTCACAAACAAAGAGTTGGTATAGATTATGAATCAAACGTTTATTCACCTGTTGTTGATTTTTCATTGATAAAATTATTTTTTGTTTTGCCTTTATTTGTTTTTTAGGTTGGAAGCACCAACAATATGATGTAAAATGTGCTTACTTGTATAGCGCTTTTGATGAAACCATTTTTAAGGAAATTCCAAAAGGGTATAAGGATTGTGCTGTAAGTAATAAAGTGTTAAGATTAAAGAAATCTTTATATGGACTTAAGCAATCAGGTAAAAATTGACATAATCATATGACTAAATCTTTGTTGAGCTTAGGCTTTACTCAGTCGAGTTATTGTCCTTATTTATTAGTGATAAATGTGTAATTCTCTTGTATGTAGACGATTTAGCCGTATTTTGTAAAGAAAGTCAATATTTAAATGATATTTATCCATCCCTGTCTAATTTATGTGACATAGTTAATTTAGGACCAATTACCAAAATTTTGGGAGTAGAGTTTGAAAATATAAACGGTAGAATTTTTATGCACCAGCATTCTTATATTGAAAAGTTACTTAACAATTTTCCAGTTGATTTAAGCGTACCAGTTTACACTCCAATGGAAATAGGATTGAATAAAACTTTACTCACTGGTAAAGATGCTGAAAACTACCCGTTTAAAGAATTACTTGGTAGTTTGTTATTTTTGGCTAGCAGAACAAGAGCCGATATTTAGTTTCAGTTATATATGTAGCTCAGTTTTCCTCTAGACCAAATGTTAGTCATTGGTATTTATTATTAAGAATACTCAAGTATGTTGGTCTAACTAGACATTATTGTATTAATTTATCGAATGCAACTAATTCTGATTTTGTAATGTTTACAGATGCATCTTGGGCAACGGCTGCTGATTCCAGGCTATCCATTTCAGGATTTATTTGGTCGATTGGTAATGTTTTTCTAGGATGGAGATCTTGTACTCAAAAATGTATTGCAAAGAGTGCCATGGAATCGGAATATGTCGCCTTAGATGCAGCTGCCACAGAAGCCTTTTGGTTGTGTAATGTACTTAATAAATGTAAATTTTTAGTTACTAAAGTAATTCCTTTAGTATTGTGTGATAATCAAGCAGCTATTTGCTTTTCTGAATGTAATGCTATTAATAATAGGACGAAGCATATCGACGTCAGATTTCACTATGTAAAACAACTCGTAGATGATAATGCTATTAATCTGAAATATGTTTCTACTAGCTGTTATACCCGACGTTAAACGGGTTGAGGTGAAAAAATAATTTAATAATCAATTTAACTATTTTTCTTTCATTTGAGTTACATAAGATATGAAGATTACCCAGTAATTTTTTCCATTTAATTACCCATCTTGGATATAGTAATGATGAATATTAATTTCAAAAATGTCTTTGATAAGAAGCTCAAATTAAAGAGAATACATATTTAAGTAAAAAAAATAACGTCATAGTAATTTCTCGAATAAAAACATTTTAGCTCATTTGGCGTGTTTGAAAAATTTGGCGAGGAAAATATATGGGTACCATTACACCCATTCAGCTCTGGCGCAAAGACCATCGCACAACCAACCAGCTATTTAAAAAAAAATGCTCTTTTGCACGTTTTTTGCAACATTTTGGCGAGTTTGGCAAAGTATTTGGCGAAAAAAGGAAGACATGAAACCCTAATATGCATCTGTAGTGCGACGGCCTTCAAAAAACAACATAGTTCAGTAAAAGCTTAACTATGCTTTTAGAAAATTCATAATTAAAATCATATATACACAATAAAATTATAGAATGGAGACTGGTAGGATTACGTAACTTGAAACATATCCAACTATTTTTTCCAAATTATTAATTTAGTTTCTGAAGGCAATGAACAAATATTAAATAAATTAAACATTTTCAATTTCATTTGTTTTCTAAAAAGTTTTATTTAAATGTTACTGCCTGATGGCATCACGAAAGAGAAAAAATGATTGGATTCGAGCGAAAGTGGTGTACTTTTTCCCTCAAAACGATCGAAAACGATAGAAGGAATGGTCTGATTTGAAAAATTCTTAGCCTATGTTTGTTCTGGAGATGAGATAAATTTTTGTGCCAAATTTCGTGACGATCTGTTGCGTGGTTCTTAAGTTTTTGCGTCCTATACAGACAAACAGACAAACAGAAGTCGCCTTTTATGTATATAGATAAAGCTGAATGTAGCGGATATGCTTACAAAACCTTTATTGAAAGATAAACTGTTTTCATTTACTAAGAAAGTTTTTGTGAATATTGTGAATGGGAAGACACATTGTGAGAAGAAGATTAACAATATTCATATTTCTCGATTCAACGTCAAGCTGACGTCATTGAAATAACTGTATTTATACGGGTGTTACTATAATTTGCTGATCTTTGCCTTTGCTATATTTTGCTTGTCTAACTTGTATTATTTATGATCTTTGAGTAAAATAAACCTGATCACTTTAATAGTACCTTGTTTGACCTGTTTTGTTTGCCCTCCACCACAAAAATTTTAATTTGCAACTGAATGCTTGGTTTGTCTATATTTGTTCTAAGGTTGTAAATCTTGCGCGGAAGTGGTTAAAGGTGGCAGTTACTGTCACTAATACACTTGTGTTTCTACGAAAATTTCATTCAAGTAACTGCAAGTGCAGGCTCTATAATTCTTTTAGTATTTTTCTTCCTAAACAACAAGTTCATTTCTGCAATATAGTTCGAATATTTCAAGTTTATTAAGAAACAAATCGCAGAAACAAATCGTTGAATATCATGAACCAACATTAAAGACATCTGTTGTATCATTTTATGGAATTTTCAAGGTCATTATTTAAAATTTTCATTTTTTTTACAAAGTGGTGCTTGCTCATCAAATTCATATTTAATCTCGCATACAACCCCCTAAGGGGTAATTATAAAGTATTTTGTGATTTACTCAGCAAATTAAGGATCAAACATTTTAGAAATGGGGATTTCGTCTAAACTTCATGTCTTAAATTCATTTCTGTAAAAATATTAAGGGGTTTCCATTCATAATGTTTAAAAAAAATTAAAATAATAATTATTTAAATATCTAAAAATTCTTTTAAATACCTCAATAGTGTATGCATTTTGTTTGGGTTATTATAATTAATATTCAGTAAAAAATTCGTTTCATTATCTTACTCATTTATATATTGAGTTTTTTTTATGTGCAACTCATTTAAGGGGTCACAGGAGTCTTAAAAATGTGCAAAGAAGATACTACAAAGCATAGTTTGATCTCTCTTGTAATTTTTTAACTACTCAATAAATGAGTATAATTTTTTTATATGTAATTCTACAAGATTTATTTATTATAAAACAAGTTTTAAAATTTAGGAAACTTTAGCCAAAACTAAAATAAATTATATTAAACATGAAGGTATTTGAACACACTGTGATTAGGCTTGCGCGGCAAATTGTGAGGTCAAAATTGAAAAAATGACCAAGAAAATGACTTTATATTGTACAAATATGTACAAACTAGGACTTATACCTAAATTCTCAGCTCAATTTTAATTAGAAATTATTTTAAGAAGTTTTTTCTAAAAAAATTAATAAAAATTTAAAAATTTTGATTTTAAATTTTTAAAAAAATTATTTCTAATTAAAATTGAGCTGAGAATTTAGGTATAAGTCCTAGTTTGTACATATTTGTACAATATAAAGTCATTTTCTTATTCATTTTTTCAATTTTGACCTCACAATTTGCCGCGCAAGCCTAATCACAGTGTGTTCAAGTACCTTCATGTTTAATATCATTTATTTTAGTTTTGGCTAAAGTTTCATAAATTTTAAAACTTGTTTTAGAATAAATAAATCTTGTAGAATTACATATAAAAAAATTATACTCATTTATTGAGTAGTTAAAAAATTACAAGAGAGATCAAAATATGTTTTGTAGTACCTTCCTTGCACATTTTTAAGACTCCTATGACCCCTTAAGGGGGCACATTTTTAAGACTCCTATGACCCCTTAAGGGGTCATAGGAGTCTTAAAAATGTGCAAAGAAGGTACTACAAAGCATAGTTTGATCTTCCATGTAATTTTTTAACTACTCAATATACAAGTATAATTTTTTTATATGTAATTCTACAAGATTTATTTTATATAAACAAATTTTAAAATTTATGAAACTTTAGCCAAAACTAAAATAAATGACATTAAACATACTGCTATTTGAACACATTGGGATTAGGCTTGCGCGGCAAATTTTGAGGTCAAAATTGAAAAAATGACCAAGAAAATGACTTAATATTGTACAAATATGTACAAACAAAGACTTAAACCTAAATTCTCAGCTCAATTTGAATTAGAAATTATTTTAAGAACTTTTTCTAAAAAAATTAATGAAAATTTTAAAATTTTGATTAAAATTTTTTTTAAAAATAATTTCTAATTCAAATTGAGCTGAGAATTTAAGTATAAGTCCTTGTTTGTACATATTTGTACAATATTAAGTCATTTTCTTGGTCATTTTTTCAATTTTGACCTCAAAATTTGCCGCGCAAGCCTCAATGTGTTCAAATAGCATTATGTTTATTATCATTTATTTTAGTTTTGGCTAAAGTTTCATAAATTTTAAAATTTGTTTTTATATTAAATAAATCTTGTAGAATTACAAATAAAAAAGCTTATACTTATATATTGAGTAGTTAAAAAATTACTTAAAGGATCAAACTATATTATGTAGTACCTTCTTTGCACATTTTTTAAGACTCCTATGATCCCTTAACATTCCGACCCCTAAACTTTGCATGTCTCTAACTCCTCTAATAATGCCTAAAAACTAACAAAACTTGGTAATTAGCGCTAAAATATGTCATAAATTTGAAATATGGACAAAAAAAGGGGTGTTGTTATTGAAAATTTTGAAGTTAGTAACATTTTCAATATGAAGACGGCCCCTTATGCAAATTTTGTGTTATGCAATTATCTTAAAATGTTATTCATTTACAGAGTCAAAAAGGTCCGATTATATAGGATGACTAACGACAGAAATAATCACTAGTGGGTACTTTTTTATTTCCACAGCTGTACATTGCTCCAATCTACAAACAATGACGATAGTACAAGTTAAATAAATGATTTTCCGTCTCTCCTGCGCTTTATCAATTAAAATTTTAAGCAGCAGATCATCATATGATTATGATTTAAAGTTACGAGACGTCAATTACATGCATTAAGGATTTTATATGTAGTTCGAAAAAAAGGATGACTGAATCGCCCTATCTTACCATTTATTTCGAAAAATACACGAAAACAAATATCAAAACCTTTGTCAGTATCAAACGAGTCTATTTCGTCTCAAAATTTTCCACTCTTCACCATAAAACACGGGTTCTCAAAAACCACTACCCCAGTTCCCGCAACTATCTAGATAAAATTGAACTCATTCCTTAAGAAGATTAAATAAACATACTGCTTTCTTGACAACAGAACTTAGATCCATTCAACTCTTCCTCTATTCATTCGTGTAGGATATAATACGATTTTCCTTTCTAAACAGATTGTTGTGACTTATGAAATTCTTAGGAATAAGAATCTGTGTGATAGGCGAAGCAGAAAATCCGAATGTGAAAAGTCCTCGGGAAGAACTCGTCATCGATTAGGAATCTGTATGCATCAGGTCTGCTTAGCGACGAAAACGAGTCATTCCCTTAACTACACTGCTCAAAACAATTAGGGGAGCACTTTGAGTACTTTTGACAACACTTTCAGTTCCAACGTTTTATTTTTTATTCTAAAATTTGCGAAATAGGTTTATTATGCAGCCAGAATGAAATGGTAAAAAAACAGGGGGGAAATCTTAATTTTTTTAGTGAAATTTTCAGGGGAAAATTTTGATTCAAAACTTTTAAATAAATTATAACAACATTTTTTTCAAAAGTTTATTTGTTAAAAAAAATTCAAATCAATTTTCAAACATCTAAAGAATGCAAGTGTGAAGAATTTAGGGTAAATTTGTTTCATAAAATTTTTTGTGAGTGAATTTTATTTTACCCTGTTTTTCACATTTTCATTTAATTAAAACAAACATTATTTAATTCTTCAAAGGACATGATTCTTCCATTTAATGATAAATAAGTGCGAGTTTAATTTAGAGTGGAAAAAAATCGCAAGCTGACGATTCCAAATGGCATCATAGGGGTGAAAGAGTTTAAACCATGCATTCCCTTAATTCTTTTGAGCAGTGTAGTTTGAGAAAATCCGTTTTTCCTTTGTTCTTACCACACTACTTAGAAAAATAGTAGTGCAGAATTTCTTAATTTAGGAATCTTAATACTCTTTCTGATTTAATACATTAATATAAATTTTTTAAATAACGTACCTTTGATTAAGAATTTAATGTGCGTTACGTTAGCAAAATATTTTTTTTCTCTTCTTTTAAAATGCTTCAATATTTCTGCAAAATAATTTTAAGAAATATTTTATTTACCAAAATACAGATTTAAAACCCGAATAGCAATTATGCAAAGTGTAATTTTTTTAGAATAAAGATATTAACGAGAATATAACAATTAATAATTTAATCATTAATAATTTTGGTTATTAATTTTGATTATTATAAATTAATAACAAGATACACGTAACCGCGGTAGGCGAACCGAGGGAGAAACTTACTTTCGATCCAAACTTCTAGCCAAGCAGACCTCACTACGTTCAAAGTCGATGAAAGGATTTTCCCCCCAGGACTGTGTTTGAAAATATTTCTTCCTGTTTGGTAACTTCCACACGTGTTTGCCTTAAGGGGTCTAAGGAGTCTTAAAAATGTGCAAAGAAGGAACTACAATGTATAGTTTGATCTGTCATGTAATTTTTTAACTACTCAATATACAAGTATAATTTTTTTATATGTAATTCTACAAGATTTATTTATTATAAAACAAATTTTAAAATTTATGAAACTTTAGCCAAAACTAAAATAAATGATATTAAACATAAAGCTATTTTAACACATTGTGATTAGGCTTGCGCGGCAAATTTTGAGGTCAAAATTGAAAAAATGACCAAGAAAATGACTTTATATTGTACAAATATGTACAAACTAGGACTTATACCTAAATTCTCAGCTCAATTTTAATTAGAAATTATTTAAAAATAAATTTAAAATCAAAATTTAAAAAATTTTATTAATTTTTTTAGAAAAAAGTTCTTAAAATAATTTCTAATTAAAATTGAGCTGAGAATTTAGGTATAAGTCCTAGTTTGTACATATTTGTACAATATAAAGTCATTTTCTTGGTCATTTTTTCAATTTTGACCTCAAAATTTGCCGCGCAAGCCTAATCACAATGTGTTAAAATAGCTTTATGTTTAATATCATTTATTTTAGTTTTGGCTAAAGTTTCATAAATTTTAAAATTTGTTTTATAATAAATAAATCTTGTAGAATTACATATAAAAAAATTATACTTGTATATTGAGTAGTTAAAAAATTACATGACAGATCAAACTATACTTTGTAGTTCCTTCTTTGCACATTTTTAAGACTCCTTAGACCCCTTAAAGAAGAATAAATATCGCCTAATGTAGAGGAGATAAAATATTTAAAAGCACTGTGAATGGGTATAGAGCACTTCGGTAAAAGAAAATTTTAAATTCTTTATTAGAATTGGTAATTTTTATATTTGTGGATTTTTGCAGTTAGGGAAGTTGTGTGTACCTCTATGATCGGATTTTTTTTTCTCAAACAACCATAAATCTACGATTAATCGGAATTAAAGTTTGTAACTTTTTGGCAGGTATCATTAGGCCCTTCCGATTGAATTTTCTCACATGAAGCTCAACTTAAAAGTTAATTATGAAGTGTAACATAATGCACTTAAAGATTTATACTATGCTTGAAAAATAAACTTTCCTCTTTTAATGGCCTTGCGTAGAAATAAAAAACAAACGACAACAGTTTGTTTGGTAAAAATAAGAATTAACAAAAAAATAATGCAAATTTCGCACAAAAATAAAAATGTTAAATTACATTGACCTAAATCATGTTTTGAGGCCCAGTGTCCGAGTGGTAGTGCTTCGCATTGCCACGCCACAGGTCCGGGGATCGAATCCCGGACTGGGCGTGGTTGACCCAGCCTTTCATCCCTCGAGTGGGTCGATAAAATGGGTACCAAGCATGCTTGGGAACTAAACACTGGGGGTTCCGCGTGGGGCTGACCACCTTACCGGGACATATGCCAAGCACCCCAGAGCCCTAGGTCACGAAAGCTGAATTGGGCACGGCAGGCCTTGGCCCAGTAATGGGCTGTTGCGCCGGGGAGAGTTAGAAATCGTGTTTTAATTACAACACAACATTGCTTTCAAACACATAAAACAGCTAATCAAATAATAATTGCTTTATCAAAAAAATCGAAAGAAGTTCTATGAAGCCGAATATTTCATCTACTTCTTCGAATTTGTCATCATTTCTAACAAAAATCTTATGTGAATCATATAAGGACAATAATTAGCATCTAAGACTATAATCAATTTATTACAATTTATAGTACACACCAATCTACAGAAAATTACATCGAGAACGTATATTTAATACATAATCTAATTCATTGGATTACAAACATTCGAAACATATAAGGATTACACAATTTTATTTATAGTTACATATATTTTAACTGTAACTATATTGCTCTAAACTTATAAAGGAAAATTGTTTACATTTATATTTACAAATTTCTGTGCTCTTATATATTACAGTTAAAGATTAAATAGATAATAGATTAAAATAAATTTTTAAAAATTAAATGTAACAAAAATGTATGCTTGTATTTATTTAATCTTAAAACTCCAATTTCAAGTCAAATTTATACTAAAATACCAATTTTAATTCGGTAATTAATCTTTCGTTTTAATTAAAGCGCGTCCGCGATAAGAATGAGACAAATCGATTGGCTAAGATAATGCAAGAAATTTATAACATGCAAATTTTTGCACTACCAGCAGAAAGTACAACTCTTACACTTTAAAATAAGATATGATTTGGATTGTTGCTGCAGCAAGATTCGAGATGCCAGCTCATTTATCGAGTGCTATTCGAAAATAAATAGTACAATTCTGTATTTTTGATGGCAGAAGATTAACGAATATAGCCTTTAAACATTTTGAAAGGCGAAAAATTTCAAAAACAACTATGTATCGTCTTTTAATACAGTACGATGAACTAGGAAAGATCAAAATTTCTTGAAATTTCGTTTAAATAATATCTGGAAAAGAACCTAACTTTTGTAACGAAGGTTAAGAAAGTTGTGGAAAAGGAACCTGATAATTTATGAGCTAAATCGTCTGGAAATCAAAGATATCTAAAACTTATGTGCACAAAATCATAAAAGAAGATTTGAATTGAAAAGCTTTTAAGGAAAGAAACGGTTTTGATACACATAAAAAATCAAAAACAACTAATGAAGACGAACTGTTTAAACATTTAACGAAATTGATTCCATCTATATCAGGACTGAAACTCATCATTTATGATGAGTATTATTTCACGTATGATCCCAATGTTGGTGGTGGTAGTAAGTACTACTATTCTGCTTCATTTGATACTATTCCCGTAGAATATAGAATCAAGCTTAACGAGAAATTTGCCAGGAAAATGATGATGGGGCACTCCATGGATGAGGATGGGATTGTGTCCAAACCGTGTTCTGTGAGGGAACTGTGAGTGGTAAAATTTACTTTCAACAATGTAAAAATATAGTACTAATACCCTTTATCCTCATACATCATCGGAAAGAAGATATTTTGTTCTGATCAGATATATAACGCGAAAGAAGTGGACGAGTAGCTGAGGAACCATAATATTCATTCCATACCCACGATGGACAATGCGAATAACGTCCGACAAACAAGAGGGATAAAAAATATTCTGCTTAATTATGAAATGTTAATATTCTTACGAGAAAAAGGAGCCAAAAAACTTTGCCCAATTCCAGAGGGTATATCATCATCTCCCCAAATCAGTATCGGAAGAAACTGTACAAATTGTCATGGTGATGGCTAGCAGAAATCTTCTCGAAATTACAACTTAAAGGTGTATATTCGTCGATTTAAAGTATTAAAGGTAAATAAAAATGTTTGTTAGTCAATATGATGCAAAGAGCATTCATGTAAAAATAAATTTGTGGAATTTAAAAGGAAATGAAGTTGTCTCATTCTTATCCCGGACGCGCTTTAGTTTGGAGATTTCTATTAGAAAATACATTCCTTCACACAAAAGGGACATTAGGCAGAATTGTTACCATGGTTTTAATATCACATGGTAATTAAAAGCAGCCAGGCATTTTTTATGTATATGTAATGGAAGTCCTGCTGAGTTTTTTATGCTGATTCTTTTTAGAAACTTATCAAGGAAGTTTAATTTCTAGCAATTTTTAATGTAATCGTCATTTACTCATTCGTCTTTCTGGGTTAAATCCAAACACGAAAAATTGTGAAATTTCATTCATATGATTATATTGGGCAAGTCAATAATTGTGTCCTACATGGTGCAAATTAATAATGTATTTTTTCTGAAATTAAAATATTTAATTTTAAGGAAACTTGTGTAAAAAAATGCTGGTAAGATGCATTTTTTCACAACTATACCTTTTGAGTTACGTAGAAAATCAGCACATCGACAGAAGACGTTTCTTCGATTTTAAACTAGTAAGTTGAAATATTTCCAATAATTCGATACCTACACTCTTAAAACAAAAGAGTGAAATCCACGCCAGTTGGAGAAATGCATTTTCGACACCCTAAAGGCATGCATATTTTCTCAGACTGAGTTGAAATCACTCGTTTGGAGTAATCCTGTCGGAGGTTTAACACACAAAGGATCCACTCCAAAAGGAGAAGTGCATTTTCCAGTCTGGAGGAATGAAATCCACTCAGACTGAGGTAAATTGGGAGTGTTTGTTTTAAGAGTGTATAGAGTATCAACGACATAACACTTAAAAAAGTAATAAGATTATAATTCTAACCAAACAAAGGTTAAACATAATATCACATGACATTAAACATTTATATGAACAATACAGTTTATAGTTTACCATATTTAAAAAAAAAACTTTTGAAATCATTAATAAGTGCTTCAATCTGACAAATATTTCTTAAACTTCAAAAAGTGTCACACCTAACAGTTTGGTTAATTATTCCTAAATAACACACGCACAAATTATTAATATTTAACTCAGTGATCAACAACTGAAGCATGTATTTGTATTTATAGATTTGTTATATATCACTCAAAAGCATTAATATCAGTGTTTTAAATGGATATTTTAGTTCTTATAATTTCTAGTAAAATAAATTTGAATTTGTTAACGGAGAGAGCACTAAATTAAATGTTTTTATCAAAAATACGGGAAAGGTATATAATAATTTTTTCGAAGAAAGCTAAATTAAAAAAAAAATAGGTGTGTTAATACAAAAATTGCTTCAGAAAAAAGTCTATTGATTATTTCGTAATTTAACAAGAATTCGCCTTTAGATTAGATGTTTCGCAGCCATGATAACGTCCATTTCTAGAATATTATTATCAATTTTAGCTGTCTTAGTTACACAAGCGCCCTCTCTATCATTTTTCTCTTTTGTAATCCTCTGTGCCGAAAAATTCGGCCTTGAATTACGCGCGTTCAATAACTTCATGAATGCTTTTCGAAAGTTATCCGATAAAAACGCATACAAAATCGGATTCAAGCAAGAATTCATATAAGCAAGAACATGAGACGTTATCTGTATCATGATGCTGGTGCGACTCAGACCATACGCTTTCAGGCCTTTCAAGACCATCATTATTTGTATGGGACACCAACAACAAGCGAACAAGACCACAACGGCAACCACCATTTTTGTCACTCGCATCTTAGACTTAACTCTTTCGGCACTCATGTGTCCACCGGGTGTGGCGCCGAACCACAAGCGCCTAAGTATGGACAGGTAAAGACAGAATATCAGAGCCAGAGGTATGATGTAAGAGGAAAGAAAGAAGCAGATCTGGTAAGCAGCAAAATTGTAACCGTGAGTTGTTAGAAACACGCAAACCGAGTACTGGGTGTAGGCGAACTCGTAATACAACTCTCCGTGGGCCGTTAGTGCGGGTATACAGCATATGAAGATGACAATCCACAATAGACTAATGGCAAAGTACGCGTTTCTTACGGTACGAATCGAAATTGATGCTACAGGATGGACGACAGCAAGGAATCTGTCCAGTGACATCAAAACTAATGTGTATATGCTGGCGTATGCGCAGACTATAACCAGATACTGGACAATCCTGCACCAAATGTCGCCAAAGGGCCAATATGGCAGGGAATAGTCCCAAGCCGTAAATGGCACGCAGAAGACGATAAATAAGAGGTCAGCTACTGCCAAGTTGATAATTAGAAGGGTGGTGGTTGATCGCATTTGAGGATTGCATGCAAAAACTATGACAACAAAGGAATTGCCGGTAATTCCGACGATTATTATAATACCAAAAAGGATGGGGACTAAGATGCTCAGGAATCGTTCCATAGCTATCGCTTCACTGTAATCTTGCATACCATAATCATCTGAATGGTTCCCGCACGCTGTTTCGTTGCTGAAGTATGTGCTTTTACACATTGTTTGTCGAGTGAGATTAAATGTTTTCAAAAGAGTCGCTAAACCCTCAAACACAAAATGAGGACTAGTGTTTTCATTTTCGGATTCCATGTCTCTAATATACTCGTTTTGAATTCCTGCAATAATCTATATTAAGTAATATTCAATACAAATATATTATATGTAGTTATAGTTAATACACCAAGAAGTATGATTGATTCAGTTCTTTCGTCAGTAAAATTTTATAGAAATATCTATATCTTAAGATTTTATTTTTTTGTTAAATAATCAAATTGGTCTTTATCATACTTTTTCTGCAAGTATAATAAAAGTTTTTATAAAAAATCTACAAAAGAACAATACTGGAGCTACTAAAAACAACAGAACAATAATGGAATATTGGATGTCGAATACAAATGGTGTTCACTTCTGAATCTTTGATATGCTTTTGGTTTTGATGAATTCGTTTTGGTAAACTACCTATTTTCATGTAGATCAGTCCATATTAGAAACCTAAAAATAAAAAAATTATCAATTAGTTTTCTTGAATAAGTACCTGCACACAATATGGAAACCCAAGGGAATTTCTTTTCATCATTGAAGATAGTGATCAGGTAATTATTCTAGTCTAATTTAAATA
Organism: Hylyphantes graminicola; assembly: GCA_023701765.1. Lineage (NCBI taxonomy): Eukaryota > Metazoa > Arthropoda > Arachnida > Araneae > Linyphiidae > Hylyphantes > Hylyphantes graminicola. The sequence continues at coordinate 16,086,550 of CM043120.1, read as the reverse complement.
ATAGAAGCAAAAAAAAGTTTACAAATGTTTTCACCATATAAGGTACAGCTGTGGAAATAAAAAAGTACCCACTTGAGGTTATTTCATCCGTTAGTCACCCTATAGAATCGGACCTTTTTGAGATTGTGTACAATTAACATTCTGATTTAATTGCACGATACAAAATTTGCATAAGGGGCCGTCTTCATATTAAAAATATTACGAACTTTGAAATTTCCAATGGCAACACCCAATTTTAATAACTTAGAAATGTTAAGGGGTCTAAGGAGTCTTAAAAATGTGCAAAGAAGGAACTACAAAGTATAGTTTGATCTGTCATGTAATTTTTTAACTACTCAATATACAAGTATAATTTTTTTATATGTAATTCTACAAGATTTATTTATTATAAAACAAATTTTAAAATTTATGAAACTTTAGCCAAAACTTAAAAAAATGATATTAAACATAAAGCTATTTTAACACATTGTGATTAGGCTTGCGCGGCAAATTTTGAGGTCAAAACTGAAAAAATGACCCAGAAAATGACTTTATATTGTACAAATATGTACAGCTGTGGAAATAAAAAAGTACCCACTTGAGGTTATTTCATCCGTTAGTCACCCTTTAGAATCGGACCTTTTTGAGATTGTGTACAATTAACATTCTGATTTATTTGCACGATACAAAATTTGCATAAGGGGTCGTCTTCATATTAAAAATATTACGAACTTTAAAAATTTCCAATGGCAACACCCAATTTTAATAACTTAGAAACGTTAAGCACTCTTGGAAACCCTTAAATCTAAGTTTTTGTTACATTTGGATCAATATTCGACGAGTTATTTAATCGAATCACTTGTGGACCTTTTGGGGACCATCTCTAAAATGACAAGCAAGCATGCATGCAAGGTCGTCTTTATTTATCAATCACACTTAATCTTATACACAGTCCCCTAAAGGGTAATTAAAAAGTATTTTGTGATTTACTCAGCAAATTATGAATAAAATTTTTAAAAAACTGGGATTTCGCTTAAACTTCCTGTCTTAAATTTATTTCTTTAAAAATATCAAGGGGTTTCTATTCAAAAATTTTTTTAAAATTAATATAATAATTATTTAAAATATAAAAAATTGTTTTAAATACCCCAATATTGAATGCATTTTGTTTGGGTTATTATAATTTCTTTTCAGTAAAAAATTCGTTTCATTATCTTAATTATTTATAGATTGGGATAGTTTTTTATGTGCAACTCATTTAACATTATGGGACCTAAACTTTGCACGTCTCTAACTCCCCTAATAATGCTTAAAAACTAACAAAATTTGGCATTTGGTATTAACATAGGTCATAGATTTGAAATATGGACTCAAAAAGGGGTGTTACTATTGGAAATTTTAAAGTTACAAAAATTTTTAATATGAAGATGGCCCCTTATGCAAACTTTGTGTCATGCAATTAACTCAGAATGTTAATTGTTCAAAATGTCAAAAAGGTCCGATTCTATAGGGTGAATAACGGATGAAATAACCTCAAGTGGGTACTTTTTTATTTCCACAGCTGTACAAACTAGGACTTATACCTAAATTCTCAGCTCAATATTATTTAGAAATTTTGTTAAGAACTTTTTTTCTAAAAAAATTAATAATTTTTTTTAAATTTTGATTTTGAATTCATTTTTAAATAATTTCTAATTAAAATTGAGCTGAGAATTTAGGTATAAGTCCTAGTTTGTACATATTTGTACAATATAAAGACATTTTCTGGGTCATTTTTTCAATTTTCACCTCAAAATTTGCCGCGCAAGCCTAATCACAATGTGTTAAAATAGCTTTATGTTTAATATCATTTATTTTAGTTTTGGCTAAAGTTTCATAAATTTTAAAATTTGTTTTATAATAAATAAATCTTGTAGAATTACATATAAAAAAATTATACTTGTATATTGAGTAGTTAAAAAACTACATGGCAGATCAAACTATACTTTGTAGTTCCTTCTTTGCACATTTTTAAGACTCCTTAGACCCCTTAAGCACTCTTGAAAACCCTTAAATCTAAGTTTTTGTTACATTTGGATGAATATTTGACGAGCTATTTAACCGAATCACTTGTGGACCTTTTGGGGACCATCTCTAAAATGAAAAGCAAGTATGCATGCAAGGTCGTCTTTAATTATCAATCACACGTAATCTTATACACAGTCCCCTAAAGGGTAATTAAAAAGTATTTTGTGATTTACTCAGCAAATTATGAATAAAAATTTTTAAAAATTGGGATTTCGCTTAAACTTCCTGTCTTAAATTTATTTCTTTAAAAATAATAAGGGGTTTCTATTCATATTTTTTTTTAAAATTAATATAATAATTATTTAAAAAGATACAAATTGTTTTAAATACCCCAATATTGAATGCATTTTGTTTGGGTTATTATAATTTCATTTCAGTAAAAAATTCGTTTCATTATCTTAATTATTTATAGATTGGGATAGTTTTTTATGTGCAACTCATTTAACATTATGGGACCTAAACTTTGCACGTCTCTAACTCCCCTAATAATGCTTAAAAAGTAATAAAATTTGGCATTTCGTATTAACATGGGTCATAGATTTGAAATATGGACTCAAAAAGGGGTGTTACTATTGGAAATTTTAAAGTTAGTAACATTTTTAATATGAAGATGGCCCCTTATGCAAATTTTGTTTCATGCAATTAACTCGTCATTTACTCATTCGTCTTTCTGGGTGAAATCCAAACACGAAAAATTGTGAAATTTCATTCATATGATTATATTGGGCAAATCAATAATTGTGTCCTACATGGTGCAAATTAATAATGTATTTTTTCTGAAATTAAAATATTTAATTTTAAGGAAACTTGTGTAAAAAAATGCTGGTAAGATGCATTTTTTCACAACTATACCTTTTGAGTTACGTAGAAAATCAGCACATCGACAGAAGACGTTTCTTCTATTTTAAACTAGTAAGTTGAAATATTTCCAATAATTCGATACCTACACTCTTAAAACAAAAGAGTGAAATCCACGCCAGTTGGAGAAGTGCATTTTCGACACCCTAAAGGCATGCATATTTTCTCAGACTGAGTTAAAATCACTCGTTTGGAGCTATCCTGTCGGAGGTTTAACACACAAAGGATCCACTCTAAAAGGAGAAGTGCATTTTCCAGTCTGGAGGAGTGAAATCCACTCAGACTGAGGTAAATTGGGAGTGTTTGTTTTAAGAGTGCATAGAGTATCAACGACATAACACTTAAAAAAGTAATAAGATTATAATTCTAACCAAACAAAGGTTAAACATAATATCACATGACATTAAACATTTATATGAACAATACAGTTTATAGTTTACCATATTTTAAAAAAAACTTTTGAAATCATTAATAAATCCTTCAATCTGACAAATATTTCTTAAACTTCAAAAAGTGTCACACCTAACAGGTTGGTAAAGCAATTATTAATTCCTAAATAACACACTCACAAATTATTAATATTTAACTCAGTGATCAACAACTGAAGCATGTATTTGTGTTTATAGATTTGTTATATATCACTCAAAAGCATAAATATCAGTGTTTTAAATGGATATTTTAGTTCTTATAATTTCTAGTAAAATAAATTTGAATTTGTTAACGGAGAGAGCACTAAATTAAATGTTTTTATCAAAAATACGGGAAAAGTATATAATAATTTTTTCGAAGAAAGCTAAATTAAAAAAAAAATAGGTGTGTTAATACAAAAATTGCTTTAGAAAAAAGTCTATTGATTATTTCGTAATTTAACAAGAATTTGCCTTTAGATTAGATGTTTCGCAGCCATGATAACGTCCATTTCTAGAATATTATTATCAATTTTAGCTGTCTTAGTTACGCAAGCGCCCTCTCTATCAGTTTTCTCTTTTGTAATCCTCTGTGCCGAAAAATTCGGCCTTGAATTACGCGCGATCAATAACTTCATGAATGCTTTTCGAAAGTTATCCGATAAAAACGCATACAAAATCGGATTCAAGCAAGAATTCATATAAGCAAGAACATGAGACGTTATCTGTATCATGATGCTGGTGCGACTCAGACCATACGCTTTCAGGCCTTTCAAGACCATCATTATTTGTATGGGACACCAACAACAAGCGAACAAGACCACAACGGCAACCACCATTTTTGTCACTCGCATCTTAGACTTAACTCTTTCGGCACTCATGTGTCCACCGGGTGTGGCGCCGAACCACAAGCGCCTAAGTATGGACAGGTAAAGACCCAATTGTTTTAAATACCCCAATATTGAATGCATTTTGTTTGGGTTATTATAATTTCATTTCAGTAAAAAATTCGTTTCATTATCTTAATTATTTATAGATTGGGATAGTTTTTTATGTGCAACTCATTTAACATTATGGGACCTAAACTTTGCACGTTTCTAACTCCCCTAATAATGCTTAAAAAGTAATAAAATTTGGCATTTCGTATTAACATGGGTCATAGATTTGAAATATGGACTCAAAAAGGGGTGTTACTATTGGAAATTTTAAAGTTAGTAACATTTTTAATATGAAGATGGCCCCTTATGCAAATTTTGTTTCATGCAATTAACTCAGAATGTTAATTGTTCAAAATGTCAAAAAGGTCCGATTCTATAGGATGACTAACGGATGAAATAACCTCAAGTGGGTACTTTTTTATTTCCACAGCTGTACCACCTGTAACTATTATGGACATGCAGGTCTATGTTAAGGGTTATTACCTTATGGAACTACTATTGGATGGAAGAGACACTCTTCCAGGAGATTTTAAGAGACAGGGGGACAATTTAAAGTTCTTCGACTGGCAGGGCCGTCACGTGGGTAAGGCGGGGGGGGGGGCACTTTCGCAAATTAAATAAAAGATTACCTACAGAACTATTTGTGTAACTAATAAATAAATGACATCCTAAGAAATTTAAAGACGTACCTGATCAAAACATGTTTGCAGGTACAATGTGTGGGGGGGGGAGGGGGTGAAAGGGCGCATTGGTTTTACAAATCTTAATTTTAATATAAATAAATTACCACTTACTATACTTATTACAATATGTATAGCTTCAGTACAGTTTTTCAATCGTAGGATGCGTATTTTTTGTGTCAGTCTTGCACGGTCAGTAAAATAAATTGTTTTTGGATTCATTCCTTGTAAACTGATAGTTGAATTCTTAACATCACACCTCTTTACGCTGCCAAGTTT